>JAMPIQ010000003.1:6673380-7174460 GCA_024699855.1 Aphelenchoides besseyi | reverse complement strand
GTTCGCAATTCGGTAATTAAGAAACATGGACGTTTAGATCAATACGAAAAGTGCTCGTTCAAGGAGCTCTATGATCGATCGCCTAACTCTTACGCTTACGTGTTGTGGTTTGATTGTCAGTTAGACATCCTTCCACTTTCCGATTATGATAAGATGAATGCCATGGGTAAAGAGGTTGTACAACAAACTTGTTCGCAACTAAACTATGATTCAGAAGGCTGGATATATGTCACGCTGGCCTGAGCAATGTGTTGCATCCGACTATAGTGTTGATATAAAGTTCGATGAAAGGGGACCTGTGGTCTACGTTTGGGATGCATTCAGAAGTAAGTCATGACTGCTAGCAATCATCAATTTTCGAGATAGAAGAAGCGGAGTCGATACGCATTAAATACGGAGTGTCGACGTACAGAATTTCCTCAAATATGCCTCGCACTTACGATTACTATAAAAACTATCATACTACTGATGGCTTTTTAAACGTTCTGACGGTGAGTTGATACGTTTACTGATTACTTCTCATGTTCAGATTACTGACAATGCGGATCCTTCAAATCAGCATTTTCTTTGGTACAGCAAATCTGGTTCTTTTTGTGTTATGATCACTGAGACTGTTGGAAATGAGTGGATTAGAATGGGATTGTTTAATCGCAAGCAGAGTAGTCAGTTAGCCTCGTGGAATGCGGCTGAAGGAAACTTGGACGAGAACCGTTTTTCCCCAATTGCATCAGTGATTACCGGTCTTGTACTGTTGATCGTGTGTTTGATTTCGTTCATTCCACTTCCTTGCCTGATTATTGTCATGTTTAAAAACAAGCGAAAGTTCCGTCGTTTACGTCGTAGAATCGAAGTCTTTCTAACAACTTGCTTTACTCGAAAGATTGTCGACCAAAAGTTTATTGCCAAGGACTACAGTAAGTTTTAGTTTGAAGATTGACATCTTTGTTGTTTTAGAGTTGCTAATGCAGAAACTCAAAGCCAATCGTCCACAAATCTCGATTGCTGGCAAACGGGTTCCATCACGCAAAACAACGGTGTTGCCAGTCGACGACATCACCAACAAGAAACCGGACATTCCGGCCACAGCTGTTTGTTCAACGAGGGTGCTTGTATTTTAAACAGAGCATTTCAGTTTGGAGGTTCTGTGATGTTTCCAATCCCGACTGCCACACAAATGTTCACGAAAACTGTAAACACATCCATTACGTGCTCTTCTGACATGATCCAATTTAGAAGAAGAAACCGCCGAAGAAAGAGAAATCGAAGCACAAAACGATCACCGACGTAGATCTCAAGTCAAAGGATGAACCTCAACCCGCCCAAGCAAAAGAATCAGTACTTCCACTTTCATCGACTGCACAATCGGACACCACGACTACGGTCGATAACTTCGCTATTGCGTACAGCAAAGATGATGCTAATAGCAACATTATGCGTGAGAGCGGAATACAGAAGATCTCTCAACCATTTGTAAGTTCGATTGCGATTACTAGTGATGTTTTTGGTGCAGGAGTTAGCCAATGAAGTATCGGCCATCGATTATGATTCGGGAACTAGCAAGCCGCAGACTCCACATTCGACTACAGCAAGTAAGGCGGCATTGGAAGCGCAAAAACCGACTACTTCGGTGGAGAAGGCCAAAGAACAAAAAGCGGAGAAAGATGTCAAAAAGGAATCAAAGGATACGAAGAAATCAGATAAGTATCCATTTGATTTGTCCGAAACTCAAAAGGAGTAAACATTGTTGTGAATTTGGAATCGTGTGAAATAAACTTTAGATTATTGGCCACTTATTGCAACATTCATTTCAACTTGTGTTTGAACGCTCTGATGAAACGATGAACTCAAAGATACGAGATTAAGAAACTAGAGAAGGCCATAGGGCACAACTTCAATTTTAAAGGCTAAAAAATAAAGAAGCTGTTCGGTCGTGAGACCACAACCGTGAAGGTATTAGGACATCTTGCATTTTCCCGATTATATGTCTGTAGAGTGCAGACATTTTTTAGCCAATTAACTTGTCGTTAGTACGTACCATTCATAGCGTTCGTGGTCTTTACGTTAATACGGTTTCCAGAACAAAAAGAGTTCTGTGCAGAAACGAAGTTAGGTTTCCAGTGAAACATACACCGAGTTCTTGTTTGCTCATCAAATTTTCTGGAGATACTCGACAAGTTCTGTGCGCGGATTAAGTTCGCTGAAGTTGATTGGCTTGTTTATTGAAAAACAATTGAAAGGTATAATCGAGATTTCGTTGGAATTCCTATTTCCGTTCCAATTCAAAACTAAAATCCTTTTCATTGACACGCAATCTGAGTGGTCATAGGCAGGTGTTTGATCAGCTTTCCACGTATTCACCTTTTCAGTTAAACCACTTTTTTGACTACTGAAACCCTTCAGAATCACGTCGTCTAAACGTGTTTTTCTTCTCGAAATCGCTATCTGACAGTCGTGTGGGTTTAACCACAAAAGGAGTGGCAACTTGAAAGCGGATTTGATTTTTGGCCAAAACTTAAGTCAAACAAAGTCACTCAAGTTTGGGCGATTACGTGGCCCAAATGCGGCAGTTCGATCAGTTCATTCGAAGAGACTGCGGAGATCAAATTTTTGAATTTCAGAAAAAGATGTCCGATTTTATCAATTTCGACGATTCTAATCATCATAGCTCCGAAGAGCACCGATACAATCAACCACAGCAACCGTTAGATTATGGTGGGCATTTTTGTGTACTTATGTTCTCATTTTAACTTCAGGTGCAAACGATGTTAAACTCGAGAATGAGGACGTGCTCAGATTCGATGATATGTCGTTGCAAGAAGAACATCAGCATGGACCGATTCCGTCGAAGCGTGTTGAGAATCCTGAAGACGAGCATCCGGTTGTCGTTCACGAATCAAGGGCTCAGATTCCAGTGGTTGTCGAGAGTTTTGCTGAAGAGCAAAACTCACTAGAAGATGTTGTGATAACGAAAGTCGACGAAACACTTCGCTCTGATTCACCAACTAATCACGAAGAAGAACGTAGTCCTGGTGTTTTTACAATACCGTTGACTCGTCATGAATATCCACACGAAGAAACTTTTGGCAACGAACAAGCTGAAGAGGTCGAGGACGGAATCGAAGAAGTTCCGATTGACGAGGTTGTCGGTGAGTTAAATTTCGCTTTAATGCACCGTAAAGATCTTTAATCCCTTGACGCCTATATCAAAGGGCAGAAATGTGACGTCAAAAAGGTTTCGGAAATCTGCTATCTTATCTACAATTCTATTTCATTGTAGTCGTTGAGCTTGCATCCTTAAACTCATGCACTTCTTTCTGTCAAACGCATTAAACTCGAAATGCTTAGTAGCAGTTAACCCGCTTGTTTTCGTTAAATTTGTGCCCGTTGTAAAATGCTCTTACGTTCTGAATGTACAAAAACGAGCAACGTTCCTGTTTTTCACTTCGAGCACCTGATTCATCGCCAACTTTCGGATTGCGATTGTTGAACTTCGATTTTGAAATCGCCATAGTTTTTGGTGATCGAGAACAAGTCGACCGTTTTCGGTCCGGGGATGTGAAGAGCAAAAGAGTAACAAAAACTCGGTGTTGTAAACTTCCACGTGCTTAATCCGCCGACAACGCCGAAGGGTCGAAAAAACTGCTAAACGTTTGACAAACAAATAAAAGAACCCGTTTCGTCTTCTGAATATTTTCGGCCACTGTTTGACTGATGCCCGGAAGACGAAAGGAAGCTAAGAACCTCTTCGGTTCTTTAGCAGCAATCGAGGATGTTGTCAGCGTTCAATTGAGTCCGGCGTGGATTAAAGGTTAGAATTTCACATCGGTTTTTGAGCTCATCCATTTCATTCATGCGTGGCTGAAAGGGATCCAAATTTGAGATCCCACCGCAATTTGTTTTTGAAGTGTTTACGACTGGAACCATTTTCGATGTTTAGGGTGATTTCCCAACACGTTTTTGCGCACTTTTCATTTCAAAATTATCAGCATTCTCTGTCGGGCTGTTGAAGATGAGTATCCGTTTCGGCATTTTTGTGCTGATAAGAAGTCTATGCTTAATCGTAAATCGCTTTTAATTAATCAGAACTTGTGTTTCTTATGGTTTGTAACTTCCGGTTGTTGACGAATCGAAAAAGTTTGATTTGAGAGCATTGATGAGATAAGGAATCGAGTGAGTTGACAGTTAGCGCCCACGTCCAACGGAATTTAATGGTGGTGAGGAATGATTTCTCGTGTTGTTCATAGAACGCGGTTACCAAAAGCGCACCCAAAGATTCCACGCAGTTTACGACCTTTGGACGCGTTTTCATCGCAAATACGTGGACAGAAAAACGTTTGTAGACGCGAAATTTGTTTATTGGCGTCGGGGAATCGAGGATTGTAATTAGCGCCTCCATATCGGCAACGTGTTTTTGCTGACCAGGAATTTGCCTATAAAACGGAGGGAGCGCAAAAGAAATTGGAAGTTGCGTTTAGATTTGTTTTTTAGTTGTCGCGCAACGTTCCTTTACGCTTTTTTTGACAACGTCCAATGACTCACGTTTTTCTACGCTGCGGAAAACAGTTTTCACGCTTTTCAGCGCACTTCTTTTAACGTTGTCAACTCGAATGAATCAGCGCATTCGGAGGTTTGTTGTACGCTCTGCACGTTTCTTTTCGGCTCAATGAGCAGTTGGCACGTTGATCGTTTTCCTGTTGTGTGTCGTTTGTTTCCGTTGAAAACTCTCGGTAGTCAAGAACGTGGTCTTCAAGTGTGCTCAAGAGGAGCGAGTTTGTAGCCGGAAATCAAACGGTAAATGGAATCAATTGGACGGGAAATTGAAGTAAACAAACGATTCCGCATCGGTTCGCAGCCTCCGACTGCGCACTTTCGCTCGTGAGATTGACGAGCACAAAAGAGTGTCTTCAGGAATCGCGTTTGAATGACGAAGGTCGAATGTTTGTGCTACAAACAAGTTCGCTTTTCTTTTTATTCAAATTCCTATTCTCGAACTGTTCGACAACAACTGGCAACCACAGGGTTATTTCGAGTGCTCAAACATCGCTGGAACTGACGTGCATTTGCTTTCAATTCGAAAGTTTCAATGTCATTCGATGTGATTTGCGGTTTTTTCGTAGTGGAACGACGGACGATCTCGTCCAATAAAATTTATGGCTCGAATTTATTCGCCCAACAAAACTGATGAGTAGAAGAGTCGAAAACGGCAGTCGGAAATCAGATTGCTTGGAGCTAAGCCGCGAGTAATTAATGAATACGGGAAGTTTTCGAGCGTTAAGGTTCGTGTGGTCCAGAAAAGAAGTTTCCAAATGCACGCGGACAAAAACGAGATTGTTTGGCCGCACAGGCAAATGACATTTTTGTCGAGAGCCATTTGGATTGCTCGAAAGAACTCACATGACATCCGCATAATCTTCGAATGCCGACGACCTTCACTTGTTCTACGGGTTTTACCTCAGGAAAACCGTACGGCTCGATCTTGCTCACGCGCAAGAAGTCGACTTGTTGAGCAAACAAGCCGATTGACAAGTTTTGAACTTACGAGAATTAATCTCAAAGATGTGAATCGTTTCAGTCGGAAAACTCCCGGTAACACGATCGTTCGCTTCAATGGGAACGATAGTTAACAGCTGATTCGAAGATCAATTTTGGACGGGAGCATTTTCGTGGTCTTTTATTGAGAACAAATTGGCCAAAAGCAATTATGTTAATCCCGAGATTCGAGAAGCAAAGGATTTCGCTTTCGTCTAAAAACATTTAAGTTTACAGAAGTGCTTATTTGAGGTCATGAGTGTAGTATGAATCAGTGAACGTTGGCTATGTTGTCGCCGAAACAGTCGAATCGTATCAAAGAATTTTTTGGGTTTTCCAGTCCCAAGAACAAAACTCATTTGTCTTCTAAATGTGAGTTTAATTGACTTTTGCGTTGTTCGCTTCGACTTCCATATTCCTGTGGTGATAATCGATGTAAACTTGTTATTCAAGCAAACCGAAGGGATGAATCTACGTGTTTCGATGAATCGTTCCGTTTTCTTCTTATGAAATAGCGGCGAATTTAAAAAGAATTCATCGCTTTTGCGCTTCAGTTTTGTTTTTCTACAGGACCTTCTTCCAACCGCTCCGCCTTCCAAGTGTTGATGTTTACGAGCGCAATGTTCTGAGAGAAAACAGCGGAGGAACTCGAAAAAAGCGGCAGAAACACTGAAAAACTGCCTCGCCGTTCTCCTCGCCATTCGTTTTGTCTTTGAGGTTGTTGGTCGACTGCTGACCAAAGTGTTCGGCAGAACTTTTCGTTTTTGTCCTCAGAGTTATACTCTTAAATTGGCATTTTATCGTCAGGTCTATTCTGTGGTTGTTATGCGACAGAAACCGTTTAGTTTTGTCTCGTTAAACTGCGCGTTTAAACGAACTTGCCGATTAATCGTCGCGAATTGCTCCGCCTCGACGGCAATTGACGTTTGAATCTGAAGACTTTTGTTTACAAACAGCCGGCCGTTGGGGTTTGTTTTCTTCGCTCGTTTATGTTACACAGCAATCGCTCTGCGCATTACTTTCTAATCACAATCAACGGAACTATACGGCCGATCTAAATCGATTGCTACTTCTCTTTTGATATGCTAAAGAACGGCATGTTGATTGATGTAGGAAGCCTGTGGATTTGTTGGGCAAAAAGCCAAGAACAACAATCGTGTGTTTCGGACTCAAGTGATTTGCAGTGAAAGTGGATTTTCTGAACAGCAGTAAGAAATCAAGGGCAAAACGTTTGGTCATGAATGCGAGGTTGTTCCTGGTCTTTTTTCCCCTCTCCTCTACGGCTTCTCCAGTTTTTCACTCGCCGCTACGAAGCCAAAAGGCGGTCCATGAAAATTCGACACACGCCCAGTCGTCGCTTTTTGATTTTGCTCGCCAAAGGGTCGTTTTATCAGTTCGGACGACGTTTTGATGTTGCGGCGGCGAAGAATCAGTTTTGGTTTTGCACGGGCCCCGTTTACACGCGGCGGTCCGGTTTCTGCGTTTGCTTCTTTTGCCCAATTGCGTATAATCGACGACCTTTTCTTCGGTCAATTCGATTTGTCGTCCGGTTCTACGTTTAATTCAAGGACAAAATTAACGAGTTTTCGACCTCACTCTTAACATTCGTCTCTGGTTCGATAATAGATCAAGGCGGGTGTTGTAGAGCTGCTACTTTCTTTTCATTGATCGTTTTTACTTTCACTCTCAAACATACCTTAAATAATACTATTTCAGCAGAGCCCGATAATCTCAGCAAAAAGCTTGCAAGTATGTCGCATCATCACGAAACCAACTACGTAAGTTCTAGTTTTTCTGAATTGCTTTAAACCACGGTTATTTTAAGGCTATTCCCTACCGATCAAAGTTGACTGAGCCCTTCGAGCCTGGTGATTAAATTGTGGTTGATTTGTTTTATTTCTGTTTTAGGACAGACTTTGATTGTCAAGGGCAAAACGGTAAGCAGTTCAGGAACTGGAGCTTATAACAACTTTTTCTGTAGGTCGAAGATAGTGTTCGTTTCACGATCACTCTTCATTCGAACAGTGCGGACTTCAGTGGAAACGACATTCCGTTGCATGTTTCAGTTCGTTTCGACGAAGGAAAAATCGTTCTCAACAGCTTCAAAGGAGAATGTAAGTTTTAGCGGCGAACATCTTAAACCATTTTCGATTTTTAGGGGGAAAAGAAGAGCGAAAATCGAATCCTTACAAGAAAGGAGATGATATCGACATTCGTATTCGTGCTCATGACAATCGTTTTACTATCACTTGTGATCAAAAAGAATTAAAAGAGTACGAACATCGTTTGCCTTTGTCGTCTGTTACTCACTTCTCTATTGATGGAGATGTTTTCATCAATCACATCTCGTGGAGTGGAAAGTAAGTGACGCGCAGAGTTTAAAGATTAAGCAATTCACTTACAGATACTATCCGGTCCCTTACGAATCGGGAATTCCAGGCGAAGGACTGGCACCTGGAAAGACGTTGTTGATTTTCGCAACTCCAGAAAAGAAAGGAAAACGTTTCCACATCAATTTGTTGAAGAAGAACGGAGACATTGCTCTTCATTTCAATCCACGTTTTGATGAGAAGCACATCATTCGCAATTCGTTGATCAACAATGAAGTTTGTTTTGCTTGAAGTTTAATGTTCTAATTAAATTTTAGTGGGGAAATGAAGAACGCGAAGGAAAGATGGTCTTGGAGAAAGGCCACGGCTTCGATTTGAAGATTGTAAATGAGGAATACGCTGTAAGTTACGACATTCGTTCGGCTCTAATCCAAAGCCTCTTTTTTAGTTCCAAATCTTCATCAACGACGAACGTTATGCGACTTTCGCTCATCGTCTTGACCCTCACGATATCAATGGTTTGCAAATTGGTGGAGACTTGGAAGTAACTGGTACGTAATTTTGAGACTTAAACAATCTAATGAGTTCATTTTAGGCATCCAAATCTATTAAGTACACGTTTCTGCTGCATTCATTCAAGTCGCTTCAGTTTGCACCGTCCTTTTCTTTATGCTCATCCACTCGCCGTAGTATCTTAACGACAATATGTCCAATTCTGCACCACGAAAAAAAGAAATAACTGATCGTCTAAAAATGATGATCCAAGAACATGTAAAACCCAAAAAGAATCCTTTCTGGTAAAACATCTGATTAGTTCTCTCGATAAAACCACGTTCCCAATGGTTGATTTGTCAATCAGTTCTTGCTATTTGCCTGCCGTTTTGCGAGTTAATCATCCAAAAAAAGTCCGTTTCACTCGTAGACCTTTTAGAGAACAAAACGAATAGAAAAACCGCTCCATTTCTTAATTTCTTGGCCGAATGGTATCACTAATGTGTTGAACGTTGTGAACGCAAATAAACTTTTTTAACAAAGCTATGGCTTACCAAATGATCTTAAAGTTGATAACAAAATGAAAAAGTTATGTTTAGTTTTTGACGCACAAAACACTCATCGTTCTTTACTAATTACGTTTTTCAAAATCAAAACCATTTTTTCGGAAGCTTGTTTATCAATAACGAGTTAAATTCATTGACTACTTCTTGCAGTTAAAATTGTCTTCGTTATCCAATTTGGTTTGAAAATTCATGTGTTTTATTCCAATTCACAGTTTCACTGTTAACTTCGAACTAACATACATTCTACTTGTGTTTTCAATCCTTACGTACAAAAGATCTAAAGAAACCAATGAGTGATTAAACGGCCTGTTGAAGAGACTTTCAGACTCAAATCGATCGCCATTCTTGGTGACCGAATGAACGAAAGACTCATTTTGTCCGAACGTTCGTCAACCATGTGGTCGTTTATTCGGCAAGTTCAAATCTGGTTTGTTTAAGATGTCGATTTAGTGGTTTTGTTTGTGGTCAATACCCACAACACAAAGCTCAGATTCGAGCATTGCCATCGCCAAAGAATCCACAAAAAGAAGAAATGTCCGGAGATGGTCAAACATTGTCGCCAACATTGGAACTGCAGAAGCATATTGAATACGAAAGTGCGATCAGCAATGAAGCAGAGATTGAACGAGGGAAATTCGACTTCCTTCACGAGTTCCAACCACAAAATGCGGCGCCAATGTCTAACGAAGAAGTAAGTCAATGACTTGTGTTCTTAACTTGTCGTATAGATCCAAGAGTATCAAGAATACAGAATGCTGAAGTTAAAAAGTCGATTTCTTCAAATTCGCCCTGACTTTCGTTTTGCTGAAGCGAATTCATTGGTTCACAATTTATGTATTTAGTCTTAAGCATCTTTGCTTATCGACGACCATAACTTAATTATTACGTTTGTTCGCGTATATTATGCTAATTAAAATTTTTTTTGTCAAATTGCAAACTTTTTTCATTCGATTGGTCGACAATCATAGTGTTCACGTTTCAACTTTCAAACTCAGCAATGGAAGTAACTAGTCCACTCTTGGCAGCGACCGTCATTTCGACTGCGGCAGCAATTGCTCCGTGGTTTTTTATTGAATGTAGCAGAGTAAAAGAAATCTAACGATCTTACTAATGATTCTTTTTAGAAAGCCAAGCCTGCAACTCCAATTCCCAATGCCAAAGCAGTTCCACCGGCAGTCATGAAGCCACCGCAACCCGCAGCTTTAGCCGTTGCTCCCGGAGCTGTTGCGATGACCACTGCTCCACCACCGCCTGTTGCTGCTCCACCGCCGCCCGTTGCTGCCGCGCCACCGCTCAAAGACGAAGAAAAGAAGGCTGATGAACCGAAGGAAGATGCTGGAGCTGAAAAGAAAGTAGAGGACGAGAAGCCAGCAGAAGTGAAAAAAGAGGTTGCTGACAAAAAAGAAAGCAAGAAAGAGGACAAACCAAAGAGCAAAAAGGAATCCAAGAAATCAAAAAAAGAATCCAAAAAGTCCAAAAAAGAATCGAAAAAATCAAAGAAAGACTCGAAGAAGGAACGTTCCAAGAAGGAAGCCAAAAGCATCAAGATGGACGCCACTCAGCAGGTAAGTGGTCAGTCTTGATGTCTTAAATTTAATCGGTTATTTGCAGAGTCAAGAAGGAGAGAAAAAGGACGGAGAGGTCAAAATTGCTGTAAAGGTTGAAGCCAATATTGCAGACGGAAAGAAAGAAGAGAAAGTCGAGTCAAAGAAAGAGGTTGGTTTTCTCACGCACGTTTACTGTGTGTTCTCAGGATGACAAAAAGGAAATGAAGGAAACTCAACAGGAAGACGAAGAAAGCAAACAAGAAGGTGGATCCAAAAAAGAAACAAGCAAGAAGGATAATGACAAGAAAGAATGATCAGTTTGTTTTGCGGTTCGATGTAAACAGTGGTGCTTGATTAAACTCTCAAAACAAGAAATTTGTGCGCGAAACATTTATTTTCAAGACGATTGTCGTATTTATAACCACACATTTGCACGATCAGTTAGATATATAGAAAGTGAACTTCGTTTCAGGTCAGAACTGCAGGCGAATTGGAAGACAACAACCAGAGCGGGTACCTTCATGCGATCTTGAATCACTTCTCTTGAATATACGATCAGCGATGGTTACAACAAAGAGGCAAAAGTAGCACAAAAGTTTTACTGAAAGATTTTTAAAGCTCAAAGTCGTATCGTAACGTTTAGTTAAAGCGAGAATTAAAATAATGTGGCTTTCATGGCTTTGATCGTCTAAATTGAAATCAACTGAAATGGTGGAATTTTGAGTTTACGTTGAAGTTCGAATATCCAATGTTTCAAATTTCAAATTAGCGATTTTTGACCGAAATTTTCTTCGTAACATAACAGGAACTGCTCGAATACTTTCAGCTACCTTGTCGCCTATCCCACACGTTTGTTTAAACGTTACGTACATTTTGCTCATCAGCGGACGTCTTTTTGCGTGGTTTCTTTCTTGAAGCGGCGAGTTTTTCTTATCAATTTTAAGTTTCTGTTCGAATGACAACCATCAAACCGAACCGCGCAGCGATGACTGAACTGCAATTTAAGTTGGATGGAACTCCTTACGATGTAGAGCAGATGATCGGTATCGGAGCTTACGGACAAGTGCGACAAGCAATCGATCGGGTGATCAGCAGCAGATGGTTTTCTTTTTAATTTAAGTTTTCAGCGCTCTGGAAAACCTGTGGCAATCAAGAGAATTGGAAATGCTTTTGGCACATTCGTTTTGACTCGACGAACTTTACGTGAAATTCGCATTCTTCATCGTCTGTCACACGAAAACATAATCAGCATTCTTGACATGTTCACCGTTTCGGCAGCTCAGGTATCTCGGTTGAACGTAATCATTGTTTATGTTTTCAGAGCAAAGACATCTACTTGGTGATGGATTTGATGGAAACGACTCTTCATCGCATCATTCACAGTACTCAAACGCTTTCCGACAAACATCACCGCTATTTTCTATACCAAATTGTCCGTGGACTCAAGGTAAGACTTTTTATTCATTTTTCATTTGTTTTGTTTAGTACCTTCATTCTCTGGGCATTGTACATCGAGATCTGAAACCTGATAATTTGCTCGTCAACGGCGACTGTCTTCTCAAAATTGCGGACTTCGGAATGGCACGTTCTGTCGATCAGCTAAAAACGGAAGAAGGAAATCCAATGACCGTAAGCTTGTTCAAAAGATCGATTAACTGAAAGCTCTTAAGCAATACGTCCAAACCCGATGGTATCGAGCACCGGAGCTTCTCTTCTCGTTAATTGACTATGACACAAAGTAAGACCGAAACTGGAAGATTATTTTTGACTGTTCAGAGTTGACATTTGGTCTGCCGGTTGCATTTTTGCGGAGATGATTATGAGGCGCCAGTTGTTTCCGGGTCGAGAAGCAGCAATGCAAATCAAGATGATTGTTTTTTATTTGGGAACTCCCGAAGCAGAGGTAATGGATCGCATCAGTTCGTCAATTGTGCACAACTGGATAGTGAATTTGGGACAACGAGAAGCATTGCCGTGGAAAACGATTTTGCCAAAAGCCACGGCTACAGCAGTTGATTTAGCTGGAAAAGTAACTTTTTTTACGAAAGTACGATTCAATTTGTAGATGATGCAAGTAGCACCATGGAAACGAATTAGTGCCGAAGAAGCGCTCTCACATCCTTATCTTGATCTCTACCACGTGCCAGAAAATGAGCCGATTTCTGCCGAAGCCGTTCAGTTCGATGCGGATGCAATTGAAAGACTGACCATGGAAGAACTGTACGGTGAATTGGAAGCCGAAGCTAAATTCTTTCAAAATCAACGTGAATCGTATGCAGTCGAACAATAAAGGAGGCACTCCGAAGTGCCTAAACTGATGATCGTTTCTCGTTTTGTTAACACGAATTTTGGAATCATCTCAGAGGCTTCTTTTATCATATCAAATTTCGCGTGTTTATTATCGGATTCCGAGAAATAAACCGATTTTGTAGCCGTTAATACGTGACTACATGGACCAACATACCTTTGCATCTTGCAGTCTTCGATCTAATTTTCCTCATCTAAAAAGTTGCTTTGAAATCGCTCCGGTTTCTTGTTTCGAACTACAGACTAAGCTTTTTTGTGGTCTACAAACAAACTGCGTGTTGAAAAACAACTTGGGTGGTTTCCCTCTTAGTTTCGACGGCAAACTCCCGACTAGTCGCGCTGTTACACGACTGAAACATTTTTGCTGATACTCACCGATTTTCGTGTGCTCTAAACCACGTTGCTTTTTTCTGAACTACCACTTGCAAGCGTTTGAAACGACCTTTTTCACAGACTTTTTGTTACTTTGTTCTTTTAAACTCATGAATATATTCGTCACTGTCTTGACATTGAAACTATCGAATTCGTTCAGATGCAATAATGAATTTTAACGGAATTAACGAGAACCAAATTCACCTGTGTCTGAGGAGAATGTCGACGGAAAGTTCGAGTTTTGTTTAATCTTCTAACCATTTGACGAGATTCCAAGCTATTGAGCGTTACGTTTAATAAGCGATTGTATGTTTCCGAAAGGTCTCCTCTTTCGCTCTTCCGCTTTTTGACGGAAATTCACGTTTGCTCTTTGATGCTACGATTTACTGAACGCTAGTCGCCTAACAACCAAACGTTTTAGTTGTTCGTTCAATTACGCAAATTTCAGAATCCCAAAATGGCCGCCGATTTTTGCATTCCAACGGAAAGAACAACCGTTGATGTTCGAGTTTGCGCGATCTGCGAAGATACCACCGCCGTTTCTCAACACTATGGTGGTACGTGTTGTAGCGGTTGTCGTGGCTTCTTCAGACGTTCTGTTCGATTCAATCGCCATTACGTTTGTGCAAAAGATGGAAAGTGTGTTACAAAGAAGTGTAAAAGAAAAGACATAAAATCACTACAACTGGTTTGTTTCCAGCTATGCGAACACAATGCCGAAGTTGTCGATATGAGAGTTGTATTCGTTCGGGATTGGATCCAAAACTCGTACATTCGGATCGAGCCTGTGACAGGGTCCAGTTTCGAAAACAATCGCTAGTCAATAGTCAACCCGAACTGCCTACAAGTAGTCCGGAAAACGAAATCAATCGACGATTCGTCAAATTCGAGCCACTCGACGATCTTTACGCCAATCGAGCTATGAATTTGGGATTGACTGCTAATCGTATTGTGGTAAGAAAACGAGCATATTGAATTATGTTAAATTGCGTCTTTTTAGTTCCAAGTTGACAGTTTGCCTCTTGGATTCAAGCAAATTCTTAACAACTTTCAACGTTCTGACTATCGTTCGGTTCAACAGTTTTTTGTTCTTACGAGCCGCTTATGTGATTCGTTTGTTGACAACAGAGAAAACCATCTTCTTGCTGGTTCCAATTATAATTTCAATTTGAATGCGAGTGTTGAAGAGGCGTTTTTGATCGAGCCGCGATCTGTTTCTGACCGAACACCCGTAGGTTTTGATTGTAATGAACGAAATCAACGGTTTTAGATCGATTGGACTCCACGATTCTTCCTTACCGGCGACGACTTTAAGAAAGTCTGGTGTCGTATTTCCGTTTACTATGTCGATTGGCTGAGTCACATTCCCGAAATCAATTTGTTGGACGATGCGGATAAATTGAATCTGATCATTGGCCGATGCGTACAATCAGTTTGGTGTTCTATTGCATATCAGACGTATTTGTGCGAAATAAAAGACTGTGTTCCATTGACCGGCGGCTCATTCTATCCAATGGATGACGAGCAATCAACATACCAGGATCCAATGTAAGTAATTCCTCTCTCAACAATAGCATAAGTTCTTGAAGGCTCTCCAACTTTCTTTCTGAGATGTGCAATTGGATATGGACTGAAATTGTGGAGTTGGCAAAGCAGTGGCAATTTACGGAGGCTGAGTGGTCAATGCTGCGAGTGCTGTGCATGATGACTCCTGGTAAGAATTGTAATCGGAAGATTTTATTTTCTGTTTTAAGTACCTGGATTATCAGCAAAAGGAAAAGAAATTGTTCGCGAAGCTCACAACTATTATCAATCGGTTCTCAGCGATTTGGTGTTGTCGAAGGTCGGAGCAGAGAGTTTTATCAATTACAGTCAGCGTTTGTCGACGTTGCAGATGATTTTGGTGGCACTTGAGGTTATTAGCGTTTTACAAAAATCAATAGATTGTTTACATTTTAGCGTACATCTCAGATTGAAGACGATCATTTGACTCTAATGACATTGGGAAATCACGGTAGTTTTCAGGTATTTAGACGTCTCTTGAAGTCAACTAATGGATGCAGTTTTAGGGATCACTCACATACGAATTTTATTGTCGACGTACTGGGCGTATCTGAATGATTCCCATCCACGTTCTTTGTTCAATTAAAACTCACAGTTTACGTTTGTTTTATCTCAGTTGTTCAATTGATCTCGTCGTTTCAAACATTTTGATTCATATTGAATAGAATTTATATTTGAATAAGCGGCCGAGTATATGCATTTGTGCGGAGAAAGGATAATCGAATAGAAATACGTTTACGAGTGTCATGCGGAAATTAAAATCGAGATTAAGTTTGAAAACGTATGAATTCGTAAGGAAATTGAATTTTTTACTGTCATACACAAACCACGAGAATAAACGTGTTTCCATGGTGTTTCATCGGAATAGAATACAATAACTGTGTGATTAAGCAGCTGACGTGAGGTTCATAAAACTTTCCGTTATTTTCAACGGAGCTGAAATCGTACTTGAAATTACATTTGAACTCCTTTAACTTGCCAACATTGGTTTGAGAAAACAACCAAAATTGGTAGAGAACACTAAAGAACACGAAGAAAGTAAGAAGAAGTGTATCGATGCCTCGTGCAAGATACTCCCAATCACGTCGAATTTCTTTCAGCTGATGTTCAGCTTCTAGGCGTTCGGCTATGCATTGATTTGCACAGCGAATATCGTTGATTGTTTGAAGAAGACGTTGATAATTCGGGTCGGTACCACCGAATGCGGTATATGGAGGTGCAAACTGCAACTTGTGAACTGAGAAATCAGATTGACTTTCGGACACCAATGGTTTCTCCTGATTACGAACATGGTCGACATCACAACAACTACGATATTAACACTTACCAGCTTGCAATCTCCGTTTATCTTCGCAATAATCGAGTTGGATCGACTTCTGCTCATACACAAGCAGTCTTTTGTCTTCTGTAGAAAAACTGATAATTGAGCACAGGAAACGAACTCACAATTTTTTTCTTTCCGTCGATGTGCTTGAATATCCATCTCATCAAGCGGGATTGTCGAATGCAAACTCGAATCCAGTTCGGAAGCGGTTCTCCTCGATTGCCACGCATTTGAACGCTTAGAACGAATGTGGTCGAACAAGTGGCAAAGAATATCATCAGAATCAGACCTAAACACGTCGATTAGATTATGTTGTTCAACTTCAGATTACCGACGTAAAATTTTCCCAACAACGGTAATGTCTCGCTCGTAGCTTTAAATGGACTCATTAGAGAAACTTGATTGAAGTTCTACCTGGCAGTTTATCCGCAATCATCATTAAGATGATTACAATAGCCATTCCGGCTGTGGCTGAAAATCTTCGTTTAAACATAATCAGATGAATGTCAGTAGTTTTAGAGTCGACATTTTTAGTGGAAAGACAAGAATTTTGAACAAAAACTATTGATTGAAGAATACACGATTCAGCTTATGTTGTTATACGATTAAGAACAAAAGAAACACGAACCACCAAGTGTGACCTGCGTAACTTGCACTTTAACTACTCACCGAGTTTTTCATCGACGCATACATCAATCGACTCCGCTCGTCGAGTTGAGTTCAATGATACCATTTTAACTTGCGGAAGTTACTCAGTAAAAATTTGCCATGGTAAGCCGAAATATACGACACCTGTACAATATGGGCATCGGTGTGATACCCATATTGCAGGGGTTTTTGAATTTTGGTATTTGCTGTTATAACTTTCTACTGAGTAGTTCCCATACGGTAAAATTAGTACTGTTGAACTCGACTTGACAAGCGGAGTCGATTGATGTATGAGTCGATAAAAAACTCGGTGAGTAGTTAAAGTGCAGTTAGCCGCGTGACCTTCTCCTGGTTTTCACCAGTGGTATTATGAGGAGTAAAAGAGCCAATCATAGTGATCTAAACAGTTCACAGTCATTAGAATCGCACAAACATTTTTACCACCGAAATGAATGTTGACGGTAAGAGCTGTAGCAAACGGTCATTCGACATTGCTCTTCTACACTTGTGCTCCGACATTTAAACCTCAAATAATGTGTATCTAAAGATATTAACGAAAAAGAGATTGTGATGTGGTCAAGTAACTTGGAAGTATACTACATGAAGTGAAATGTCGAGACCAAGTATAAAAGGGCAAAGCCACTTGCTTGTGTGAAAAGATAGTACCTGCAAACTCTTCATTAATGCACTGTTCTTTTTGAAAGTCTCTTCTAATTGACGAATGTTCCAAAAGAGCAAAAACTATTTCTTTTGTCATGAAAATTTGTTTGGAAAAGTCGAGAATTAGAAGCATAGAGCATTAGCATGAGCTTTTACGGTACATGGGATTCCTGCGAATCGAAAAGAAATACGTTAAGTCTGGAAAGGGGCTCGGACAGCATTCATAAACTCGAAAAAACAGTACAATTATTGACACTACAATAACAAGTAAACAAACTTTAAATTCCGTCGAATCTTAAAGTCATTCAAATGCCACTAAAATCACTGGCGTAATCACTCCAAACCGACTATGCTAACCTCTTGATTTGGCATGTAATGCGCTAAGGAAGATACCTTCTCAAGGTCCGCTTGTTGATTGTCTGCTTCAGTTGAAACCAATGTGTGGAGCATAATCGCCGCTCCGTCGTAGCTCCACGAACTATTGAAAGATTACAACTTAGTTTTTTATTATTCTTACCTTAACATCACATAACAAATTTGTTGATCTTAAACAACGTTGTTGATAAAACGAGTTGACTGAAACGTACCAAAAGGAAAAGAGTCCCTAAAGAAATAGTTATCTTTATCCTCTGTCATAATCGCTTACATATTCAAAAGACAAGTAATTTGAGTGACCATGGCACGATAAACGGAAATACGTCCATCGCTTTTAATAACAGCATTGGTCTCCAATTGATTATCTTCGATGTTCATGTGAGCGCTAAACAAACAGCTAACAACCGAGTAGTCTACGACTCACTTGTTATACACCAACAGGTCTGGACGCCAGACCTCTTTTGCAGGAACAATGATTTCGTTTGTGCCGTTGAACTCGGTCTCGTTCCATCGTAAATAGAAATCTTGCCAATAAAGTTCCAACCAACAGTACAAACTAATGATTTGATCCGATTCGTGAACGTTTTGTATTTGCTTGAGAAACAACTGAACAGTCACATTTGTGGGCGCTAAAGTTTGTTGATTTCAATAACAGAGCAAGCTTTTTTACATACAAGGATTATGCGGATCTACGGGTCTAATTTCTTTGCGATAGTTCTTGAAGAGATGATTGTACAACTTCAAACTCGCATCAGCCGTGCATTCAGGAATCTAAATGGCCATTAGAACTTACAATCGTCACTTACTGTTGTTATGATCAGTAGGGCAAAAATGAGACTAAGTGTCCGAACACAGAACTTGTTTCTCATACTTCACATCGAATGACGGAATCTGAAATGACTGTAATTGAGTTTATTCAAAACGATTTAAATTGTTTTCAGGGATAAAACCACGTCTCATTTCGGCTAACGACTTTTCCTCGTCTCTACAGTTCAGAAAAACAGTCACGAGGGAATCGAGAAGAACGGGAAGTACACGAAAAAACTAAAATGCCCGTTTATGCAATCGCAGTTTGTTCGAACCGCAGAGAATCGTCGGACAAAGCCAATTGTTCCACCATATAACTCGATTACCGTCAGAAACCAAATCTCGTGGTAGACGCGGATGTTGCAAATGTTGTCCAATCAGTTCCGCATTTATGAAATTGAGTTAAACGAAGCGGATTAGAACTCAACAAACAAGGAGAAAGTTGCACGTACGAATGGAGCCTGAAGATTGTTGTTTGCAGAAACCGAAAAAGTGAACATTATTGTGGAGATTCGTAGTTCAAAATTCAATTCTTCACTTGGTGTACAATCAGCACACGAAACTGGTAATTCAATGCTGCCATACGGTGTTTTTCGGCACGATAAACCGGAAAAGTTCACAGGAGATAGTCGGAAAGAAGCGTCGAAAATGTTTGTTGGATTGAATACTCTGCGAATTCGCGTATCAAAACATTTCACATCGATAAAAGAAACAGAAGATGATGACCATTTCGATAAACAAAAACCGCTCTCTCGCTTCAACACATTTCTTCTTTTCCATCTCGGCATTCAAACTGATTACAAAGCTTAAGGCTTAGATGATGAATTAATTGGACGTTTTGTCTTATTCATCTAACCGGCATATGAATCGGCGTTTCGTATTCACAAGTTGTAATATTTCATTTTGAAAATAGCTCGAGGGTCTGGAATCAATGAGCAAGGGCGCCTCCAACGATTCAGAAGCTCGAAAATGAGTTTGGTCGGAAAAACTAAAGGTTCCACATTTACCACTAAGATAATGAAGAGGATATGAACAGATTAATGGGCAAATGTACAGAGATCCAACAGATGGCCGAACGTATGCCTTGGACATGGATTTCTGGCAAAAAACAGAAGTGTCTGAGGTGTGAAAATGTTCGGCAGATCGTTATGAAGTTGAACGATTGAGTTTCAGATCAATTGCCTCTGCGGTTGGGGCCATCACCTGTCAAGAAGTTTGATTGAGCGCTTTTCTCTTGGACGTCTGTTATGATGGAAATCTGAGAAAACTCTAAAAGAAATGTACAACCAGAGAAATTGGATCCAAAACGTGTTAAAAAGGATTTCCGGTCGAAACTAAAAGAACAAGCTATGTAGATTTCCTGTGAAGTTATGAGCATTTTTTTCTGCAAAATCAGATGTTTGTTTTGTTCAATGAGATTGTTTTCAGCTTTCAAATTCATCTTGCAATTACTGAGTATGTACTTTGTGTTGCAATTGAAATGCACTTAACCCACTAACTACCAGTTGCTGTTTCGGTTTATGACGTACAATCGGGCGAACAGATTTGCTCAGTAGTTTCAAGAGATGGATGGACTGTGCACAAACTTCCGCTTGAGGCTTCTCGATGTAGTTCAATTAGCGACGCGAACTGATTTTCATAATGTCAACGAAACAATACCCAAAAATCGATTGGCGCAAAACTGATGACCTTGCAACACAGTTCGTTCAAAAATCCGAAGAGCGCCGTTTGACCTGATTCTTTTGATGGCACAACGTTCGTTCGAAAGTACGAGTTTGTCGAACAGACGATTGTGATTTCACCGTTCCAAATTTGCCGGCTGCAGTTTTATTCGCGATCGTTGGCTGGTACAAACGTTCATTGGATTTGGTATAAAAGTCGGATCAATGGACGAGAAGATCAGTTTGCTTCTCAAGTTTCCTCTCCTACAATGGATCTTCGCTTCCTTGTTCTTCTTGCTCTCTGTGCAGTCGTTGCACTCTGCGATGAGAAGCCAAAAATTGAAGAGTTGAAACCCGAAGCTGGTGAACTGGGAAAAGAGAAAACTCGTGCAAAACGTTGGTACGGCTACAGCCCTTGGGGATACGGTAAGATAATCGAAATCTTTATCACTTTACTTTTGATTTGTAGGAGGTTACTCACCGTTTTATGGTGGCTTTAGCGGTTTCGGGTATCGTCCTCTAGGTTTCGGATATTCGCCATTTTACAGTGGATACGGAGGGTGAGTTTGAGTTTTAATTGATAGAATGATACAAGAATTCATAGATACGGTGGTGGGTATTCGAACTTCTATGGAAATTACGGATACAACAGCCATTCTCCATGGAGTGGATACAGCGGCTATTATTACGGTTAAATTCTACACGAGCTCCACATTATTCTTGGTCTACATATTCCTTAAATCGTTTCATTTCTCATAATAAAACCAAAGCATCTGTTCTTTTTGCATTTCAATAAACTTGGTTACATTCATCGGCAGTTGTTTTTGATAGAAAAATTTTATTACATTAAACTACAATGGGTCTAATAGTTGAGAAGTTCACTTCTAAGGATATACAATCCAATTAGATTCAGATTACTTGTTCACTTAGAGGCCTCGACCAAGCATTGAGTATGGCAAACGACGATCTCCATAGCGATCAAAACCATCGCTTCCACGAGTTTCCAATTCAGCGATCTCCAAATTGCGCTCCAATTCACGATTGGCGATTCGGCTTTCGATTGCAGCGCTTTCGGCTCTTCGTAGTGCTTCTGCAGTGCGAATTCGAGAATCGTAGCGATCTTCTCCGTAAGGACTTTCGAGCCCACGCAGCGAACCAAATCCGAACTGACGTTTAACACGTGGCTAAAAACAACAAACATTCTTAATTGTTATATCCATTAAACTTACAACTTTGAACTCACGAGTTACTGTGAGTGCATTGACGGCCAACAAAACGAAAACCAAGAGAATAAGCGATCGCATGTCAACAACGAAGATAATTCAACGCGCCGAAAGTCTCAACGACTGACCAGTTGGAGTGACCACAAGCCGGTTTTTATATTCGAATATGTGAAGGCCATTCGACCGGTACTTCTCAAGTCAAAGATCGAAAAACGTGCGCCGATATGTTGCAAAGACAAACAACGAACTTTCGCGTGTTGGGTATCTTGCTTTTTATCAACAAACCGTTGGACTTTTTCTCAGAGTGTTACCGAATTATCAAACAGAACATCTTCGTTTGTGATAGCAAGTCGAACAATCTCTAAGTATCAAAGTTTATCAATCATGAGAAACATCGAGTTTATGAGTTTCAAGGAACCTCTAAATAAACAAAGATCTTAAAAAATTAGTAAATAGCACGTTGAAATGTCTGCTCAAACAATGCCAATAAACGGTTTTCTGTTACAAGATCAACGATTCGCTCGAGTTTTTGCTATTGTTTTCGATCGATCTTCTTGTGGAAGATGGCAATGAGCTGCTTCCGATCCAAAATTCTAAATTTCACGCCCGTATGAAACAAGTAAGGGAGACGGAACAGAAAACGAGATTTCAGATTTGAATCAATGAGAACTCACTTTTTCGGCTCTGCGCCATCTCTTGCAACGCTGATCATCACAACATGGATGATGATCACGACGAGTAAACTTCCCAAAAAGCTGAAGTAAACACTCGAATTAAGGTATTGAATAGTCACAAACTGATCTTGAAACCCAAATCCACGTACGTTTGATTGTCATCGACCAATGGAGAGAGACTCGCAACCTGAAAACAGAAAAAACGATTGAAAGATGGGATTTGATGGAAAAACATTGAACGTTATGTCAAAGTGTTTACTTTCCGGAAGCGATAACAGGATAGAAATCGCAATTGTGAACCGCCGTCAACTGGCTCAAACGTGGAAAAACCGTTGGTAGAAGTAACCACAGTAAGCGAAGTCAGTGCTCCATTGCCGTCATCAAATTTACCGTTGAAAGTCTTGTTGCCTTCTTGGAGAATAAACGAAGATTGAACATCTGCCGATTGTCAAAAATACTGAAACAACAAAATTAATGGTAGAGAAGTTAAACTCAAGCTTGAGGTTAGGTTGGGTTTTCACGAGCATTCAATTCCATTTTCAAGTTCGCTTTCAACGTACATTATGATCGAACCCGCAGCATCACTTTCTCTACTGTACTTTTTGAATAGAACTGAATAAAGAGTGTAATCAGCTGCGAGACTTACACAAAATATGCAGAGTGCAAACTCGTCTTTAAATTTCGAGTTCCGATTGGTTTAGATACTAAGTGCATCATCGGGATTCATGAAAACCCACTTAGTTCACTTTACTAATGAGTTCATAAACTTTGTTTTTTGCTATTTGGTCTTCTTAGGTACAAAACTATTTACTTGGAAGCTTCATCTGATCGACGTCTTCAACTTCAATCCAATCGATTTGCTTCAGCTACTGTCTGCCAGATACTCACTTCTTAGGTCTTTTCTTCACTTGTTGAAGTATGTTCGTCTATTTCTTGTAAATGCCCACCATCCCGTCCGATCTGGCAAGTTAAGCAACGATGAGCTTGATTAGTGCATAAATCGGAGACGTCCTTGGAATCTCAAGTGACGAACGCTTTTGTTCCACAATTTTTACCGTTTAGCAGAAGTTCACTTTATGACTGTTTGTTACTCAAAGAATTGAAACAGCAGGCCATTTGTTTATTAGTGCCATATGATTGATCGTAAATATGAAATCACGAAGATGAATTTGTAGTCAAAACATAAATCCTCGTTCATTCCAGTAAATCAGTCGATGAATACGTCATTGAACAGAAGTATTATCCTAAGAAATCTAAATTGAATAGACAATCTTTTACAAGCCAATTAGTTGATCACCAACAAATACGTTCATTGCAGACAAGAGATCGTTTCGAATTGCCAATTCATCGACGACAAATACACGTGTCAACGACTCAAAGTTTTCGTTTCTGTCTATCATTGTTCATAGTTTGGGCAATTAACCGCAGCTTAAAATTCACACGTCGATAGAGTGGCGAATTTAACGTCAGTTGTTGTTGTAACGTATACGGTCAGCTGTCTGTTTTGCAAAATTTGTGTCCTCTAAACCACGTGCCAATAGTTTTACTGTTTCACACTTGTTCCTTATTCTCACTCAACCTACGATTCAGCGTCAAAACGTGAGAATTTCCACCGACACACCATGATACTTTAAAGCTTAAAAACCCAAATAAAACACGTGGATTTAAGTACTTGTAATAGGTGACAATGATCGGACACCTAAAATAAGTCATTGAAGGCTCACTAACTCCAATTGTTTAAAGAAATGGATGATTACAAACTAACAAAATTAAGCTTTGAACGTGACCCGTTAGTTTGTTTTAATCTTCACGTTCTTTTAGTCTTTCAATCCTTTTTATGTAAGTTGTTCTTTCAACTTATCAAAGATTATTACTGCACTATAAGCAAATTTTCTTTAGTCCATGAAATTTAATGATATAAACAACTCATGTAGTAGTTCCTCTTATGCCATTAGTATTCATTCATCTTTCTTGTGGTAAAAAACTCGACGGTTTGTTTGGAGAAATTTGCAGCTTTCAACCTTTGTCTAACCTTTCTTGTATTGATGAACTAAGAGTTGAATAACAAGGATATCCCTTGTTGATTGGTTTGAATCAGTAAAAACACTTCTGCCCCGATTTTCATTGTGTTACATCGTCGCTCCTGCATATCATTTAGTTAGCTGTAAAGTACAACCGTAAACGTTTTTTCTTTTCTGTAACCAGCAGATGTGCTTTTGCTAAACTAGTCTCAGAATTGATTTGTTCGACAGATGCATTTGCACCGGGACAAAAATTAAGAAATATGTCGTTAGCAATTTAATTTGCTTGCAATGCAATCAGCTTGTACTTTGTGTTTACGTAGGGAGTTGAACGAGTTTGAAGAATTCACTATTGAGTTGAATCAAATAGTAAAACCACACACGAAAGTTTCAAAACATTCACTCTATTCTCCATTTGTTTTGCTTCAACACGCAAACTCAACGCCGCTAAAAACTCTCCGAGACATTTTTATGCGTCAACGGAAACTCAAGAGTTATTGTTGGAACAATCATTTTGATGTTGAGAACACGAAAAAAATTTTCAACTTCCGGTTCACATCATCGAATTCGATGCAAAAAATCGACTTGAATGCGGAAATTCTTTCAGTTGGTACCACTTCGTATGAGCCGCAAGTTGTGTTTTTGGTTGGCTTCTGCTCAAATCCAAATTGACTTTCCAAAGGTTCAAATTGCGTACAAAATACAAAACGACGTCGTTAGAATCCTTCAAACGTCCAACTTTTCTTGAATCAAAAACGAGCTTCAAATCTTGGAACAGAATGTGAGACATTGTACTTGAAACACGATGATATGCAGACAAAACGAAGAGCCCATCGTCTGCTGGTTGTTCTGATTGAAAAGATTGTCGACGCTTACTTATGGATCTCAAATGCACACAATCGGTGGGGGTGTTTGGATTGCAAACTGAAATTTTTGAACAAACGATATGCATCTTTTGATCATTCGATTTCCAGTTGTAATTGAATTTCGAGACGCTATCAAAGATCACTGCGTTGGCATTCGTGTTCAATCGTCAAAATTCGCGGTCCCTAATGGGCAAAGATTTGTGCTCTAAGGAATTTGTAGTTCGCATTTTCTTGTTGCTTAACATTTCATCTTCTTTATTCCTATGCTGTTAATTGGATTACTGTAACAATGACAGTGAGACATATTGAAGAACAAGAATGCCATTCAAGTTCGGAGTCTAAATAGCAAGGTTGATTACTGTGAAGTTCTCACGCACTTGACTAGTCTTTGTTCTTTTAATGCCTTCCTAATGTCACGATGCCCTACAATCAATTTCCGCGTTTCAAATTGATGTCATTCGCAGTCAAACACTCAGATATAAACGCGCTTCTTGAACTTTCCAGTTCGCCCTCACTTCTTCGTCCTCAACTTTTCGTGAACAGCAACCGGCGCACGCAACTTGTACGAATTGAAGGTTTTTGTTAACGTTGAAAAGTCTGTCTATCACGATGAAATGAACTTTAGTCAAAGTACTTTCAGCTGCAAACACATTGCTTCTTAAAATAGATCTTTAGAAGCGGCCGTTTACTTGGAAAACAATATGAGCAGTTGAATTGATTAGTTGTCGTGAACGAGCTCAAACATTAGATGATCAAGTTGACGTTCGTTCAGATGTAAGTATGAGTCAAGCATTAAAAATAAGAAAGTTATTAGCAAAAAAACTGTTTTGGTGTAAGTTGAGGACTAAACCGTAAATCCGATTTAAAGATTAAAACGCAAAAAATTCCAATAAAAACATAAATCGCTTGTTTTGACAAAGATTTCCTTCTGTGTTCGCTGCAGATTGGCGTCATCATTCGCAGTAGTTGATCTCAAGATCTGAGCTTTGAACTCGACTCGATTCAGACCATTTGCGCAACATCATGTCCATGTTGTTGCGGAGAATATACACGTGAATATGCGAACATTGTTTCATTGTCTTCTGCAAAAATCTGCGTCACCAACGAGCATCGTGCTTTTATTTGTCGTTGTTTTGAACAGAATTTTAGATATTAATATATACGGTAGTCTTGTGTCGGATTAATCTCCAAAGCTCAAACGTTTTTTGTGCTCTAAGGGGCGGGCAAAATGAGCATCCACAATCACCGGTAATCTCGGATGTAGGGCGTGGCATTAACGAATTTGGCTTCTCATTTTTTGAGATGAGAATAAAAGGCCACCACGGACTCAAGAAGGTGGTAGTCGAGTTATTGATCAAAACGTTCCACATCATTTGACTACAAGTTTCTTTATGTTTCTCGAAGTTTGTTTATGTTGAAATTCTCGGAAGAAGAAACCACACGACTGGAACGCACGTTTTTGTTGTCAACCAAAGTTCTGAATGTCATCCTTTGTTGTTCAACAATCATCCGATTTCTTTACACCACCCTCAATTTCGTATGCGTGACTTGCGGTCTGAGACTCGTCGACACGCGCAAAGGTGTTGCTATATGGTGAAACTTAATTTGTTCTTTTATCACATGCAGTTTCTCGTCATTTCGTACGTAATCAGCGCGGAATCCGTGGGAATGTATTCGCTATATAACCTAACAACATTTCATTTCAGAACTCAGTTGAACTGCACTTTCCAGTTGAAGCAACTTGCGAAATGACGTCCGCTTCCTATCGCCTTTTCTTCATTCAACTCGTTGCCTCTGTTCTGATCATCACACTTCTGATTTCGACTACGGTGAATGCCCGATATGTACCTTTAAACTCCGATCAATCATCCGAACAATCACAACGTCTCGTCCGACGACTGTCCCCCTCAATGAACACTTTCTGTTATTTCTACCCTACAGTTTGTAAACAAGTAGGTGAAATAGCGAAGAAGGAGCACGAAGCATCTTCGTTCTTCTGATCATTTCACCAAAACTCTTCGAACTGTTGCAACCAATTTTTTCGTCAAAGTCGTTGTCTGTTGTTCTTTCGCTCACTGTGTTATATTTACTTTTATATTTCGTTTTGTTGCCTCTCAATCCTTAGCATTTGCTTTATTAGTCACTTAGGTTTTTGTTTCTTGAATGGCCCTGATGATGAATGCAAATTACATGGAGTGTCCACGGCCTGTTGTTTCGGTTAAAATAAACGAATGTCGTTGTATGTGAGAGCTCAGTTGCTTAGCTGCATAAGCAGCTCGTAAATCACCGAATTCGGCTAATGGTTGCTTTTTTATTTCTTTTGACATTAGGAAAAGAGATAAAATTCGAGGAACTAGTTGAGTCTAATGGATCTAAGAGGATTTGCGCGCAGATAGAAAATGAGCATCGAAATTCATTTTGTGCCCGTTGCATTGAAACGACCGGCTATACAAAACAAAAGGCATACATTTTACGTGAACTTCAACGTTGAAGGATACCGCAGAGATCAATGAGCCAATTGGACTGACTACTGAGCGTGCAGACGAAACAAACGTTCGTATTTCAACAAAAACTGATCGTCGATGATTCTAATCGTCGTACAATCAGGTAGATCGATAATAACCGTCGAAGCTTCCAAGCTTCCCGTAACTCTGCAATCATTTTGTTTAGATGAATTGATTCTACAATCGGGTTATTTTTGTTAACTGCAACCAAAAATCCAACTAATCGATGGTATTCCTATGGAAACTGGAAGTTGTGGTCGGATTAAGCTGAACTTTCTTTAACGTTTCCGGATTTGTTCTAATCCATTGCAACCTTTGCGAAGGATATGGCTTCTCGAATATAAACAAACAAATGATGTCGATAAGAAGTGACGTTCCCGACAACAAAAGACGAACGTGTTAATTGGAATCAAACGTAAACACCGCGACCAGAAGAAATCGTTTTATAATTTCGAAAACTCATAAGAACACAGCAGACAAATTAACGGAGAACAAATTTAATAAGTCAGATTTACCTTTACAGCCGGAGGTTTGTGAATGTTACGACTAAGAATTGAGCGAACATCCGACGTAAATCGAAGAGCGTCGAGAAACGGCAGTAGATTAAGAAGACACGTATCGCTGGGATCGCAGAACCAGCTTTTTATTGGAATGGCGTTGTCTGAAATGAGCTATCAGATGGACAAGTCGAGAAACAGGTTATCATACGTGGAAATTGCCGATAAGCTGCTGGTGAGTTGTCCAAAATAAAAACTGATGTGAGATCACTGTGAACTGCTGACAAATCTTTCGTATATCCGCTGTAATCGACCGTGCAATGTTGGCGAAAATACCGTCGACGAAGTAGACCACGACCACGATCCAATTTATCCGCCACCGACGATCCGTAAACTTCCATGCTCGCGGTGTAAACACAAAGATCGTACCATTGACTGACCACAGACAAGAAAAAGTCGACGTGCGGTCGAAGATGAACGAAAAATCGAACCGGCTGTCGATCTATTGTCACCTAAAATGCAATATAACTGTTTTGCTCAGAATTCCCTAATTGACGTGCATCACTTTTTGAAGCACAATCTTTAGATACCCCATGATTAGAAGAACAAAAGGAAATTCAGTGGTCTTTTAGATTCGTTGGGAATCCAAAGTACATGAACGTCGATTACAAGATGGGAATATTTGCGATCTGAAACAAACCTTCAGAATAAAATCGGGTGGTGTTCCCGGTTTGACTGTTGGCCGCAACACTCCATCATGATGAGAGTGAATTAGCGTCTCGTCCAAATCGAGAACAAGAGTCTTCCGCTTGACAACACCTAAGAATACGAACATCAACTCAACTTCTGCTCGTTTTTAACTCACTTAATCGTTGAAGAGTGAGTGGTGAAAGCGGCATCATTTCGTAGCGAACGGACTGATGTTTTCGGATCTTAAACATTAACGAATGTGAACTCATTTCAAACGATTCTAACTTACTGCTCGATATTGTTTTTTAAACATAAACATTAGACAAGTGTAGAAACTGCAGATCCAACACCAAATCGTCGAAAAGAGTGCATTCGACCAACGGGAAACTAACGACCGATTTTCCACTTGTTGTTGTCGGTAGTTGCGTCTTGTTGATGACCCATTCATTGTTGATTTATGATTATAGATAGTACACGTAATTAACCGATTGGACTACACTCATCTGCGCACGTGAATCACACAACAAAAGTTGTGTTTCCTTAGTTGTCCGTCGACGCTAAACCGAAGCTATTTTCAACAAACAGAAAACCACAACGTCGAACAACCGAACACCTTCGCTTGAAGATCGCGATCCAACGGTCAACTTTTATTGTAATGGGAATTTGCATAGAACCATTTTATCCGTACTCTTTCATTGGAAAAATGAGCTCAATAGTCGAATTATTATTTTAATGGATTCTTATTGTAATCAAATACGAACGATCAAGTATGAGAATCGCGTGGGTTTTACATTTCAAGATTCTTGATTGAACTCGCGATTTCAGTTTGGTTTCTGATTTCTTTTGTCCAAACACCGGCGGAGTCGAAACCCACTTGTATCACCTGGGTGGATGTCTACGTGATCTGGGACATGAAGTAGTAGTTTTAACTCATAGATATGGCGAAAGACATGGAATTCGTTATTTGTCCAATGATCTCAAGGTGATATCCTATCTACGGTTGGTTTATACTTCACGAATTCTTTCAGGTTTATCACATTCCCTTTTTCTGTCTTCCGAACGGTATCGTTCTACCTTCAGTTGTCGGATCGTTGTATTGGTATCGAAAGATTTTGCTGATGGAAAGAATTGAACTCGTTCATGGTCATTCTGTGAGTAGCCTTTCGTTCTCTTTTCAATCAAAATTTAGACGTTTTCATCTATGGCACATGAAGCAATGTTACACGCGTGGTGCATGGGAATACCGACCGTCTTCACTGATCATTCGCTTTTTGGTTTCGCCGATTTCCAAGCCATTCTCGTTAACAAACTTCTACTTCGATACTCGTTGGCGAATGTTCATCAAATCATATGTGTTTCACATACCAGGTAAATACCAGTTTTTTGTTGTTGTATGCGATTGTCATTTCAGTAAAGAAAACACCGTTCTACGCGCTGGTTTAATGCCGAGCATTGTTTCCGTGATCCCGAATGCCATCAACTCCCGTTTCTTCACGCCCGGTCCTCCACTTGCCGTTGATCATCCGATTACAATTGTTGTTTTGTGTCGATTGGTTTATCGAAAAGGTGCCGATTTGTTGGTCGAAGTGATTCCCGAAATTTGTCGCCAACATCCGACTGTACAATTCATTATCGGCGGTGATGGACCAAAACGTGTAGAGTTGGAAGAAATGAGAGAACGTTTAAATCTTCATTCTCGAGTCGAAATGTGTGGAATGCTGCCGCATAGTCGTGTACGTGAGCAACTGATACGCGGTCACATCTTCCTCAATACTTCACTCACTGAGGCTTTTTGTATGGCCATAGTTGAAGCAGCAAGTTGCGGGTTAGTGTCTTGATTTATTCTAATTCAACGTTTTGTTCAGATTGCATGTTGTTTCCACGAGAGTTGGTGGTATTCCCGAGGTGTTACCGGACGAATTCATTACTTTGGCCGAACCAAATGCACCAGGTAACTTTAAGGTTTTATGGTTCGAAAAACGTCCAAGTTTTCAGATATCATTAAAGCGCTGATGTCCGCAATTAAACGACAAGAAGATGGACATGTGATTTATCCGGCAGTCCTGCACAAAGCAATAAACGAGATGTATCGATGGACGGATATTGCCGAGAGAACCGTGAAAGTCTACGAGTCAGTAATCGATTCAAAGATGAGCACAAGAACAGGCTTTGAGAAGTACGTTGTTCGTGTCGTTCATATTATTTGTCGTTGTTTTTAGTTACTGGAATGCTGGGTGGTGTTTTGGAATCATTTGGATTGTTGGTGTTTCCATCAATCTTCTTTTCCTGACAATTTACGATCTATTCGATAAACGAGAGGTAGAAACCATGTTGTTTGAATTTTACCCGTTTATGTCTTTAGAACTATCGAGCTCCAACACAAACTAACGGTCATTTGAGCAACAATCCTGTAAAACCGAATTGCCAACGTAAAACCGGAGAACTGCGCCGTAGACGGACAGCCAACTAAAAAATAATCATTGAAAAAGCATTTCTATCACCGAGTACATATCATAATAATCTCTTCGATTACTTACCTTATCAAATAGTTACGGGTATTAAAGTTTTTCATCATCTCACTCGTACGACAGGGATGAACGTTGAAAAAAGCGATTCCGTGAATCGGATGTTCGTTTTGCGATAGCCCATTGAGTATCGAAGTGCTCATTGAGTCGGTGCAGAGAAACGCACTGAAGTCGTCCAGATAGAGAATTCGACCGTCTAATGCGTAGAAATTGAACCACAGTACTGGAACGGCATAAGCATCGTTGTACGTGATGCTGATCAATCGAATTGCTTGTTCTTTACCATCGACTGAATCAACCAGTTGTCGTTGCTCGGCATACATCCATTGAGTATCCTAAAAAAGCATTCTATCGAACAAAACAACTACAATTACCTTATGCATTTTAAAAGGTTCATCTGTTGTTCCACTTTCTGCGTACAATCGAACAAATTCTTTCAGTTGCCGCGTATACTCTTCAACTGAGATCATTGCCATTAACGAACGTAGAGAACGAGTACTCTCTCAGTGATTGGCAAACGAGTTATTTTCTTTGGCATAGTGAGTCAGAAAGATTGGCGCGAAGGCCCTTCGATTTCATTGAAATTAGATTACAAAATCTAACTGATAAAAAGATTTCTTTTCTGTTCAAAAGTTTGTCCAATTTTTTCTCTGAGGTGAACGCGGAATTTAAAAATAACGAATTTATGACCGTCGACTTGATCACGTTCACTTCCGTCAGTTGATCTCAATCACGCCTGTGGCATATTCGCTGTCAGCTGCTTCGTGGAGGTCCTTGGTTGTGAAGTAAACTCTTCACATGCATTTCGAATTAGCACACTGACGAGTGGCCAATTGCACTCTCAAGTCGTTACGTTTATATTGCAACCTTTCGATGATTTACGTTCATTGCTCATATGACGTAACGTTTAAAAATATATTATTTTACCATGGAAATTCGAAACCGCCTTTGAGTATGTTTCTTCTTTGCACGTTTCCGTCCAGCATTCGTGTGTTGAATCTACGACGATCAGATTGTTCTCATTTGAAGTCGCCTAATCGTCCATTCACAAACTTGAGTTATAATGGTTGTATAGTGAAGAGCATCATTACAATCAAACTCTTGAGCCTAAAACGGCAGGTCACGTCGGTGATATACGGAAGTTTATTTGATTGATTCCCGGGGTTTTTACTACACGCTTTCTACTGAATTCCATCGTTGATTGAACGTTAGTTTGGTTGTCCATCGTTCTTTTTGTTACTAATCAAATCGTGTTTAGAACTCAGATTTCCACAAATTTTTACTTTTTGGCTCTCGATTTACCTTGAAATATTCATAGGCCTATTTGCGGCTGTTTACATAATCTTGCCCGTGATGTTTACTTTTGCTCAAAGAGAAGACAACTTGAAACCCGACCAATGGACGTTTTAAACCCCCGTCTGCAGATTGTACGAAACTAGAAAGCGAAAAGAAAGTTTGTTTCCGAGTCTCTAATCCCCGTGTATTAAAACTTAGAGTGCCGATGCTTTTTAAGTGCTTCTAATAGAAACTCTTGATTATGTTTGCGCTCAAAAGTAAATTGCGTATAGTTGGAGTAGTCCAAGAAACTTATTTGTTCTCATTGATAAGATTTCCGATTGCCGTTAAAGTTTGCAGCGTATAAGCAAACAACATCAAACGGTCCACTTGTGTTACGTGCATAGTTTTCTTCAGCGGTTCTTCTGCAAATGATCGTCGTGTTCGCAAGACGATTCATCAGGTTGTGGGTCCCATTGGTTTCTGAAGGGTCATTCTCAGCGCTGAAAAAATGCGATTCTTCTCAATCATGTGGCCACTTTTCGTTGTCCTTTGAACGTTCATTTTGCGTTTACACGATGATCAAACGTTTCGTCTATTCAATTTCGTTCAATTGAAGCGAACCGCTTGTGTTAGTTCAATTCTTAGAATTCGTTCTGAGAACCTGTAGTTTCAGGCCAATGGAAGTCACAAATCCACGATGCACGTTTCTGACCAACCAAGAAGTTTTGTCAATTCTTCAGGAAGCGAACAAAACTTCTCGTCCACAATCCAAATCGCTTCAACAACACAAAACGGTTCTGTACGAAGGGATCAAATACCTGAACTCTACTCCAGCAGTCAATCAGACCGAACCGCTCGTTAAATCGCTGCTAAAAGCCTTAACAAAATTCCATTTGACTTCTGCAGAACTCTTGCAAATCGTCAATTTGAAGCCGAAGAACTTGGTCGACATCGAGATGATCATCGAGGAGTGTGATGAACGTTACAACGAAGAACAAACGGGAGAAATGTTGGATTTGATTAAGAAGCATTCACCACAAATTGAAAAGAAACAAGTCGTTCAAAATGCCGATACCAAGACGGAATAAGCTTAAACTGTTCACTAATTAACGGGTTTCTGTCCAGTTGTTCTTGTTTAATAAATCTGTTCATTTTTTGTCTTCTACGTTCTTCAGCTGCGGGTTCCAATTCCCGACTATTATATGTGTGACTAACCAGTTGGTTTTATCGCAACGTTACGGTTTCCGTTTATGTCCGCTGTAATCCAACGCGAACGAGCATTCCGCTAATCCTCGTCTTGACGGTCGTTCAGTCCGCTGCCTTTTGATTTTGGAATGACCGTCGTTTTCATCTGCAAATCCTTTCTTTTTTCCGTTTTCGACGATTCCATCGGCACACAAGTGCGAGTTGGTTGTGTAATTCGTTCGAGTGTTTTCATCGTTCGCTCAACACTCGACGCCAATCTGACGCTTTTCCTCTCCATTGTTCGCACTTCATTTGCATTTTGTTTCCCTTTTCGTCTTAGCGTCAATTTTGTAATTCCAACACATTCGATCTTTTCGTTTTTATTGATGCGTAATCGTGAATCAGCTACGAGAAAACAGGCGCCGCATTTCTCCTTATGGTCACTTGTTTTGACCGTTTGACTCATCGAAATTTGGGTCCCCGATTTTCGTTAACGAAAATTTTTACGATCAAACCATTTCATTCCCAGCAACTTTTGCGTCTAATTGTGGCGCCAACTTAATGGGAACATCAAAATTTATTTGTCCCGAGTTTTGATGCCCGAGTGACCTTCGGGAGCTTCAAAATCGCGCGTTTTCGTTCATCTGCCCAATTAATCCAAATTGACTGCTGGGCACTAATGGACCGGAAGCTGTCGCTTACGATCAACGATGTGAGAAGTCCAATTGAGTTGGAAAAATCTTTTTGTTTCCAATCAAACCGCCGCCTTTTTTGTCCGCTGGACATTGTTCTCGTGTGCGGTCGCTTTGTCGGCATTCCGGTGCACAATTTTCGACTGTCGAGGTCAACCGATAGCGTTTTCATTGTTTGTGCCTACACTTCTTTTGTTGGCTTTCGATTTTCACTTCTACTGCCGGTCGCTGGGAACCATTGCATCGCGTGAGATCAACTGATTTGCAAATGTCGAGAGTGAGTGACGAAAAGCTGTCCATTGACTTCACGCAGCGGGAAATTTCGCGTTCACCTTTTCAAATGCCAACGCGCTTTGCGCGAGGTTGAACGGGAAGAGCAGTCGCGTAACAAAACGGTTGAGACCGGTCAGTCAAACCGCACCATCAGCTTGAAGCTCCTCGTCGTTGCACCTCCGACCGGTCAGTTCGAAAATCAGCGCGCAAATAAATTCGAGAATCTCGCGCGTCTTCTCCAAACTTTACTCCTCTGGCGACCTTGTCGAACCTCAACTTTCAGATGCCCATTCATTTAGGGGCATCCGAAAAGATTGAGATCGCTCTTACTCGTCAGTTCCTTCCTATCGTTCCGTTTGATTAAAAGGGCCGGAAAGACCTTGAAATCGAATTCCGTTCGTCTGTACACGGCTTCTTATTTTCAATTACATGCATTTCGATTGCAACGTCAGAAATTTACAGTCGAATTCATTTGCTCGTTAATCTCCGCACTGTCCAGTTTTTCGCGTCGTTAAAATTTTCTCCGATCTTCTTCGTCGTCCGGTTAATCGGCATTCGAGTCGTAAGTTCGAACTGTCGAGCGTTGAGATGCAGAATCTCAGAATTCTCTTCAGCTTTTCCAAACTTACCTTTGAATGAAGGCGATATTAACACTTACGCGGAGATTGTTTAATCTATTTCTGTTGCACCTCATATTTTGCATGCGGATATCAGATTGCTGAGAACCGAACAAACAGGCGAATTAAAGTGGTCACATGGATCTACGGTCGTTTTTTGCAGAGTTCATTTGGCCGCCGGCAGTGCGGTCATTTCGCCCGTTGAACTTCTCGAATTGAAAATGGACGTCAAACATAAGAAGAAAAGACGGCGAGAAGTGGATCCGTCGCAGAACTTCGATAGATATTCCTGCGGGATACATCCGCTGGCGATTTTTCCCGGTTTTTGGCGTCTTCTTCACACGCTTTTCGGCGCCTTTTTGCCTGCGGCCGAACCCTGTTTCCGTCGTTTGGAATGAAATTTTAAGACCGTTGAAACGTTTACAAGTCGCTTCTTTTGTGTCCGTTTATTCACTCTTCCGAATTCCCAAATGAGTGTCAATTGAAGTCAACTGCTCAGTTTTCGCTTTTTGCTTCTTGATGACACCCTACGGTTGGAAAAAGTAACCGAGTTTGTTTGTCAATAAAATTCGTTCTGTTAGTTCACAACAGATTCTTTTGTTTAGATTTCCGTTGGTTTCGAGAGGTTTTGTTTACTTTCTTTCTGGTCTTAACGAGTCCATTAGGAGTAGAATGAAAGACAAAAGAATGCCAGCACATTTGCCGCTGTTTCTTACGAGTATTTGTTCTGAACGCGTAAACTTTCGTATCGTGGAATACAGTGGCTCACGGCTTAATCTACATGACAATGTTTAGATTCTTTTCACACTAAACTCTTCAATGTAAAATGCCCGCTCAAACAACAACCATCGAAACGGTGACTGTGGTTCGACCACTGAAAGTGATCGCCGTGATTTGTCTCTCCGTTTCGCTAATTCTTCTAATTGTCTGTCTGTCAACAAACTACTGGCTGAAAACCCAACATTTTCATACCGGACTGTTTCAAGAATGTGTGGTCGACGACGTTCGTGCAAAAGCCAATCCGATTCCCAACGCTCCAGAGCCCGGGCATTGTAAATCACCCGACAGGAATCCAGGTAACAACCTTAACTTGTATGATTACTTATCGTTACTTCAGTTTATGTATTGGCGGTGGCTATCTTGTTGATCATCTCAACTGTGGCAACGTTCTTCGGTGTGATCTTCAATATTCTCGGATTGAAGAGCAACGATCTTCATCGAAAATATTTGTTCTACAAGGTCGCAACTTATTTGTCGTTATTCTCAGGTAAATTGCTTTGAAGGTAGTTGTTTAATTGACTTAACATTTCAGTTCTTTGTGAACTCACGTCGTTGATCGTGTTTCCTGTTTGCTTCTTCTTTACGATGCACTCATACGGTGTTAGAAATTGGGATTTCGATTGGTCCTATGGTGTTGCATGGGGAGCGATGTTGTTTACGTTCGGTGCTTCTTTGTTACTCATCTGCGATAAGGAACACGATGAGGTCTATTACAAAGAGAAGACAATATACAATCCTCCTAATGAGTTTGCGTAATGTTTGAGCAAAAATCGTGCGTTTTTCTTGCCATCTGATCGAGAGGTTGGGATGTTTTTTGTAAATAAGCTTTGACTTTCTTATTTGCCTTTAAGAACCGGTACTTAAATTCTATTTTAAGTGCAATAGTTTGTTTGTTTGATTTGCATTTAATCTAATTGTTTGTATTTGTTTAAATGTCCATCCGGTATTCACGTTTTGTCGCCTTACATATTCTCTGAAGTTCGTAAAACATTTTGTAATAAAATTGTAAATTTGATTTCATAAACAACTTTAAATGACCAATGAATTGCAAAACAGCCTTGACCACGTAACATTTGACTAGTCGAGGATCAAGTGACTTTCACCGGCTTCGAAATCCATTGGCTCAAAGAGCAGCGAGTCGATGACATGAAAAGGCCGAGGAAGAAGAGAAATAATCCGCCAAAACGGCGTGGTAGTGATTTTCCTTTTGTGCTTCAGGTTCTTATATTCAACGGAGCGATTGACAAAGCGGATGATGTTGTGGTTGAGAAGTGATGACGTTGTTGGGATGCGTCAAAAAATCTCTATTGTCAATGCGAAAACTTACGACTCAAATTCGACAAGTTTGACGTTTTGTTGGAATCTGATTCCATTTCCCATTGATCTCATCGTTAAACTTGAGTCTCCTATTCGACTTTGGTTCAGTGTCCTTGTCGCTCCAGGTTTTTGTCTTTGGTTTCCATTTGTTTCGTCTAATTGCCCGATTTCACAGTGCCATTTGATCATACGGTGTGCATCTTGAAAAATGCACGGTCTCCAATATCTTTCCTATTTCTTGTTGTTTGTTATTGTTCACGGTCTAAATGAACCACCACAATTGGTAAGCAAGAATCGCAATTCACGTTGTCTTTTTGTTTAGGAGTGTTCCAACGATGGAATGCGTTTGCATTTTGCTCCCGACGAAGATCGTCCGTTCAATGGTCATGTCTACGTAAAGGGATTCTTCTTCTCTCGAAATTGTCATCTCGATTTCACTCAGCACTCGCTCGATGAACCATTCTATTTCCATGTGACCTATCGCAGCGAATGTCAAGTTCATCATCAGAAGACGACTGATCCGGCCGGTCAATCGTATTCGATTGTCGTTATCGTTCAACATCATCCGCTGTTTTTGACCGAAATCGACAAAGCCTATTCACTCACTTGTTTTTATCGTGACGAGAAAAGCCGTTTGGAGCAAAGTCTGGAAATCTCGTGAGTTCAGAGGGTAGTCAAAATAGAATTGGAGTTTCAGTGACATAACAACCGCACAGATTCAAGACGAACCGACCAATCCCGACTGTGTGTATGAAGTTTTAGCCGGAGGAATCGAAGGGCATGTGGTCAAATTTGCGAGCATTGGCGATATTCTTGTGCATAAATGGACATGCGAAACAAGTGAGTTTGATCACTTCAGAATTTGTACTCGATCACTAATTACAGTGGAACAAGGGATTCTCGTGCACTCTTGTTTTGTTCGCGATGGTTTGGGAAACGAATTTTCGTTGTTGGATGATCGAGGGTTTTGAACAGAAGATTTAGAAGTAATCGAATTCAATTGTAGATGCATTACCGATGGCTCGTTGATACAACAACCTTTGGCCTATACGGATTCATTAAACACTTGTTACGCGACAATCAATTCGTTTAGATTCGCTGAACAACCGATCGTCTACTTCAGTTGTCAGATTACTTTGTGTCGTAAAGCTGAACAGGGTTGTGAAGGCATAACAGTAAGAATAATTGTAAATTGAAGAGAAATAGTTCGGTTTAGCCACCAGTTTGCGAATTCCAACCACTTCCCGATGAAGGCGGCGAAACAATGCCAACCGCTGCGAACACATCGTCGTCGAGAACGACTTCGTTGTTTCGAACGATCACCACTACTCCATCATCACTTGAGACCGTTACGTCGATTACCGGCGTTGGACAATCGACTACAAGCTCGTCAATTACAACGCAGACATCTACTACCGACCAGGAATTAGGGTCAACTGAAGCATTGCACGGCGATGAAGATGAAACGAATATACCGCTTTTGTTCCGAAGTTCTCCGTTTGCTTCATCTCGTCATGCTCGTTCTGTCAATCAGCGACCACGACGCAACATTACAGAGCTTGTGACTGTAGATGTAATGGCCGATAGTGTAAGGAGCGTTTAGTTGAGCAAAAACAATGAACTTTTTAAGTTGATTATTTTGACAAAGGACGAAAATCCCGCACTTTCACATTTGATTTCCCAAAAACAAGTGGAAGGAAACTGTCCGCAAACCGACCGGTTTTCAATAGGTGGTTGGATCTTCTTGCTGATACGTAAGTTGGAGTTAGATTCGCAAGTTTTTAAATGTTGGTTTCAGTTATCGTTACAACTTTTGTGTCGTTATTGTGGTTTCAACGACGTTACTACATCGATCGTTTGAACCATCTGTCTGCTGTTTCGTACGAACTAGGATTCGTGAATGTTGCTGCCAGCAACAAAACAACACCTCAGACTCGACGTTCAGCCACTGCAATTTCGCCGTTTGTCACTGATCCTTTCAGCCGATAATCGATATAAGATACGTTTTATGATTAAAAAGCCATAATTTAAAGTGCAAAGTGATTGGAGCCAATTGAATGAGTGCTATAAAACATATTCTACTTACAATTGAAAGCACTGGTCGAAGTGAGCGCTACTGTCAGACCACGAAACGGTTTCATTAATCGGAAGCAAACATTGGCAGTCGAAAGTTGCAGTTAATATCAGAAGTTAGGTGACATTTGGCAGAAGGAGGTCGAAAAAAGGGAACGGAGATTGATGTTTGGATTAGAATTGGGCACAATGGCGATTGGTAACGTCCGCACTACGAACGTTTGAAAGACAATCAAATTGGCGAAGAGAAAGTAAGTGGTAAAAGCAAAGTAAACGAAAGTCGAGAAAAAACGAATGGAAGTGAACACAAAGGTTTTTGGCTGAACGGCAAGTAGCAGATTGAAAGACTAAAATGAGTTGAATTGATCAAACGAATTGAAAGACAATTTAGCGGCAGTGCAAAATTGTGCAAGAGATGTGCAGTTGAGGAGCAAAAAAGAATCAAATTTGAGTTGAACGACGAGCTTGTACGGGAATCTTTGTTTGTGCGCTGGAGCCCGAGGATTTTCTTCGAATTAAGGCGCGTGATGCTTCAGTGCTTGGAACCGTTCCACCCCCATTCGCCGATCCACGACGAGTCGAAGATGCCGATGCAGGACCGCGAATTGGCGTTGAACTTGAAGTCCCACTAATAACCTAAATAACAGTTAAATAGTTAGTTGATTGAACGTACTTCTTTTAATGGTGGTTCCTGATCCAGTGATTTGTTTGGTCGAACGTAATGACTACGAAATGATTTTCGTCTCACTACTCCAATTGAGCTTACGCGTGTCAAACCGACGGCCGTTGTATTCGCTGCTGTGCTTTGTCCACCTGGTGCCACAAGAACACTCGACTGACTTCCATTCCCGTTACCCGAAGATGAACTACTCGATTTCGATGTTTTCGCCGGCGGTTCTGCCGGATCATCGGGAAAGAAAACGGGTGCTTGTTGACTTCTGGCTGGTGGAGTGGCCGACAAAGGAGCATCATCACTTTCACCGCTGTGATGTTGCAGAAGTTGAAATGGAAGACGCGGTGTCGTTTCGCCGGTTGTCGTCGTTGCAACGAGTGGTTTGACAATAGTCAATGGCGGTAGCTGTAAATCCGGACGTTGTTCTTTGGCCGAAGAAGCGTGAGATTGAGACGAAGCGCAAGATTGCGATCGCATTTCTTCACTCGAACTTCGCATTTCCAAGTCATCAGTCGGTAACTGTAAATGTCGAACGGGCGACGGTGAAGGAGAGGAAGTGCTAACTCGTGTTTTCATGTCGAATTCGTGATGAAAATCAATTGAACGTGAGGCCCCCTTGTTAGGCGAAAGAAACCATTCGGACCTTGAAACCATACGACGAGTTTGTTTTTCGTGTACCCATTCAAGATAACTAAGCGATCTTGTCGATTCTAAACGCACAATTCCTATGATTAATAGAGAGTATGAAACTAACCACTTGTCGTTTCCCGTCCCTCATGAATCAAAACTTCTCCCATCGATGTCGACAGTCGGTTTTGTTCGGCCAATAAATCGCTATAACCACTTCCACTTAATGCCGACCCGCTTGCCATTCCAGATGAGGATGCACGACCACGAGGTCTTCGTGCCTGAGTACGCAATGGCCCGGGCAGTGCTTCAGAATAGACATCTTGTTCTTCCTCGTCATCAGATCCCGTTACGACAACATCGGCGTGTGATGAGCGTCTTCGTTCGATAGCACCCGTTGAAACGGATGATCCCGCTCCGGCAGTTGAACGTGAAGCCGGGACTTGAGATTGAAAACCACTGGGTCCTAAACGATCAGTCTTAAAATCGATCTAATCAAATCGAATTGCCTGGTTGATCGGGATCTTCCTCTTCGGTCTCACCAGCATTTCCTTCTTCTCGTTCTCCGGTAGCAAAACAAATCGACGGTTGACTGAATGTTCCTAAAACTTCAACTCAAAAAACTTTACATTATTTAAGAGAACTGAGTTTGTTTCGCTACTTTTGCTCTTTTACCATCCAACAACGATCAAAGAGAATTGGTTTAATGCACGTACACTGCTACGAAATAATAAATAGAAATTGGACAAAACGAGAACACGGCAAAGAAAGTGAATTCTGAGAACAGTTGGAGTATGCAACTGGAACTAGTTGATCGCATATTTACAGAAGTGATTGAAAGCGCAACGTCAGATTATTGATGCTTGGCAACTGAATTGGTTGTGGATTGAGAAAACGCACGAATTAAGTTAGTCGACTGTAGAACCACTCGAAAATATCTTGAGATTTAGATTCTTCTTTTGGAATGATGAAAACTTTTGTTAATGTTCACAACTGAGTGGACAACGATCTGGTCGTTGTTGAACTTAAAGCCAAAATTCGAAAGACACAACTTCCGCGATAGGGTGGACGGGAAACCGAACGAAAGATCCAAAACCCAAAGTAACACAAACAACAATCCAGAAAAGGAAATGACCAATCACAATCTCACAATTCGAACTCGACTGTCCAATCGATTTTGCCATCACGTCAAAAGTCAATCAGACCGACACCTGAAACCCAAAACGTATGGAAAACCGTATGGTATAGGTAGGAAAAGCTGAAAGAATGAAAACCGCCCAATTTTCTTCAAAAACTGCAAACCTTTCACATACTACGATCACATCATTCAATCGATCTTTCACAAAACAAACACAAAAATTTGCACTGCAACACATCGGGGACTACAAAATAAATTGATTTATTTGCAGTTAGCGTCGAACATAAGATCAAATTGAATGAATAGAGAAGCTCAATAGAATACATAAACAATGTTGTTAACTGATTGCGAAATCAAAAGTGTTAAAAGCCATGATCGAAACGGACGGAACAGTTCAAGACAAAATCTTAACCTTAAATTCTACAACAAAAGGCAAACAATCGAAACGATTGATTTCTGTCGAAAGTAAAAAAGCAAACCAAAGAAGCAAACGAAACGATAAAAATGAAAAAAACGTTTTCATCCTCAAAAGTCGCAACTGTTCGATTCGTGAAGCTCCAGATCCGTCAGACGTGCCGCAATTGTCGTTCGATGAGAAGTTGGTGGTGCTGGCGGTGGATAATGCGGTGGACTGTCGGTGGAGACGAGAACACGTTTCGCGTAGAGTAACTCTGCTTGACTGATTATCGCTTGAGGTCGTGAAGAACGACGTTGGATTGCAGATGTTGACGCGCTGGATGTTCCGGCCATTGTGTTCTCCCACGTCCCACTAACCTGACGATGATACGGTTGATGCAGCGACGATTTCTGATGTAGCGGTAGAGGCGGTGGTACGGTATCGGTTGTTGAGAAGTTCGAACGTGGGTTTTTGATTCCCGAGGTCGATGGACCGGCAATATTGGCGCATGAAGTCAGTGGTTGTCGAGTTGTAGTGTTGAATTTTAACGAACCACCACGTTGGATGCACGACGTAGTTGAGCGGAGCTGAGGCGGCGTGACCGGACCAGCTGCTCCGAGCGTGTCGAGCGAATAGGAACGCGCGGCCATCGCTGCGGTGATTGTCGACATCATGGTGGAGAAGGTCGTGACAGTCGGTTTGGAAAAAGCATCTATAAAAGCATTGAACACACAAACTGAACGAAGAAAATCGAAATGAGTTAAAGGCATCTTTTGTTTAACACTAAAGTTCAAGCGATTGAACAAAAACAATCACCGAATTGTCACAACACAAAGTCAAAAAGCACCAACACAAATCTGCACCACAATTCCGAAAAAACGACCAACAGTAAAAGAGCGGGATCAGATTTAACTCGTGGTTTCTATTTTGCTGGAACTGTTTTGTCTGGGAACCGAAGTTCGTGCACGTGAAAATCAAAACAACCGAAATGACTTTCAACTTTTGAAGCACAATTTTTTAAAGCGAAGAAGTATTAGCCAAAAGGTTATCGATAGTCAGACAAACAGATTAGTTTTCTTTGTTATGACTTTTTGGCCCAATGAAAAAAGAACTCACTTGATGGGTATTGGAACGTGAAGTGCCAGTGCTCGTCGACCCTCAACGTACGACCAGTGATTCGAGCGTAGAATTCGTAGCATTCGCGCGGAAACAAATTCGTGTATCCGAATCCTTGAATGATCTTCGAAATCACTTGACTCGCCAACTTGAATCGCATCACATCTTCTAATTTGGCCTAAACAACAAAACAGTTAGAAGTTGGATGCTTGGAAACCTACTCGTTGATCGTGAATACACGTGTGAAATAACGATGGAGCAACGGAAATTCCGATTGCATCTGGACCCATTCGAGTGTTGAAAGTTTCGGCAGAGTCCGAAATGATTCTGAAGGTGCCGAAAAGCAAAACCAAAAGATGCTGTGACGGAACACTCAAACTACAGATCACCCTGAAACCCGACGGTCTTTAAAGTTCGTTTGTTGAGTTCGCAAACCTGCAGAAAACTTGTCGTTGCTGTTCGCTGTCCGGATTCTGCATGATTTGAAACAACTGTTGCTCGTTTTCGGGTCCAAAAATTCCGCCGGGCAGTTTGGAGAGAAATTTCTGCAAAGCGAGTTGATTTCGATCGCAAACCTCACACAAACTCACTTTGATAACCGATGCCGCCGTGTAAACGCTGATATGAGAAATGTTGACCAGACGTCCGTGTTGCATGATGTGCGACAGTTTTCGAACTTGCGCCTGAAGAAGCCTTCTAATCGTTGTTTGACATTACAAATACCTGATTGCCCGGCGCTCGCCAAATGTCTTTCTTGAGCGGACCCTCCTTATTGACTTTGAGCAATAGAACCAACAGCGTTGCTGGAATGTCATGACTGAATGCTTCTGAGATCGGAACTCCAAATTTCACTCTACAATCGAGGGCCAATGAAAACGAATAGATGGTTGGCAACTCACTTCTCAATTCTCCCTCGATATTTGTGTTGCAGCTCATCGGTGCCACAAATGACCATTCCGTAAGCTGCAACCGTCATGTCCAGCGGCAACGTATGACGGCGAATGAAAGCGGCCGACGATTGAACGTCGAAAATGCAGCGAATCGCAGTCGAAGCAAGTGGTCGAACGGCAAAAGCTGCGAATTCACTTGATGGAAATGAATGTCGTTTGTAACGTTGAGCAAGAGCGGCAGTGAGAAGTTGATTTGATTGACTGGTAAAATTGAAGGCAGTTTTGGCGTGTTTTAAGCGTTTAAGCGATGAAATTTGGTTGTTCGACGACGATTCAGAGTTCGCTTGCTGATTGTCGTTGAATGAGGCGGTTGAGGGACTGAGAAAGAAGGTACACGGATTGTCGGTTAGATGAACGCTAAAACGACCAAGTGAAAGTAAACGAAAATTGCGAATGAACTTACGAGTGGGTTTTGCGGTGGAGAGTTTTCGGTTTTCGATTTTGCCCGACGGTTGCGATCGCTTTCGATGAAACACGTGGGTCAACAAAGTAATACCCACAGACTTCTTTTTGGCCGCCTTTGGCACAGTTTGCGAAGAGCTCTCGGCAGTGTCGGGAAGAGAGGAGATTGGAAGGTGGGTAAGATCTGAAAACTGATTGGATTGAAAAAGATCATCGATAAGATTGTTGAAAAAATCGGCATACCCGAGGTTCCGCCTCGGTGCCGTTCTGTCGAAGAAGGGCGAACCTTTTGTTGGAGAGGAATTGGGTTCGTTATCACCAATGAGTTGCGCTGTCGATTCGGCGGTCTCGTCAGGTTGGTTGGCAGCCGATTGAGTTGTTGGATTTTCGTGTGACTGCTGTTGAGCATTGCCAGACGAGTTTTCTAGTTCTCCGATGACCGCAGTTGGGCCATGAGTCGGAGGGGTCGATTGCTTTCTTGTTGGTCGACCTGAAGGCAATGTCGTTAAATTAATTGGCACTTTCGAACGTCGTACCTTGCTTCTGAAAGAAGGGCCGATGAGCAGCTGAAGACTGTTGGGTTGTGGCTGAAGGTTCGCGGTTTGCTTTCGCTCGTTTCACGCGACTTTTGGCACCTCCTCCTGAAGCACAATCAGGCCGTTGTTGAGAGGCCGCTTCGTTTCCACCTGAAATTTGGAACTAAATCCGGAGCTACTAAAGAAGCTCTTAAGCGAAACACGACGATCATCTCAAGTGATCAGAAATAAAAAAGAAACAAAAGAGCATCGAAGTCAAAACTCATGAATTTAAAAAAAACGTTGAGTTAAAGTCGTGGATCAAGAAATAAACGTGCGTGGAGCGCGAATTTTGAAGCGGCGAAAAGACGCGTTTCCCGTTCCATCTCGCGCGCTCGTTGCGCAGAAAAGAGTGTGCAGCAGCGTCACCTTTTTTTCCCAATTGGCGACTCATTTTTCGGTTGGTCGGCGCTTCGGCGTCGATTTGAACGCCACTGCGCATTCTTTTCAATTTTTGGAACACGGCAAAACAGTGAAGAGAAGAAAAACAGAGGACGCGTTTTTCGTCCGATCAGCAGAGTTTTTCTTTTTTCCGTCTGATTTCACACTCTTGTGGGACCAATAAAAAACACCAACAGCTGGAAAGCATCACGCCTTTTGGCGGTCGATCAAGTAAAATCAGGACGCAAAACAAACGGCGTCCAATCACTTCAATTCGCTTGTTAATTTCGGCGGAATCATCGAATTTGCGGACTCTTTTCGAGCATCATGACCACCCTCGAGACTTCATTTACTTGAACCGAATTTCCTATTCAACACAAAAACCGCAAACAGAACGCACGAGTCATCCGAAGATGAATCATTCGCACTCTACCTTTTCCCGTTGTTGAATCGATGTTGGTGGAGGAACGAGAACGTTGAAGAATCGAAGGCAGGAAACGTCTCAAATCGGTTAAAGATGGAGCCGAAGGCCGACGAAGTCCAGTGGTTGATTGTGCCCCATTCAAGGAGCCGGTCGATGTTTTTCGAGTCGAAGGTGGCAAAAAGACCACAGCAGAAAGCGAACGAGTACGTGGTTGATCGGCCAAAGTCCGCAGATCGACAGTCGAGTTGCTGCGAGAGACCAATTGAACTAAAGATCTCCATTTGGGTGTGTGGAACACGTGAGCCGTCGAGTTTGGCGGATAAAGCGGAATCATTTCGACTAGTTGTACGTGTACAGTAAACGGAATAGACAAGAAAATCAACTGACTTATCGAAGCGACTTCCTTCTGAACTGGTTCTCAAAATTGTCTTCCATCTTTTTGACCTCAAATTGCCAACGATTTCATTTTAGCAACCGAGATGTTTCCTTAAACGTAACTAATCGAATCGAAGAAATCCGAATTGGCCTCATCGTTTTTGGACGCAAACCGAATCCCGAAGATCCGATCGACTTGCTCCAGATTCTCAGCGATTGGAATAAAACGCGAATCGCATTTCCGCTTTTCAATTATGCTAATCCTCGAACTGAATCATGTAAACACGTTTCTCAACACCACTCACTAGTGACTCCAATATTTTCGACCACAGAAATCGAACGAAAACAACGATAATCGAGAGCTGTTTCTTGGGAGGCACAAAGTTGTGATTATCGAGAATAAACAGAAATGGACGACTAAAAATAAACAAAATTTGCGGCGTTTAGCCGATCGACGGTCTTTTTCAAGACAAAAGAAGAGGTTCGTCATTTTGTGGGCTCATTAATGACGACCTTCAATGGTTCGCTCGACTGACTGCCCACTGGCTGTGTGCCGTCGGCCAAGAGAGGGAAAGCATGAGCCTTCGATTTTCGGGCTTACCGCCCGTTTGGCTCTGCAAATTTCGTCCATTTCGGTCCTGCTTCAATGCAAAACACTCGACCGCGTTTCAACGCCGAACAAAAGTCGTCAAACGTCCCATCGAAAAGGAAATGGAAATTTTTGAATTGGTGGCACTTTTTCCATGAAGCGTGCCGTTGGCGTGAATCCAAAACAAATCGCGTGGAACGAAAAGGGAAATTCAATCACGAAAGATTTTTGGTCACGATTCAACGTCGAAGATCGTTTTTGGATGGGAATCGACGGTGAGAATCCCACGAAAAAACCGCCGTTCATTTGCGTGATTCGATTGGCCAATTCGCGACGTTTTCGTTCTTTTGTTCGCGGTTGGGCACCGCGCTTGTGCGTTTGAAACCACGCATCTCATGAGTAACGTGTTGCTCATCGCAAGAAATTTATCACGTTTCGTGTAATTGGATTCTCATAACAACAAAAAAACGTCAATGAGATTTCGCGATCATCTTTTCGTACACGGATCGTTACTCTCTTATTTTTTCCTGCTTCTAACTCACGACCATGACCGCGGATTCATTGCAAATCGTACGGAAAGACGAAGAGGAAAAAGGGTAATTTGCGCGGAAAAAAGTTCTAATGATGAGCTGAAGACATCGCAGTCGGCTTCCGGGGTTTCGCGGTGGATTAGAAAGATCTCTAAAAAACGCAGGAGGTTCGACTGGTAATCCGCACAATCGTTTCTTGTGTTGCAAATTTGGATGAAGAATTTCCGGACAAAGAAACGAAAACATTTCGGAGATTAACCGGCGCTTCTTCCTCATTTCGCTCGAATTAAAACGACGCAATTGAACGGTTTTGAGAATGAGTTGAAAAGCGCAAGAAGTACAGGAAACGGAAAGCGCCATAAAACCACGGGACCACGTACTGTGAAATGGGGTGGCGAGGAAAATGAGCAAACGAACTCAAACTGCCGATTTCTAATGAGAGTTAAACCACTCACGACCGTCAACACATTCGCCGAACTCGGAATCGACGACGATCGAAAGTGCACGAACTGAAGTACCGTAGCCAATCAGCCGATTGGCTTCGAATACCGAAGCTACCAAGTTGTTTCGCAATTGGCAGGTGAAACTCAAATTGCAATTAAATCAATGGTTTTAACAGCAAAATCATGCGACTTTTCATTTCCGGTCTAACAGCTGAAACTTAAAATGAAATCATGATTCCAATTCGGACACTCGTTGGAGTAAACAAAAAGCGTGCTCATCAGAAATCGCTATCAATTGGACGCTTCGCGCGGCTCGGTGGCCAAAAATACTTTCGAACGAAGAAGTCGGGAGTGGCCTGGAGAGTGCGCGGACCAAAGTGGATATTCGAGAAGACGATTGTAGTAATTCGGTCGAGTCTCCGGAATTGCGAAAATTGAATCTGCACCAAAATATAAACAATGACTTTTGATGTTGAATGACCGAATACGCGGGAGTGGTCCCCTCGCAGTTGATAAGAAGAGAAATAACGAGATCAAGCGCTCTGATTCATTCCAACCGGAACAAACGAACGCGGATTCTGATGAACACAAAGAAACGAGATTCCCAGCACCCGACTGTTCTAATCGCTTGTTCGAAGACGATTCGTTGAACAAAAAGTGGAATCCGCGGAATTCAACGACGTCAAGTGGACCATCTAAAGTGATCGCTAAGCGCCACGCTTTTAGTGGAATTCGACGTCGAAGAAGAGCACGAAACGTGAAGTGCCATCAGAGCTTGATGGCATCGATCTCGCTAATCAACAAAAACCACTCGACGAGAACAAAAGTTAAACGCAGCAAACTAATTTTCTTTTTTTGCAACAAACCAATTTGTCGTCCTTGGAATTTGGGGAGCGCGGTCAGAAGCGTCCGTTGGGAATCTTTCGGAAACAAAAAACCGTCCGTCTATTCAATAAACCGCCGTTAATAAACAGGAGTATTTTTACGAATTGCGTAGATTTTGCAGTGACAATCGAAATTTCCTTAGGACCGGAAGTCATTACGTGCACGTTTTTTTGGTCGATAATTTCAACGAAGGTCAATGATTAATACGCTTCGAACCGCCAAAGCGATCGGCTTTCTTTCAAATTTCGATGCAAATTGCCGCCATTTTTTGGCGGAACAGAAAACGTTTCGAATGTTCACGTTTCGAACCGTGCAAATTGCTTTTCCGAAATCGGTTGTGACCATTTTGTTTCTATTTTGGGCTCCCCAAAGGCTTAGCCATTCGGCTCAGCCGCTTTTTGCGACCGGAAGTCGCGTGAATCCGCAGCAGTCGAATCTTTTCGCATTCTGCACCGTGAAATACCCATTAGTTAAAGAGGAAAATCCTCTCTTTTCAATCACACGAATAAACAGAAAAAGTAAACAGTCGGAGTGGGCAGCTCAAAGGTCACTAGGCAAAGCAGTTGGATTAAAAAACTGCAATCGATTACTTTCGGATTAGTCAACGCCCTCGAGTTTTTGGGTCTTAACTTTCGGCCAAAAGCGATCAATTCCGGCGCGAAATAAACAGTCTTCTGGAGTCGATACGATCGAAACGTCACCCACCAACCACTCCAATGACTCAAAAGACACGAGTCGCTGCAGGTAAAAGACTTCAGACATGTAGGCGGAAAGAAACACCGAGGACGAAATGTGCAAAAAAGGCGCTTGGCCGTTTGTTTAAACTAAAAATAGAATGCGAAAAGACAAAAATAAAAGTTGCAAGTTGACGGAAGTTTTCGGCTCACGGACTTCTCAAGAATTCACGTCACTTTGCAAAAACATAACGAAATCATTGGCCAATAAAAAAGAGGTCTTCACGGCGACTTCAACTCGCGAAACGACATCGTATAATCGACGGCGTACAATCGACGGCAAGGACGTTCGATCGGGAACGTTAATTGCCGGCAACGTCACGCTTTTGCAGAATGTTTTCGTACAGCGGCGGACATTTTCCCTGAAAAATGGCAAAACGGCGCGAGTGGACGGCAGAATTTTGTGGAAGGACGGACAGCAGGAGACTCATGGAAAACGGCAAATGCGCGTGGACATCCAACAAACGAAAACGACTTTTGCATTTCCTGCCTCAGACGAATTTTCTTTTTTTTGGCATCCGCCGCTCTTCCCTTCGTCCAAATGACCATTGCAACGGTCGGACAGTGAAACCCGATCCCCGACTAATACCCGAACAAAAACCGCTTGAGTTTACGGAACTTCGAAGACCGACAAACAATGTAATTAAAACAATCTACTTCCTTGACCACGATAAACGTCATTAGATTAACCGAACCCCTTTGGGATTTTAATTGGTAACGAAATTAAAAAGCGACGGTCATTTCGTATGCTCACTAAGATTGAATGGTCATTTCGGATATGAATAGTGTTTGATTTGTTGACATAGGAGGCGATTTTTAAGTACAGCTCAAGCTCGTCGGCTGCTCAAACAACGAGAAATGATTTCGTTTTGTCGGCCTATCGTTTTACTCATCACTTTGAGCGAATATCGTCGATCATAAAACAAACTACGTACCATTGTTTTCGGTCAAGTATCGAACTCAGTGGTAACTTAAAACGAACGTTCGAACTACTTTCCTTATTACAAGATCAAAGTTGATTTGACCGATCATTCAAAACACTTCAAAGTGCGAATCTTCGCTATAAAGCTCAATCGTGAAACTCTTCAACGGGAATCTTAAGACAGAAACGAAACTCGTGGATTAAACTAATAACTCGAATCACAGTGACGACTTAACGCAAAAGAAATGACCGGTCCATTTGACTGGTCAGTTCGAAGACTCATGACTTCTTATCGCCGATACACGACCGTTGCATGCAAACACACGGTCGAGCACAGAAATTTTGGAGGACCGACGGCCACTCTTTTCGCTCCCGATCGATCGGCTTTGAAAACGGCCGGCGATTGTAAAGTAGAGAGATGGAAAGTAGAATTTTGAACTGAGTTTTCAACACGCGACTTAAAAACAAAAACCCCCCAATGAATCGCACGTTTCTTCCTTATTTCCAGTGACGCCCATTACTCAACCGCGTGAATTGACGAAAGAGTAAACAAAACCCATGAATTCGAGATTGTTGACCATCTTCTTTTTGACGTCAATTCACGTGTATTGTTAAAACAAAACTGAGATTACAGATTTTATTTTAAAATCGCACCGGAATGAAGTATAAGAAATTGGAAATTAAGAAAACGTGAGAGACCAATGGAAAAAGTTAAATCCCAGATCATGTTGAGTGAGCAAACAAAACTGTAAAGACTATAACTTTCCACTTATTGGACTTGAACTTCGTCGGCGTATTGTGGTTCGATCTTAACTTCTGATTCTTGAACTGTTGTTTTCGATTGTTCAGCTGCTTGTTCTTCGACCAACTGCTTTCGATAGAGCGCGTAATTCTTCTCGGATTGATAGGACAACCCAACCCGTTCATAAACTTCTTCCAAGGTTATTCCATCAATATCCAAACTCGGACAATCCTAGAAGCTATTCACTTATATTCTAAAATTCTATCTTACCGGATTCACTTCTCGAAGATGTTTGTACTGTTTCAGAAGTGTCTGAACGTTCGACAGCTCGGTTGGCTGGTGAAGATCTAAATCCGCACGTCCGAATTTCGGATCGTAGAGTGTACTTTCGCGATCAGATTCGAGAATTTGAAGAGGTAATTTTGTGTCTTCTGCTTCTGAAATTCTAACTTTGTTACTTCCATTTTTGAATAACAAACCCGATTCATCAGAAGACGGCATATCGACACCCACAACTTCGTTCACGTGATTTAACATCCTAGACAAGTTAGTTACGAGAAATCGTTCACCTTTTAACTCACATGGCAAACCGTTTTTTCGATCTTTTCTTCAGTTTTTGTTCTTTTAAAAACTTGCGTTTCGATTTTCGACTTTTGGCAACGATGTTTTTTTCCGATGCACCCGATTGGCAAGCATTCTCCAGAATCTCCTAAAATTTTAATGTAAGAATTGAAATAAAGAGGAAACTCACGTGTCTGTTCTTAACCAATTGTCGTAAAAGACGCATATGATGATTGCGAATGAAGTGGTTGTGAAGAACACGATGAAAATCTCGGAGTTGTGTCGAATCTGAAGTGTGAGGTCGATTGTAGAAGCCCGCTAAACAAAAAAAAACTGAGAATTAAAAAGTGATAGCAGACCTTGAAAGCGCTTGAAAACAGTGGTCATTGGAGGCAGAAAGCCGTGACTTGGGTCTTTGCCGAAAATGTAATCCAAAGTGTCGTCCAAATTCGCAGACATTTCAGGAGACAAGTTGTTCTAAACACCCAATGACTAAATGCTTTAAAATGGTTACCTTTATTAGACGCGTTCGAGAGGCTTCGGACAGCGAATAGAATGCTTCTTTTGTCAAAACTGAACGAAAGAATTCTTCCTGAAATTCGGAATGAAAACTCAAATTGAAATAAGCATACCGTTTTGAATAACTTGTGAGGAACTTCAATAAATTCATTGTGCAACAACAACTCTCGTTTTTCTGGTGGTTGGGGAGAAACACTGGGAGTTGGCGATTTGAAATCTAAAACTTGAAATTTGCATTCTGAAACAAAGAAGACCGTTACTTGAGAAATCGACCGAAGAAACTGATTCGGTACTCATCGAAGTCGTAGAACGCATGGGCTCCATTTCCACGCCATTTTGTTGTTGAGACGAACCGGGAACTGCGTGCCCTAGGCATAAAAATTAAACTCAATTTTCGAACTCAACTTACCGTTTACTTTCGTGAAGTCCATTTCTTCAACTCGATAACCACAAAACAAAGCGAGCTCAGAAGCTGTTGAATGAAAACGCCAAAAACATCGATCTCAACACGAAAAGTCGAAATGGCGGCACTTTGTCGCGTTGAAGTCATCACGCAGCGTCAATTGCTTTCCGGAGTTTCCGACGAGTGATGATTTCCGTCTGATGTTGTTTTCGTATTGAAATTGAGTGAATAAAAGATTTATTTTTAGATTTCGTTCGAATTTAATTGAAATGGACGGTCACGATCGCAACAACGACTCTTCGGACCACGAGAACGATAATCCGGACAGCAGCAGCTACGATTACAACTTCGACGATGCATCGTCGATAACGTCCGAAGAACAAAACGGATTCCATAATCTGTTGTCGTCGCACAATACGATGGATCATTTGCCGTTGATTCCAACGGACTTCTCATCGGTCAATGAAGCGCTTCAAAACTTCGGAGCGGTTTTCGAGTCGCGGTATGTTTTACTTTTTCGCCAATTCAAATGCTCGACTATTTTAGTTACGGTGGTCTTCATCCGCGTTTTCAATCGACATCGCTACGCGAGTCGTTGAACGAGGCGTTTGGAATCACGACTCGTCAAGCGGTGATGGAGCAAAAACCGTTAGCCATCTATTTGCACCACGACGAATCGATTGCGGCAAATATTTTCACGCAACAGGTTTGTGGAACTACGACGATTGTTTATATTGTTTTTACCTTAGGTTCTTTGTTCGGATGCGATTACCTCGCTTCTGAATCAACAATTCATCCTTTGGCCATGGGACATGTCGATGCAGGACAATAGATCGAAATTGTACGAGTGGCTCGTGGAGAACAACCTAACAACGGTAAAGGATGTAGTGAAAATGATCACGAAACCGGATGAGTTTCCGGTCATCCTCGTCGTCCTTAAAGACCGTACGAAATATGATGTCGACGTTCCACCCATTAGAGGTAACCATTGATTTTAAGTCAACGACAGAGAGTTCGGTTCTAGGATCTGACGATGTTGACAAAGTGATGGATAAATTGTTAACGAGCTTGGACAAATTCCAAGAGATCAAGAATCGAGATGTGGCTGAAGAGCAAAATCGCTTAGAACGCGAGCAAATTCGCCAGGAACAAGTAAGCGAATACGAAAAGTCGCTGGCCATCGATCGTGCACGTCAAGAAGAACAAACTCGACAACGAGAACAAGAGATGTAGGTTTTAATTGAAGTAAAAAAGGTATAAATTATATTCACAGGCGTGATCAAGAAGCAGAACAACGACGTTTGGAACAACAACTCCAACGTCAAGCTGAAATCGCTTCGACTTTGCCATCGGAACCGGCAGAAAACGATCCGAATGCGATCATGCTTCTTATTCGTTTTCCGAATGGCGAAAAGAAGCATCGTCGATTTCGGTTCAGCGAATCCGTGGACTTTCTGTTGAAGTACGTGGAATCGTTGGGCTACGAGGTTGCCAACCATCGCGTTATGTAAGTAGTTATTCTTGATATCCAAATAACTGCAATCTTAGGACTTCTGACTATCCGCGTCGTGATGTCACAACCCTCGACGCCTCTCAATCCTTTGCCCAATTGGCTTGGCCGCGACGTGAAACGATCACAATCGACGAAAAGTAAATAACAACTTGTCTTCTTTATTTTGTCTGTGTAAACGGTAAACTTTGTGTTGTTTTTAACTTTGCGGTCTTTCTATTTCTTTTGTTTAAATGCCTCTGTATTTCTCACAAAATCCATAGGGTTTTTTCGCAAGCGGGGCAAACTTATAAAACGAAATGTGATGCACCCGTTTGTTTGGTGCTTTTAAGTCTTTAAATTTCCACGGCGACTGTTTTGCATATTCGTCAGCCAAACTTCTTCTGATCATTGTTTCTTGTTCATAAGCCAAAATGTAATTGACAAAAAGAATTGAATATTTTCATACGCAAAATCAGTCGTTTGTTTTTTACTTTAAGTTCTCATGTAGCTCGACCGAACTGTTTTCTTTGCGTGAATTTATGATCTTCTGTTAACGTAAATAAATACATTTTTCTGAAGCGTATTTTTCTGCGTCTACGTAGTCAGTTGGTCTACAACATACTTTTGAAGATTTGTCGGTTGTGATCTTACGGTGGCGTAGTTTAGAAATGGGATCGACTGAAGATCTTGACGACGATGCAGCAAACACTATCTCGTTGACAATATGCCTCGATGAAGACGATACGAAATACGATCAGGTTTCAAATTCCGGAGTCAGTTTTTTCGATATGATCGACGAACCAACAACCAGTGGATTGTGTATGAATGTTGACGCAAATATTCTTATTGCCGATCTTCCGGGACCTGTTCTTCAAGTTCTTCAACAGCGTTTAAACTCTCCGGCCGTTGGAACTATGCGAAATTGGGAATATGTTGCAATGTGTCTTGGCTCGTCATTAGACGAGATTGCGACTCTTCGATCCTCTCCTTATGCAACTCAGTCAATATTACGAGCTTATCGTAACCATTCTTTCAACTCTCTTCTATTGGCCATTAAGGATGCTCGTCGTTTGGACGTTTTAATTGCTCTAAAACCGCACTTGCAAAATATACGTCCATTGAATAAGAACGAAAGAGCAGTTCATCTTTCCAATACGCGTCCACTGTCTCCGAACATGTTTGATACAAATGCTATTAACCACACATCGACGTTCGACTCAACAATCGACCAACTCAACATTCGGTCTAGCCGCTCGCAACCAATCCTTCCACCAAAACGTTTCATTCTGCTCACTCATCACGAAGTACCCGGCGATAAACTGAAACGTAAATCGTACAAAACACTTTTTGCAAATCTGAAGAAATGGGGCGAGTCGAGTGCTACGGATGTTGTGGACATAAACGATTGTTTGGACGAAAGCGATATGCACGGTGTTTTGAAGGCGCATTTTCATCAAGCACGTCAAATTGTTTTGGTGGCATCTGAAGCCTACGAAGAAGTTTGTCATTCAAAAGCCGAAACGTCTGATGGGCGACTAAGATTAAAACGTTTTCTGCATCAGTTCATGGAGCAGGAGTACTTGAAAGAGGGTAGAAATTTGCGTTTCCGTGTGATTCTTCTCTGCTCGTCCGATCACAAGTACATACCATTGGGTTGGGCGTCAAACACGTTGTTTTATCTGTTTCCCGAACAACGAAATGAGATCGGTGAACGGCTATTTGAATCGAAATAAACTCTTCATTCATCTTGTGGATGTGAATTCAATGCGTTCTAACGTTGAAAATACCAATCGTTTGGCTGACTTGTCTTTCTTATCTATCCAATCCTCACACGTTGCAATGAAACTGCTCGGAAAAAACTATCAGTCCAATGAAAAGTTGGATGAGTTGACGAGCAAATTGGACGAAAATGTTTTTCCTTGTTTAATCTTCTCTTCGCTTTTCGCAATTTTCTCATCGTTTTTTAATTCTCGTTCGTTTTCACGTGTTGCACCCTCCGGTTGTTTCCTTTTTATGTGCGAGATGGTTGTTTGATTAACGTCATTTTACTGCTGCGACCGTTAACGTTCGTCTTTTCGCTTCGTTTACGCGCTCGATTTTTCGATCACAACTCTTTTAAGATCCAACTCTGCTTCGTGGGTTATGAATGGCTTTGAATACGCGGATGAGGCGACGGTAGTATCAATCGAGCCCAAAGACTATCCACTTCATCGAGCCGTTTTCGAGAATGACATTTCAACAGTTAGACATCTGCTGCAGAATGGTAATTGATTTTGTTTACATTGAAAGGTGTTTTTGTTTTAGGGAAAATCGACGTTTCCAAACAAAATGCTGCGGGAGACACGCCATTGCATATTGCAATTGAACTCGGATACAAAGGTTTGTGGTAAACTGCTTGTTGTAATTTGGTTTTATAGACATAATCCTGATGTTATTGAACGCCGGTGCATCGGTGCGTGTGAAAAACAATGACGGTTGGAGTCCCATGGTTGAAGCAATCAGCTATGGCGACAGAGAAATAAGTGAGTAGTCGTTTGTTTACCTGATGATTGGAGAATTTAGTTACGGTGATGCTCAAACACGCACGTTCCCAAGCACAAGAATCGTTAAGTCAACGGAAACCTCATTTGATAAAAATGCTCAACGAAGTGGATGATTTCTATCTCGAATTCAAATGGAACTTTCATTCCTGGGGTAAATTTATTTTGTTCGTCTGTTTATTTTTATTGTTAACAGTGCCACTTCTATCTCGAATGTTACCTTCGGATGTCTGTCGAATTTATAAGAAGGGATGTGCTTTGCGAATGGACACCACTCTATTGAATATGAGCGATAAGTCGTGGGAGCGTGGAGACGTTTCCTTTCTTTTTAACCCCGAGTTACCATCTGATCGACAGTCTGTGGTTTTGGACAACAAACGACGCACTTTTTGTCAACTAAAATCGAATTGGAATTCGAAACAAATCGAAGAAGAAGTCGATGTTATGATGGTAGGTAACGACTTAGTGACTGTTCAATTTGTTTTAGTCTGCTGATGTTGTCGATGCTCGAATGTCTACAAAGCCAATCACGTTCAATCGAGCGCGTTCCGGTTGGATCTTTCGACAAGATCGCACAGTGAGTTCCTATTAAACCACTACGTCAAATCGTTCATTTAGGAAGAGGTTTGCGGTTATGCTTCGGACTTTTTTGAAGTCCAAAATCTGAATTTGATTACGAAAAAACGCCGCGAACATTTGACAGCAGAAGATGTGAAAAAGAATAAGTCGATTATGAACATGTTTTCGAAAGGGCACGTTGTTGACGAAGAAGAAATGAATGTGAGTTCGAACAATTCTGGAAACTGTTGATCAGCCAAATTCAGTGGTCCAAACAACGAGAATCGTTGCCACCTCCGACGAAACAACAAATTTCGTTCGAAGAATACATTTCCTCCGTCGATCCTGTTCCATTAGGTCGAGAGCCATTGGTCAAAACGAACACGAAAACATACACAGCAATGGTGGCAATGGTAAGAAATGAGTTGAAAGTTCGAATCTTGTTTGTTATTTCTAGAGTAAAGAATTTCCATTAAGTGTAAACTTGCTGGTCGATGCATTGGAGGTTGTAGCGCCGGTGTCACGTCGCATCAACAAACTTCGAAACTTCATCGATAGAAAATTGCCGCCCGGCTTTCCAGTTATGCTCGGTATGTACAGCGAATACAGACGATCGACAGACGATTGTTGTTTTAGAATTTCCACTTTTTGCAACTCTTTCTGCTCAAATCACATTTCGGAAGTTTGAATGGCGAGATGATCTCACGGAGCGTATGTTCATTGTACCACGCAGTTACACCGAGGATTCCGTTCGACGATTCAATCTTTAGTTTAAGTAACCTTTAAATTTGTAATCGTAAGCCCCTTTGGTTTGCTAACCGATTCCGTTTGTTTAAGCAGAAATCAATACGCTCCGGTCTCTTCTTTTATCCAACCAGTGTGTATAATTCCAACCTCATAGCATTTTGTTGATAGCAATAATCGTGTTGAGTCAACTCAAGTGTCAAATGGCCTTTAGTATTTCAGTTAATAGAGCAAACCCGAATTGTGTTTCAGTCAAACATTCAAACCAGGTACATATACTTTTCTATTCAATTTAACCTTGTAGATAAACTTATTGTTAATGGCAAACTTGTTTGTTTAGCATTGCAATAAGAATCAATAGTTGGAGTTTATACTTTTTCTGATCACATCACGTTTTACATCAGACAACACAATTGCAACAAATTTTTGCGTCTGATAGAAAGTAACAACCATTCGTTTCGTTCATCACATTTCCGGTTTCTGGAAGTAAAAGTTACGACAAGTTTGAGTTTGCCAAGTTTACAATTTCGTTTAATCATAACTCCAAAGACAAGGATCGAATGAGCTGTCGAGGTCGTTTGATTGGTATTCGTCGTCTGTTGACAACTCGCTGTTGGATTTCTGGAGTTTCCGTAGAAGTCGATGATTGAGTGCTTGCAAATGCTTCAAGTCCTCTGTCATTTGCTCGAATTTTTCAGCATTTGCGACCGATTGAGTTTGCAAAACAATAAACTTGTGCTCGTAATCTGCCCGTTCAAGAACCAATTCGCGTTCTCGTTGATTTAGCTCGGCTTCCCGTTGACTAATTTCGTGTTCTCGTTCAGCAAGAAGTCTTTCTCGTTCAGAAATCTAAAACCAAAAAGATTCGAAATCAAAAGGACAATTTTACCGAAAGTTCACGATCTTCAACTCGGGAGGTTGTCGATTGAGTAGTCGAAGTTGAGGATTGAGGCTCTTGATTTTCGATTTGTGAAACCGATTCTTGGCGTGCATTTTGAAGAGCCGCTTCTTGTTGGCGTTCCTAAATCGAATATAAACAAAAGTTTACGATTCGTTTACCCGTCGAACTTCTCGTGCTTTTGCCAAACTCTCTCGCTTCTTCTTTGTGATTTGACTATGACGAACCATAATAACGAATGTTTAGAGCCCTGAAAACCTGACTAATTACTCGTAAACATCACAAAGGTTCGGTAGCCCGTTTTCATTAACGCGAATTCGAACAATGATTCCAAAACGATCGGTTAAGAAGCACACGAAAAACCCAATTACTCTTCGATCTTAAAATAAAATCAACAACAATCTCGACAAAAAGTGTCGATTATCGTAGTTAAGAAGTTTGTTGGAAATGATATATAAATGACCTCTAAATTCAGTTGAATATCGTGCATTCGAACGCCTTAAAAACGGTTCCAAATGCAAATGAAAAGCGTTATAACCGAACGGTCTTTGGCATCTTGTAATAAGAGATTTCGTTTGAGAAGCGAAGTTGTGATTTTTGATTAAAACAGTCAACAATCAACTCCATTTCTTTTAAACCTTAAAACAAATCAAACTCTTCAATTCACTTAAACGACTCAATCTAATAATAAAACTCTTGGAAAACGAATACAAACCGTCGAGTTTGCAGTTACGATGAGGTGGTTAGGATTCCTTCAACTGGCTATCACTCCTCTTTTTTCGCAACTATTAGTAGAGTATTTATTAAGTCAATTAAAACAAAAGCACAAGAAGTAACCCGTTAAGTTCAGCTTTTAAAGTCATAGAAAATCGGTGCATTACGAGATTACATGAACAGAAGTTTGAGAACATAAGTGACTGCAGCCGATAGACCAATTGTCGCCGGCAAAGTCAGAATCCAAGCAAAGACAATGTCCCGGAAAATGGACCAGTTCACTCCACCTCCAGATTTTATGCTGCCGACGGCACAAACAGATCCAATCTGAAAAGGCTTAATAATATCGATAACATTTGTGTACCTTACCAGGCCATGAGTAGTTGAAACCTGTGTAAAAGCATTTTAGCTATCCTACTGAATATTAACAGAATACAATTGACTTAACTCGTTGAGCTAAGTCAATTGATTTGAGTCTCAATTGAAGTTTGAGTAGGATAGCTAAAATGCATTTAACTCACCGGCAATCCCAGTTTGCTAGCCAAAATCGTTGTAAACGCAGCTCCAAACTCAATAGTAAAACCAGCGGCTGGATGGATATGAGTCATTTTTTCTCCGACAACCACAATTATGCGATGTCCCAAAACCCACAATCCGATTACAATTGCTGCAGCACCAAAAACAAAGATCTAAAGCTCTTCTTGTATTCCACATGATAATTTCCGATTACCCAAATGGAAGCCGGACTTTCTTGCAAAACGCTACGATCATGATAGACAGACAACATTGCCGCCACGGGAGAAATAGCGTTTCTAAATTATTATATGTGAACATTCGCCTCATAACAAACTCTTACGCTACATCATTTGCTCCGTGAGCAAAACCCGCGAAACACGCTAAAAAACTATCAGGATTAGCTATTTCGGAAATTAAAAAAACTACCGGTAAAGACTTGGATTGTGGAAAACAAACGAAGTGATCGAACGTCCTCTTTGCGAGTTCTGGACGGTAAAAGCCAATGAATGAATGTTCTTGGTGCCAATCCAAAACATTGTTTTTTATCTACAGACATCGTGGATGCTTCCGTAATCTTCAGTTTGTTATCTCTGATCGTTGTGCCATTGTCATACTCAATTGGCTTATTCGCACCGTTTTGCACGGTTGGCACCGGTGGCTCGTCCACTTTGTTAATGTATCTGACCAAATAAGGACGCATAACGAATTGTACGGCCAATCCAAAAGCAAGTCCCACGGCTAATGCGATACCCAGAGCCCAACCGAATGATATGTTTTCGATGCCAAGAACTGAAAACCCCCAAATTGTTAAAAGGTTATTTCTTCAACTTACTCTTTGAGCCTTGAAAAACGGTATTGAACGTGTTGAATGCCATGCAAAAGAAATAGAAAAACGGAAGACATATCAATCCATTTTTCACCGGATTCTCACGTCTCAGTACCAATATATCAACAAGAATGTAAAGAAATGCAGAAATAATGCCAGATAGCGCCGGACTGATTACCCACGATAACGCGATTTGATAAACCTAAAAGCTTATTTACGAAACGTAACTTTTAAATACCATTGGCCAATTGATTCCTTCGAAACCTTTCAACGCCAACGAAAAGCCGACTGTAGAACCAACAATACTATGAGAGCTTGAAACAGGTAAACGCTAAATCTTACAATAAGTTAATTCTTTGATTTTGAGCATACCAAAAAAGTTGTAATCAACAACCAAAGAGCACACGAAAACAATACTCCAAGCTGTGCAATGAAGAATTGTCTCTCTTCTCCAACGTAAATCGACGTGTCCACCACACCTTTACGCATCGTATCCACCTTCAAAGAAACATAATTTGTTTGTTGAACATAGAGAATGCAAGGCCATCTTTTCGGATTTTTTATTTTACATCCAATGACTGACTTGAAGATCCAAACAATAATTGTTTCACTTACCACATTATAGCCGATTAAAATGGCACCCGCAGTTTCTACGAACGTAGCCAACGTATAGGCTTGTCGAATTGTTAAAACTTTGCTTCCAACCTGAAATGGATTTTTCTTTAAGTCTGATTGTCGGCTTCCACTCACCGAAGTACCGAAGGTGTTTGCCACCTGAAACACAAAAATATTATTCTTTATAGAGTTGTTGCGGTTGACATAATCTCAGCGTTTGAAACTGACGATTGTGAGTTGTTTGTACCTGTAAGTCAAAAACTTACATCATGAGCTCCAAGAGCAAATCCAAGGACAAAAGCCAAAACTGCACCAATTATCAGGTAAACAAAAATTGAATGCTAAACAATTGAGGTTATTTAAATAAAATCCTTCTATGAGACACCTGAAACGCCTCCACAGACAACGTGGTCGTAAGCGTATTAAGCGTTGTTGTGATCAGATCCATTTTGATCTTAAAGCAGAATTATATTGTGGATTCAAGTATTCGGAGGTAAAAAGAACAACAATTAGGTTGTAAACACAGCTTTTTATGTGGAACTAAACGAGCTAGAAACCCGGCCTTGAAATCGATTGGTCTTGTTAGCGAGGTCACAAAGAACAAACGCAGTTGGAGGTGTGATACAATCAAATTTCACGTGCGGGCGAACAGTAAGTGAAAACACCAATAGATTTAAAACGCCCCGAAAAAGTATATGTTAAGCCTTTACGTCAACATTGCTCGTGCACTTGATCAATGAAAAATCCCGGCGAACTAAAAATCTATTTAAATGCATTCGTTTATATAGGAAACGGTCCAACTGTAGTACAAACATTTTGCTACATGACCTTTCGGTGACCAATGAGCTCTCAACTAAAACCGAGTATTTGATTTGATCGCTCAAACCCGTCGCTGTATGCGTAACAATTACGAAGCGATCAGAGTGCGCAACATTTTACACAAATAAGTCAAACTCGATCTCAAAAAAGTTTGAGTGTGTGCGTTCAACTTTGTTTCCAAATACCGTTTCCATCGTTTCTATGACGTAGAAACCACTAGCCGTTGAAAACGTTATGATTTTAAAGTTCGACGATTTCGAACTTTAGGCGATGGAACACGGAAACTGTTCGTAGATCATAACGGCAAACGGAAATATGATTCATCCCAAGTTTACTGTAACAAGAAGTTGTGTGAGTACCATATTTCCATTATATCAAACGTCTACAGGGTGTGCGAGTTAAGTTGCCGAATTTGAAAGGTTTTCGATGGACTTTTTTGTGGTCGATTGCGAATTTATTACTATTTTGTTTGCAATCGGGCACAAAAAAGCCCATCAAAATCTGTTTAGAAACAACTGAGAAATAAGCCTCTCAAATTCGGCAACTTAACTCGGACACCCTGTGAAATGGATTGCTATGTTAGGCTTTGATTCATTGGAATCGTTAGTCAAACGGATGGAAAACGATTAAAAATACTGTCGAAATGTTAGAATCGGCAAGAATGAGTGTCGAAATAATGAGTATTACCCTAATAAACCTTAAAAAAGATAAGATTGTAACCAAAACTCTTGCAGGAATAGCGACATTCAAAGCGAAGAACTGGTACAGAAGCAAGTAAGAAAGCAAAGAGACTCGACCATTTCTTCAGTTTACTTGTTGTTATTGTGCGCTTTTCTTCCTAAACGTCGAAATGTTCGAAAAGCTCCAAAGTATCGACCACAGGGCAATCTGCAAACTTTCACTTACATGTGCCTGAATCTCTTGTGTTTTGGTTTGATACTATTTCTAATAATCGGTTTAATTACCTGTCCCTCGGCAAGAAATTGAAAACATTATTGTTTACAACATGTAAAATGAAACGGAGATGTGAGTACATGAGCTTATTTTAAAAGCAAATGCGTTTAGTTCCCTTCTACCAACTGAAAATTCTCTGTTCAATTTCTGTTCTGTTTTGGAAACCAGTTTTTATCGATGACTATGCGGCAGTTCAGCTACTTCAGTTCCTAAGTTCTTATTATGCGATGAGTTTATCCTTAAACTTAATCTTCCAACTCGGACGTTTGAAGCGCCGTCGTTAAGTGTGCCAAATGTGTGGACGACAGATAATCTTGTTTTTTCGATCGCTGTTGAAGCCGATTGGCTGCTTTTTTTACTGATACACAAGAAGACAAAGAGGAAGATATTCTGAAGTTTTTTTGGTTTAACATTTAAACTCGGGGGTTAAAATACTTTCGACCACTTTGTTTGCCGTATGATAGTAAATCTTCTAGTAGCGTATTCTACGAAAATCGCAACTCCATGCGGTTTATGACGGAAAAATAAGATGTTGCAACCTCACTTTGCATCTTTCGTGGCTGTCAAGTTTTGATGTCGGTAAAGTACCAATCCGTGTAGTCAAACTAAATGGCCCTTTGGTACCCTAATTAAATTCACCAATGAAAGAATACGTACATCATTTTAGAAGTGTATTCATTGGCTAGCCTTAAAACATTCATGCATGCAGAACGATAAGCTTATTTTCTGTAACATTGAACGAAAACGTTTCCTTGTTTTGGATCTTAACACCGGAAGATTCAGAAGCTTTGAACTACCATCTTCCGAGTTGTTGCTATTGAACGATTTTAAATGCGATAAAAGATGCGCCGTAACATATGATCGTCCAAACAGTTCTGAATGTGTGACCTTTAATATTCAATTTAATGACAATATTCTAACTAGTCGATCAAGACAATATCATGGTCCTTGTGATTCTAAACGTAAACTTGAATTGAAATCAGCTCGTTTTCCATTACGGTAAAGTCACTTTGTTAAATAGTTTACAGAAGTTGTTTGGCCGACCAGAGAGTTTGTTCCATTTGGCGTGGTTTCAACGACCTGGAAATCAAGATATTTTGGTTCCAAACTTCATGAAACAATCGTTTTGAAGAAGTGAAATCTTTTAACTTTTCTTCTTTTACTTTTGTATTGTTCATCTCGTTTTTGTTATGCTGCGTTTAGGTAATCGAAAGTAAACTTTGGTTCCAATCGCTTCTATTGATGGGACTCGAACAGAAAAAGCGCGTACGCACAACTTCAGATAACAATCATTGGATCAACGAAAGAAGATTCTCAGAAGGATGAAATATCCGTACTCGGTTGGATTGACAAGGAAGCAAGCGTTTTACCGTTACACTACCACCCGAACCTTCGGTGCTTTGTTTCTGAAGCTCATGGTTGATGCACACAATTCACGTTTTTGGGAACCTTTTTAGTTCTTCATTACCTATAAGTTTTTGCAATTGAATTTGCAATTTTTTGCTATTTTAAATGGCGATTTTTATTTGGCTGATTACAGTTGTTTTCCACAAATTTTCTCTTTTATAAATTACTGTATTCCACTTACAATTAACAAAGAAGATCACTCTCCAGTCTCTTCTTCCCTTCGCTCCCAGTGGACAGCTTGGATTGCTCTTCAAGCCGCCCTTAACACTTGAAAAGAAGCATTGCAATGACAAGATTCTGATAAGAGCCTTGGAGTTAACCTCCAAGAAAGCCAACTGGTCAACTTCGTGGTAGACGAATCGAATGATCAACAGTCAATTATTTTACGAATCATTGGAAGTCATTGATACGATGACTATATGATAAAAGCCAAAAATAGAACAACAACTAGTTACAATATTCTTCTTTCACTTGTGGTTACATAAGACGTCAAAACTTGTGACGACCCTCAAGAATTCAACTAATGTTAGTCTACGGTTTGTTCGCTCTTTCTCTTGTCGTCTTGTGCGATAATTCGGATAAAAGCGGCAAAAGAACGTGCTTGAACAAACACAATCGTCATCGTTCAAATTTGCCAAATGGAAAGATCGACAACGGCAACGGTCAACAAATGCCCAAGGCTCTGAATATGAATGAAATGGTAGGTTTGAGTGTAATTGTTCTTAACAATAATCTTCATAGATGCAGCAAAGATTTGGAAGTAAAAGCTTAAAATTGGACTATGCATTTACTTCGCCATTACATTTACGTATATTCAAAGGTCTTTCAAAACAGTTAAACAAAGAGCAACAATAAGGAGCCAATGAAAAACAAACGATCGTTCTGTGTCATTAGTTTGGTCGCAAAGTTCAGCAGATTTCCGAAGAGTTTTGATTTCACATATCTAAAACATCGATGTTAGTAGTGAGTTTGTTTCTTACCGTGTTCAATGAGTCTCGATTGCGAATTGCCGAGGCGTCCAAAAGAGAAATGAATTTGGCCACTTCGCAATCCCAATCGCAGTCTTTCAATTTCTTCGGGATTGTCTGATTACTGTGTCGATAGAAAAGCTAAACTCGATCAATGATTGAAGTTCATTGTTGAACATACTCGAACAAAATGTCGATCGTATTCTTCGTGAATCTCCATGATCACGGCGGCTGCATAGGGAATTTGTTGGTGGTCGGCGATTCCCATGACGTACATCAAAGACTGCAAGGTCCCATCGTGCTAAATAAAAACCGTTTATGTAGCGACTTTGAACAACTTACCGAAGAATAAAGAACCATTTTTGTTGGTTTCTTTTGTTTTCCGCCGATCACGTTTTCTGTTCTGTTCAACCAGTCACCGAGCAGAAATCCACCTCTTAGTCGTGATAGTTCCGGTTGATTAAACTGAGAAGTGCGTTCTAGTCGTTTCAATTCGCTTATCAATTCCAAGGTTGTTTTGTTTTCGTATTGTGGCCACAACTGTGAAACCCAATTTGGTTGAGGGAATAGATTATGTTTGAGTTCCCGATTCAAATCATTTAGTTTTGCTACTTCGTGCAAAGTAATGTTCGTACCATAACCAGTGACTTTGCCCAAAAACTCGAACAACTCGGAATACTTGTCGGTCAATTCGGAGTAAAACTCGGCGTTCAACCGGAGACTCGCATTCGTGTAAGAAGGACACTCGAAACTTGTCGGTTTTAGCAGCTAAATTGTCAGTTAAGTGAGAGGAAAGAACAATAACCAACTGGATCATCGAATTGAGGATCACTTGCATGCACGGGAATCGGATGCCAATTAAGCCCTGTCTCGAAGATCTCCGTCGGATTTGGTGGATACAAACCGCTAAGAAGTGCCTGAGCGGAAGTCAACGCACGTGAAGAATCGGAAGAACGAACGTAAATCTAAAGACCAAAAATGAGTCTTCCGATCGAAATAACTCACTTCTTTGTGGTTGTAATTCTCGCTCAGAAATGAACCCACGTATCGTTGACGAAAAAAGATCCCCAGTTGTTTCATTTGCGCCATGCCCAACTAAATAACTAGCTTTTCAGTGCTCTTCAAAAAGCCACTTGCATTCGTCAACTGACTCCATCCACGTGGCCAATAACTCTCGTCGTATTTGTCGTTTGGATACGGCAAAGAATTGGGTGCCCGATCTCCATGCCGAAAAATGGTTTGAACGAAACGCAACTTTGAAGATTTTACAGCTGAAATGAACATAAACAGAAAAAAAAGCTTGAGTTCCATCAGGTCGATCGGAAGTTGCTCTCTCTGTCAGCGTGGTGGTTCTTTTTGTTCAAACAGCCGAGCAGTTCGAGAGGAAACGATTACGTCATTAGAGCGGTTGCTTGTTTGAACAAATGGACATTACGCAACAACGTGAGTAACAAATGTGTGTGCTCGAATAAAAGGATGATTGATTATAAAGGCAAAAAATTGGTTGTCCAATGGAGGTATGGGGAATTGAACCCCAGACTTCTCGCATGCAAAGCGAGCGCTCTACCCCTGAGCTATACCCCCGACAGACTAGACTGAGCGTAAAGCTTAGTTGTTCTCCAATCTCAGAGTCGCTAGGCAGAGACGTTGTGGTTGTTTCTTGAAGTTCAGCGGTTACGAACAAACTCAGTTTTGACTATCAATTAAATTCAAATTAAATATACATACATTGAAAAAGTGAGGCTTTCAACTCAAAAGAATCGTCATAGACATTCATATGCAGTGAATTCAAACTCACGGTGCAAATTTCTTCAATTCAACAATCTTTTCTTATCATACTCAATTGATTGTACTACTGCTTAGTTATGGTTACATTCTGAACCTGCGTGTCTGTCAATTAACATCTTCGTTCTCTTATGAGACCGATTGTATTATGCAAAGGAGGCCATTCACTGTGATCCGTAAGACAAGAAAACTTTTCAAAGCTCGTTTATTTGACTCGTATCCCACAAATCCATGATTTTTAATCAAGATTGAAGTGACTTTCATGCTCCGCAATGCCATTGCCAATTGTGTCATCATTCATTGGACATGGAGTTGGGTGAACTCCGTAGACCGCTCCACCACGTTGATCCTTGTCAAGCTAAACAACAGTGAATATTCGTAGTGCATTTCGTATACTTACATTGGTTGGGAAAGCAACGTAAAAATAGTTTCCTTTATCTTCGTTCATCACGTTCATTTCCTTGGCGGGTTCAGTGATCGTCGACTCGACACTTTTGATCGCAAAACGACCATTGTATTTGTCCACGATGGTTACAACTGTATCGATGACACCGCGAGCCGTTTGGAGGATCGCAGATGATTGTAATTCCGCCGAAATCTCAGGCTCTTTAACGTGAATAAGCTTTTCACCGCAGATTCGTTTGCGGCGTATGATATTACGTTTCTTTCCCGATTTTCGAGATTGTTCATGACCTGAAATGTCCGAGTGACTTCTCTGAGTCCTTAACATACCAATCAATGGCAATTGACCGTCCGTAGATTTAACAGCGCGATCAAACAAAGTTGTTTTGTTTGATGGTTGTATTGGCGAAACAGCAACATTGTCGGAAACGATTGTAGCAGCACTCATCGTATCGTGAGTATCCACATCCAACAGTGGTTGATCTGAAAGCTAGCCGCTGAAGTGAGAAAACAAACTTACAAGTCGGTCCAGCGGATTTGTATGCCAACGTTTTCAACTCTACTCCCGGCGCATTTCTTGTTTCGTTTGCTGAAATATACTTCTTAGAAATCAAAACGTAAAAATGACTGTCATGTAGAAGACAACTCGACGGTTATGAACGATGAATAGAATCCATGTTCAAGTTCTCCTCCGTCAAAATTACCTTTAACTTTGTTTGGAGCTCCATCTGAACCCACGACCTTTTCATTCGGATGAATCAAAGCAGCGTCTTGATCAACAGATTGAGCGGTCAAGTAAGACGACGAGTTCGAAGTGTTTCTATGAAGTTGTTTAGTGCCGCTTCCGGACTCGACTGCCTCTCCGCTAAGCACCGTTGCATCGTCCAAACTTCTGACCGATTCGTGAGAAAGACTTTTCGGTTTCGGACTTTTAGTTGTAAACACCGTGACTCGTTTCTATTCATGCCGATTACTTTATTTGTAATGTCTACTAACCTTGCTCTTCTTGACATTCAACTGATCGGGTGCATAAGCTGGATTTGCTTTTTGCCATTCAGCCTCTGTACACGAACTCAACGGAATACCATCACTGGACACCACGGAACGTTTGACGCGTTTTTCTTTCTTCGTGGACATTCAAGCAGATGACCAGACGCTCCAAAATGATCGAGACACAAATGAGAATCGACGCTTTCAAATCTCCATTCGTCGATCATTTTACTTGAAAAACACAAGTGACTTGGTTCTTTTGAAGATGACGACAAGTGTTCGGGGGTATAGCTCAGGGGTAGAGCGCTCGCTTCGCATGCGAGAAGTCTGGGGTTCAATTCCCCATACCTCCAACTTTACTTTTGCTTCTTCAGTTCTTTTGCCATCATATTCATCGCCATTTCATCTGCAATTCAATTACTACCCATCACTGTATCCACTTTTGGACGGTTGTTTACTTAATAGCTCTCACCTACGCTCCTAACAGCAAACAAAAAATTACCCCCGCATGTTTCCTTTTTTTAATGCTTGCAACTAATTAAACATCTGAATCACCGGTTTCGGTTTCCTATAAAAGTAGAATTCCTGAACGTAATAATCACTAGTTTATTTCGACCAATCATGAGCACCCATTTTCTCTTCGTGTTCTTCTTCTCGACTCTGATTCTCATTCAATGTAAGAAAACACGTGTTGATGTTAGCATAATCAATTTAGGCGTTCCACTCTCCTTCCAATCTTCTTACGACGAACAACGAGAAGGAAAACGATCGCTGAAGAAGTTCAATGGCACTCGTCAAACTGATGAGCACTCCGAGAGCCACGACTCCAAAACATCTACTCATCGAAATGAACACGCGGAGGGCATGGAAGAGCAACAAGAAGACCAATATCGAACTCACTACAACGAAACTTCCGATCAACCTCGTGGTCACCTTCCTTTGTTTGAACCGTGGACTCATCAACACGGAAATCGAAATGAAACTCAGGAATCCGAAAACGAACATCATCAAAAATCGGGAGAAAATGGAACCGTTGAAGGAGCCCACGAGTTTGGAAGTGGACATCACGAAGAATCTTCAACAACAAACAACAACCAAACTCGTAGCTCAGATTATAGTGGTCATTCTGAAGCTACTCACGAATCCAAAAGTGGTCATCACGAACATTCGTCAAACAGCCATGCAGATAACGAAAAGAAATCAACTCAGGACCATTCTTCAAGTCAGAACTCAAATCAACAGTCAGAACAAAATGGAACCGTTGAAGGAACCCACGAGTTTGGAAGTGGACATCACGAAGAGTCTTCAACAACAAACAACAACCAAACTCGTAGCTCAGATCATAGTGGTCATTCTGAAGCTACTCATGAATCCAAAACCACTTCTACTCACGACCATTCTTCTAGCCAGAACTCACATCATGAACACAAAGATGAAAACCATTCTTCCAATCAAACTGGCGGTCACAATCACACTTTAACTCACGAAGAAGAAAACGAGTGGTGGACGAGCAAGGGTGAAAACCAATCAAACGAATCGATGAACCACGAACATCAATCGTCTTCCAGTGAATCCGAAACCACAGATTCGAAGGTCGAAGGTCATCAAGAACATGGAAACTGCTTATGTCCGTGTCAATGTAAATCGTTTCCTTTGTTGTAAATAACGTTGATTGAATTGTTATTAAAAGATTAAATTTTTAATATCTTAAAAACTATCGAACAAACCAAGCTGCAATCATTTAGGCTTTTTATATGTCCAATAATAGCCAGCAACATACAAACATAAGCACAGACATTCAATATATTAATCACAAGAAAAATTTTTCTATCAAGCAAACAAACAAATTTCAAGGCATAAAAGAAACCCGGTTTTGGTGAAGTAAGTCATGGTCTGTTAGTTTATGCTGCTGCATTTGCAACTTGTCGAGCTATTCGACGTTGTTTAATTTGGTCCATGATCGTTTTGAATTCCACTTTCATTTCGTTGGATGACGATGGCAATTGATCCGTTGATTTAACAAGTGAGTCGGGTAATGGAACATGAGGAAAGTATTGATCGCGCAATGTCTGCGTACGAGCTCGTAACTAAATCATCGGAAGCTGAATCAAGAACTTGCAGCCACTAACTTACATCAGCAACACGATTGTTGTACTCAACGCTGAGACGCTGGAATGCAGCATCTTTGCGACCATGTGATTCCATTAGTTTCAACTTTTGATGCTCCTGAAATTCGTCTAAAATCTTTTGTACAAGAGTTTAATTACTAATTGCAGTAAATTCGCTTCATCTAACAACGTTTTTCGTTTCGCTTCTCCCAAACTCTTCAGTTTGTTGACTTTCAAAGTTTCAATTCCGCAAACTTTTTCGGGCAGTTTCAACGGTTTCAGTGCGAGAAGATTGCGAGCATCAAGTTCAGCCTGAAATAGAAGATAAGACAATCACAAAAACTATTTCCAACCTGTAATCGTCGAATGCGATCTTGTGCCCAGTACAATGACTGGGCTAATTCAATTGGATCTTCTTGAGCTCCAGCCAAATTCAATCCGCCCATTTTAGTGGTTCGACCGGCTGCTTGTTGAGCTTGGGAGTCGCGGAAGGCAACAGCCGTCTTGTGAACACGTTCCATTTCGTTTTCTTTGGTTTTCTTTTGTTTTTCGATTTCGTCAACTTGACCACGAAGTTCACTAATCGTCTTTTCATATTTTCGTCGCTCTTCATCGAACATCTCTTTGATTTTCTCTGAGGACACCGCACTTTCTTGCTGACCGGCTTCTGTGGTCTCTTTCTTCAAGCGTTCTAATTTGATCTGAAAGAATGATTAAGTTCTTAAAACCATACTGTTTGTTTTGAACTCACCTTCAACATGCATACGCTATCTTCTTGCCCCTTGAGTGCTCGAGCTAATCGAGTGATCTCTTCGTCTTTCTTCGAAATTTGCCATCTTAATGCCTCTGCGTCGACAACATCTTCTTTTCGAGCAGCAGCCCGATCGTGTAGAGGACTGGAATTACGAATAGGCAGGAGTGGAATTTCAAGACGATGCTTTTCTAAGGCGCTTGAAATATCATCAATCACAGTCGACACGTCACTCAAAGCATTTCTGAATACAATTGTATTTGATTTGATTATTATTAGCCAACTCACTGGGTTTCAATCATTGCTCCATATATGTGCGTACTTCCTGACATTTTCTCAACGACTGACTGCAAAAAGCCGAGTATCTCATTGGCAGAAAAGCCATCAACATCTAAACAAGATTGAAGTTAGAGCAGTCAACTTGATGGCAAGTTTAAGCGGAAGCCACAATTCACTTTCTTGCAAACCACAGAAGTCATTAACAAGTTTGATAGCAACTTAATGTCAACCGCGAAAAGTTAAAAATAATAAGATCACAACAATCGCTACAAAACTAAAGATGACAGTCAGGCAACAAAAATCAACCCGAGATCGCTTTTGCTTCCTACTCACCCACGTCACGTTCGTATTTTGCTGCTAAATCAAATGAACAACTAGTATTCAAGTTCTTTTAAAGTCAATCAATTTCATCGGAATTAAGCGACCCTAACCCGTTGATTTGTGATTTCAGTTGATGTGTTTAAAAGTGCATAGTGAACAAATTGAATTTGTTTCCCGACAAACACGTGCAATTGAAACGTGAAAATTACCATTGGTCATCAGTTGGGAAGCGGCAAAATTGCTCGAATCGTGCAGACGACGTGCAACCTTTTCCAAGTACGAAAATCCATTAGTAACGAGATCCAACATCTGAAAGTGAATATAAGACTCGGAGTGATGAGAAGTCTACTCACGGTTACTGCTCCGTCCTCAGCACTCTTGATGGTGGCACTGAAGTCGATCATTTTGTCCGTTGGAATCAGTTTGTTCGCACGAACAACTTTTCCAGCAATCTCTTCGCAAGTTCTGTCCATTTGATACAGAAACTCGCTGAATTCACTGTCTTCTGCTTCATTGGGGAAAAGGAAGAACTTCAAACGAGCGCAATTGAAACGAATCCACTCAACACCATCAAGAAACTGTTGAAGATAATCGGACATCGCTGATCGAGTGTCATATTCGCCGGCTGTCACGTTCAGAAACAATTGACGCTAAACAACTCATTTGAATAGCAAAGAAAGAATAGAAACCTGGAAGAATGCAACAATACGCTCCAGACTTTCTGAGGGCGTTGATTCGTCCAAACGTTTCTCAAGCAATTCGTTCAAGTACCAATCCAATTTGTGTTCTTGATTCGCTGTTTCCGATCGACTGGCAGCCAAACGTGAAAGCGATTCCAACGTACAGTTTTTTATAACCGACTCAAATCGATGCATAACCGACGACAAGTTGCAAAGGAAATAGCGGAATTTTCGAACGTGTGCCCATTGTTCAGCTTTGTGCGATTTTACCACGTGATCTCGCTGCATTCCATCCGGCACATCAGGATACCTTTCGTCCAACAATTTGGATAACAGTTCCGACTTCTCTGCCATTTGCGAGAAGAAAACAGTCAGCAGAATGCAATCGTTATCACCGCCGGCCTTCGAAAAGTTGTTGGGCAAAAACTCGCGCAAATATTTCAGCTGTTCTTCCAAGTACTTCACTTTCAATGAGTTCAGTTTCGATTGAACACGATCGGCGAAATTGCGATTTGATGTGAAGAGGGCAGTGGCATTCAGAGTCCCGTCAGCATCACGATCTGCTAATTGATGATCCAAAATTTGAATCTGAACACAAACAATAAGCTTAGTAGTCAAATAAACGAGTAACCTGATCTTTGTAACCGACAATCTCGTCATTCAAATCGGAAATCTTTTGTCTGAACTTTTGAACCACGTTGTCGTAATCGCGGATTCGATTCTCCAAAAATTGAATTTCTTTTGTTTTCTGAAATTAACCGATTCATCCAGTACATAAAGTTGTAAGTACTTCCGAAGCGCTGACCACATACATATCACATTCTTGTCGAATGTCCATTTGTGTTTGTCTTGCTGCTTCGGCGATCTCTTCACTCAACTGCAACAACTCTTCCAAATGCTCTTTCTCTTCGGTTAAAGTCCTGAAATTGAAACTGAAACGAAAGTCGAATCAGAAGACAAACCGCATCTGATCTTCTAAGTTCAAATTCTGTTCTGTCAAATAATCGACCATTCGCGTGCTTCCCATGGCTGCATCCATCTAAACGGAGTTCAGTTTGTTCGAAGGACAGTTAATTTACCTGTTCATGAAGTTCGGCAATTTCCGCTCGTGCTCGATTGAAGTCAACAACCAAACGATCGTTCTCTGTTTGATATCGTTCACATTCGCCGCGACAGTGTTCCAGTTGTTTTTCCATTTCAATTCGATCTGCATTTGCGTTTTGTACGAGATCACGCATCTTAATAATCGCTTGTTTGTATTGTTCCATTTGTTCGGTGAGCTGTTTGAATTGAACCGTATTGCCAACCAATTCGCCACTTCCATCGGTGCTCGTCAAACTCTGCATTTCTGCTTTCAGCATCTGCATCTCCGATTCCATGGTTTCCATACGCATTTTCTGTTCCTCAACTTCCGCTTGAAGCATTTCAACTCGCTCTTCAGCCATCAACTTATCCAGCGTCACCAACTCCAACTGTTCACCTAAGTCGTTGGACATGGACGCTTCGGCGTTTTCCGCTCGTTTCAACATTTCTTCTAGTTGCTGTAATTTGAGTTGTTCAAAAGTTATTTGTAAGCTTTCATACCATTTCAGTTTCTTCCAGTTTCCTTCTCAACATTCGATGCTCTTCAGTAATTGAGATCTTGTACTCGAGAAGACCCTGGTGCTGAATTCTCAGTCGATCGAGTTCGGCCAATTTGCTTTTGTCTTCTTTCCTCTTCTCTCTAAACGAAAAGTTTAACTTTGAGGTTTTGAACTGACCGCAATGCTTCCAATTTGCTGTTCAAATCGGCGATTTCATCCTTCAATCCACGGACTATTGTATCGTCAGCAGGCGTAATAGAAACATCAGTCATCTGTGAGTCTTGTCGTTGAAACGTGTATTTTGCTCCTGGTTGCTAAACAAAAATGACTAAACTCACAAAAGACTCGAACCTGATCGATCTTCTTCGCTTGTTCCTTCACATTGGCAAAACCACGATCCGTTTCGTTTAAGTCCACAGATCTTTGTGGTTGAATGGATTGTGAAGATGCGGAGACTGGCGGTTGTTGAGGCTTTGCCGGAACACTTTTCGAAACAGGAGTTTCAATCTGATGAATGTAAAACAATTTAAGGTTCCTCAACTCACTTCTTCAACTGGTTGCATTTTTATCTGCTCATTTGCTTTTTTGTTTGGTCCAATTTTCGTTAACCGTTCCATCGAAACTGCCGGACTCATTTTCGGTGTCGTCTAAAGCAGCTAATTGAATCGAATGCTCTTCGGATGTTTACCAAAGGAGACGGTTTTGGTAGAACGGATTTGCGTCCAGACGTTGACGGAGCCTTCATTCCACTTGGCTTTGGCAGCACCGAATTTCGTGGCTGAGAATCCATACGCACCTGAACTCGTAAGAACGGTTCGCAAAAGCTGACTACTCACTGTTCCCGGTTGCGCAAAGACCCCATGGTTGGGCTTGCATGTGAAGTAGTGAACGTCGCCAACATTTCCATCGTTTTTGCCGTTTGCTTCGTCCAACTCGATCCCGACCCAAATTCCTTCGGCAAATTTCGTTTCACCGAAATACTTAACCACTCCTTTTCCTCTTCCTTTTAAAACGAAGGTGAACAATAGGAAATAAACTACTTACCACTGATCACACGATCACCAATCTTGAATTCGGCGGCCATCATCAATTAACAAAAACAAGGAAATACAATCCGTCAGGATAAATTGCAACTTACTTAGCGTTCAGCGTAATTCTTCGCATCGATTTTCTGGTTGACTAGAAAATATTCGTAGTTGTAAGATGGTTGTCTGAGTAATTAGAAGCCAATGAGTCAACAAGTTCATCAAACAACGCATCAACACATAAGCTGACATCACAAACACTGTTGCAACAAATGTTTCCTGCTTTAATTAACACATAAGAGTTACGATGTCTTTCTAATGATCAGCATGATATTGATCTGATTGTAGATTGATGAGTTCAATAGCTCAATTTTAGTGTTAGAAACCAAGTTACTAATCAAATGTGAGTTCATAATCCCTCAATCATTTTGCGACGAAATCACGTTCGTTTCCGTCGGATTTGGTTTAGCCGATAATCCGTTTCATCGATCCTTCAATTTGATCGCACCTAAAAGTTCACTTTAAACTAACGATAGGCTGAGTATTCTGATTCATCACGTATCTGTTTGCGCTGAAAGGGTTAGTTAGAAAACGATTAAAATAATCGAAAAGAGTTTAGACATGCTATCAATCCAATCTTTCTTACTGTTTTTGTTTCTTGGGCCAATTGCAAGTGCAACGATTAGCAGCGGATTTCAGGGATTCATAACTCGACAGTACGGAGCCAATGTTACTGAACAGTTGGCTCGTGAAGACCAGGGAGTTAATGGCAGTTCGTTTGGAGGAGCAGAAAGCGTGTTTCCGATTCGAACTTAGTAAGCCGAATTCTTCATGTTCCTACAAATCACTTTTTCTTGAAGTCGAAATGCTTTAGTGTTTGTACACGGACTCAACAGCAATGCAGGATCGATGTTGCCAATTCAGGAGTTTTTTATCAAAAAAGGATACGGACAAAACGAGTTGTATGCCACTACTTACGGACCAGAAAATACGATCATTAATGAAAACAATTCTATGATTTGTGATTACGTCAAACAAGTGAGTTGGTTTCAACAAAACGATGTTAACTGTAAACTTCTAGGTTCGTCAATTTCTAATTGCCGTACGCGCTTATACACAACAACCAATCGACGTTGCGAGCTATTCACTCGGAGTTCCAATAGCAAGAAAAGCAATTTTGGGCGGCAAATGTGTAGATACCGGCGAAGACATTGGTTCTCCGATTACATCGAGCATTAGACAGTTTCTTAGTACGGCCGGGGCAAATCAAGGAGCCAAACTATGTTCTCAGACATCAGTGGTTCCGGGTAAGTTCTATTATCGTAATTGAAAAACACACTTCTTTTAGCATGCGATAAAGCCACAGGAGTTTCGAAACATAGTGACTTCATTGCGGACATCAATACACGGTTGGCAAATTGAAGTTGTTGTAACTGTATTATGACTGTTTAGTGAAGGATACGAAGCTGAGCGTATTTTCTCGATTCGATCAACAAGCGACGAAGTTGTCAGTTACAATTTGTCTGCGCTTTCAAATTCCCAAGTCAACGTTACGGTCAGTTGCAAGTGCATGTAAATAAACTTGTCTTTTTTCAGTTCAACAATTTTACTCACGTTGACACTTGTTTAAACACACTTTGGACACAACTATCTCTCATTGCCACAGGACATGTACGTGAATTTTTCCTAAACAAGGACTCGAATGCCGAGTCGAAGTTGGTCAAAAAGAACTGCAGTGGAGAAGTGACTGCCGATAACAACAATCATTACGGCAACGAAGTGGATGACGACGGAGACGAAGGGGAATACGACGTGCAAAAGAAACAGTACAACTTCCCTAATGGTATGCATGTTGATTGAATTGGAATTCAGTTTCGTTTTCAGGTTATTTCTATGTTCACCATAAGAACAAGAAAGGTCAACTATTCGGTTAGACAACCACGTTACTGATTGGATTCTTCACGAGATACAAAGCCTTTTCTATTGAATGCATCAAGTTTATGTTGTCCACTTGTTTCATTGTACTTTAAAATCGTTTTACTGTTCTCAAATCGGTGTGTGAAGTCCATAGGTTTGAATAAATCTACCAAACAATTCAATCAAGTCGAACAAAAAGAATCGATTTCTTGGACTGAAAGATTGCATGTCAAGGAAAAATTATGTCACGTGAAGGTCTTTTACGTAAAGTAACGAATGACTTTGTTTGCGTAATTAAAAGAACATTAACTGAAGGTTTGGTTAAGGGCATCAGTGTATTGGCGTGTCGATAAAAAGTTTTATACGTTTTTGTTAACCAATTCATTTAAAGATAACTAACCTTCAAATTGACATTAAAATGAATCGATTGCGGAACTTTTCACGCAAAAACCGTAATAATAAAGTTGGTTGGATTAAAACACACACTCGGATTGAACAGACGAATTAAGTTCGCTAAATCCAAATGTACATAACACACGATTTTCTTCAGCTTATCCGTTGATTCAATATGGTTGTTTGCTTGTTAAGAGCAGTTCATCATTTTAATTGGACAATCGAATCGACCATACAAAGCATATAAAAAGAGTTGGAAATAGGAAATTCAAAGTCGCAACATCTGCCAGAGTCACCAAAAGGTCGGCAATCGGAGATGGCGGTTCGTACCGCTTTCGTGCTGTTTCTGTTCGTTACGATAGTTCAAGGCACACTCACTGATGGTTTCCTTTCGTACATCACACGACAATACGGTTCTCAAGCAGCAAATCAGTTGGCTCGAAAGGATCTTGGAGTTAATGGTTCATATGGCGGAAATCTTTTCAGCTTTCCAATTCGAATATTGTAAGTGAAATGGTTGTGGTCTTATTTTTAAACTTATTTGTAGACGTGATCCGGTAATTTTGATTCACGGTTTAAACGCGGATGCCGGCGCTACCATTCCAGTACGCGATTTCTTCATCAAAAAAGGATACGGGTTTGTTGCAATTCAAGAATGTGAATAGAAAAAGCGTCTAGATACAACGAGATCTACGCAACATCCTATGGGCCTAACGGCACAAAGATTGATTCTAAAGGAGCAGTTAACTGCACTTATATCAAACAGTTACGTATGCTCGTGCAAGCGGTTTGTTTACAAACATAGTTTCCATGATTGCTATTCGTTTAGGTTAGCAGTTACACACAAAAGAACGTTGTGATAATCGGCTACAGCTTAGGTATATTGCAGTTGTTTATGAGTAGAGTGACAGAAGCATATAATATTCTGATTAGTTAGTAACCAAAGAAACAAATTACTTATAGGTGGTCCTGTTGCAAGAAAAGTGATTCTTGGCGGTACATGTGTAGACACAAAAGAGAATTTGGGAGCTCCTTTAACATCGAAGGTCACCGCTTACTTGAGTGCATCGGGCGCCAATCGTGGAGCCCTTCTTTGCGATCAGTCGCCAACAGCTCCTGGTTAGTTTTAAGACCGACAAATACACTTCGTATTGTTCAGCCTGTAATCTGATCAACGGTTTAAACAAAAACTCGCAGTTCGTTAAGGACATCAACTCAAAGTAGGTTTAGCAATTGTTTATAAAAACTGATCTTTAACTGCAGACAAGGATACGAAGGTCAACGACGTTACTTGCTGCGCGATAGTACTGACGACGTTGTCGGGTTAGTTGACGTGACACATAACACGAACGTAAGAATGTGTTTTCAGATTCAATCAATCCAACATTCAATGGTCGACTTATGCCGGTAAGTATCGAGTATTATTACGTGAATTTATTCCATTTGTTTAGGATCGCAAATCAACGTCACGGTACGTGTCAGAATCTTTGGTTTATCTTTAACGAAAGCTTTCAGTTCAACAATTTCAGTCATGTAGATTCTTTGTTCAATACCTTGTGGACTCAGTGGAGTTTAGTTGCGAGTGGTTACGCTTCGAAATTCGCTATTGAAAAAGATGCAAGAGCCGAATCAAAACTCACAGGCAAAAATTGTTCGGGATCAGCTGTTGGAAATCCGACATCAAGTCCATGGCAATCGCCGTGGTCAGGTACGCAAAACGAAGACCAAAACGCCAAACCAACTGGTGGTGAATACGATCGTCAATTGAAAATCTTCAAGTTTGCAAACGGATACTACTATGCTCATCAGAAATTACCGGCAAACTTTTTGGGTCAAACGAAAAACTGAGTAATTAACTAGAATGTAATTCCTTCCCCCCCGCCAATTGCAAGTGATACGTAATGAAAGTTCAATCGATCGCGCTGTTCCAATGATCTTCATCAATCGTTTCTGGTCGTTGTTGTTGTGTAAATAAAAATGCATTTGTCAGTTCGTCTATCGATTTATTTCTTGTGCTTGAAAACCATAAACACAGTACTCACAAAATACAATCTATCGCGATAAATAACAAAAGAAAAAGGTTAATTTTGAATAACAACAAGCGTCTGTTTATAGTTCAACATAGGAATCTGAACGATCATCCTTCGAAATAGGAGATTGAACTCGATAAAAAGTAATTAAATTGGAAATTTCGAAGCACGATATCAGAGAACCGGTAATCAGTTGTAACAAATAATCTAATAGTCGATCAGAAGAACGTACATTGTACCGGAAAAGGTTAAATGGAAAGTCAATTGGTAATGTGATCCGGTTGTTGACCTTGTTCGTAACGTTTCCAAATCTTGTAATACAAGTCTTCGAAGTCTGAACAATATTGTCTGACATCGAAAAGCGTTGATGTTGTTCGCGCTTTCCAAACTTTTGCTCGAGTTGTTGCGAGACTAAAATACCAAACCGTTTAGCAATTACTAGTTGCATCCGTTCTTACTGTTCTTGATCGGTACCCAAATTGACAGCGATTCTGACGTAATCTTCTTGGTCTTTTGCAACTAATTCAGGACATCCCAATGCGTGCAGTTGACTTGCAGCGACTCGTGATGCCAAAGTTTCAACTAAAACGTTTTCATTCGTGATCAAACTGAACGCTGAAACTTACGCGGCAATGTAACCATTGGAGTTCCAGTCCACAAAATATCCATTCCAGTCGTGTGACCGTTACAAAGCGGTGTATCCAGACAAACATCAGCCAATTGACCTCGACGTACGTGTTCTTCTTTTGCAGCGACATTCGAAAAGATAACACGACCGGGTTTCACACCTCGTTCTGCGCAGAATTTCTGAACATTCGCTTCACCATGGAATGGAAAACGCAAAAGCCAAAGAACTGAATTTGGAACATTGTTCAAGATTTTACACCACATCTCCAATGTTGATGGATCGATTTTGTAAAGTTGATTGAAATTACAGTAAACGATCGCATCATCTGGAAGCCCATACTGTTGTCGACTGGTAACCAAAATCGTGTTCGGTACTTCTTCACCAGTAGCCGCCTTCATGTGAGTCTGCAATCAATAAAATAGAATTCGCATTGTAATGGCAGTGAGGTTACTTGATTAAGTGTGGTCAAACCGTTTTGAACGGGAACTCCTTCGACGCTTGCAGCAATCATTCCCGTTCCAATCATTTGTTTCACTGGTTCGGTTGTTGGAATTTCGACAATCGGAAGAATCACTTCAGTTTTTATGAGCTCTTTATCGGGTCCATGAGACACTTCGGCTTCGCGAACGATCGGTTTGACTTCTGCTTTGTCAAGCAACGGTTGGAGATTTGTTGCATTAACGACCGTCACCGTATCGCGATTACTATTTTCCGAATTTGAACTGCGATCCTTAAGAATCACACGTTCTGTCAAATGCTTGAGCATTTGAGCGTGATCTCCAATGAAGAAAGTGTGCGGCATATACGCAAATTTTTCCGTATACGCATAAGCCAAACTGAGTGGTGAAGTGACGGCATCTGTTACAATGTAATCCATGAATGAAGCTCCCGAAGATCCCGGATATCCCAACCACATCACTTGAATTGGAGCGGGACGTAGAGCAAAAATCTCGTTTCGTGCACCTTTAGTGTAACCTGAAAATTGTCGATTTTATCAGTTATTTCAAGCCTGTAACTGACCATTTAAATTAACTAAGATATGTATGCCATCTTGATGAATTCGATCGGCTGCTTGACCGTTGCACGGAATCTCGCTTAGATCGACAAAATGTTCGCTTTCATTCATCAACTTTTGACGGAAATTGGTTCCATCATTTGCAGAAAGAGCATAACAGAAGATCTCAATTCGACTTCGATTGTGCATTCCAGGAATCGATTGCATCAAGTGACTGGTTGGATGGTTTCCAAAATCGCTTGACACATAACCGATTCGTAGACGTTCGCCCTTGGGCAATGAATTCGGAAACGAATACGGTGGTTTATGTAGAACCGCCACTTTTTCAATGCACAACTGCGCGTGTTTGGCCGCAATTCCAATTCTCTGTGCGTGAGTCAATGGGTAGAGCATTGAGTGATGAGGATGAACGGAGGGTAGTCGTTTTCGTTTCAGTTGTTCCTCAACCAATGTAACGATTTTCTCCATTCGTTGTTCGTAATTGGTCCAATCACAAACGATTTGCAAACAATGAGCAAGATTACCTAAAATAACACCTTCAATGATTGTATCGAAATGAAATAAGTTACAGTAAGCATCGGGAAAATCGTTTTTCAGTCGAAGTGCAGTCGTGTAGCTGTTGATTGCTTCCGGAATGTTACCGCTGTCTTTGTGAATCGAACCCAAATTCGAATGAGCATCAGCGAATCCTAAAGGAAAAATCAGTTGTTATTGAAAGGTTGTATTTGGAAACCTGGATTTAACTGAATTGCCCTCGTGTAGCATTGCAGTGCGCCGGCGACGTCTCCTAATTCTTTGAGCGTATTCCCTAAGTTCGCTGAAATATCCGAGATTTAGACAATCACTCAAACGTCCAACTTACAATAGGCATCGCTAAATGTTGGTGAGATTTGAATGGCTCTCTGATAGTGTTCGATCGCCTTTTGCAAGTGTCCTTGTTGTTGTAGAATAGATGCAAGATTAGAATGAGCGGCCGCAAAGTCGGGATAAATTTCCAGGGCTTTCATGTACAATTGAGTTGCTTCTTCGATTTTTCCTTGCTCCCGACGAATGTTTGCCAAATTGTTCAGAGAATCGGGATGATTCGGACATTGTTGAAGAGCGCGATTGTACGCCGATTCTGCTTCAGACACGAGACCTTTTTCCTTAACATTTTTTGTTTTTTTTTCAACTTTCAGAAAAACAAACTTTGTAGGCGTTTGCAAGATTGCAATAAGCATCGGGAAAATGTTCCTAGAAACAAGTGGTTAGCCCGTCGATTTCCTTCTTTCTTACCTGCAGTTGAATTGCTCGTTTGTATGTTTCGATGGCTTGATCAATCTTTCTGCAATTCGAAATCTTTTATGTTGTCTGCGTTGAATCTCACCCTTGTTCGTAGTTGACACATGCAAGTTGGCCGAGCAATACGGCGTGATTTGGATTCAACGCCAAAGCTCGTAAATAAGCCGATACGGCTCGATCAAATATTCTAGCTTCTTTGAAAACGTTTCCGAGATTTACAAGTGCATCCTGAAACCTCATTCGATTACTGACTTCATTCCAAAGGATCGAACCAAAAAGTTAGGATCAAGTGAAATGGCCTTTTCGAAGTGATGAATTGCAAGCCAGATTTCGTTTTGTGCATTAAACACACAACCCAAATTGCTCCAAGCAACGCTGAAGTGCGGCTAGAATAGAGCATATGATTATATAAGACAACATTCAAATACCTGTGTCTCAATTGCTTTCAAATAGCAGACCTACAATATAAACCAAATGAGTACCATTGACACCAAATGTCAACTCACTTTTGCTTCTTCGTATCGACCCATTGCTTTGAACAAATTGCCCAAGTCATTACGAACGCAATAAAGTTCGGGATTGTATTGAAGAGCATTCAAATACGCAGTAACCGCTTGCTCCAAATCTCCATACGCAACCAATGCAGCAGCCAAATTGATGTAACCGTCGATGAAGTCGGGTTTCAGTTGCACGGCGAGTCGATAGTTTTCAAGAGCACCGGCCAAATCTCCACGTTGTTTCATTACATTGCCGATGTTACTGAACGCTTCGGCACATTGCGGATTGATGCGGGTTGCCAACGTTGAAAAGTGCATCGATCTAAAAGCACAACGAAAATTGTATGACGTAGAGAAACTCACTTGTCAAAGTTCTTTAGTTGAAAATGAATTGAAGAAAGCAATAAAAGTGCGTTAATGTTCTGTGGATCGGTTGTTAAAACCGTTTGGCAATGTTTTTCAGCTGATGCGTAATTCGATGCTTGATATTCGCGATGAGCAAAATCGAGGTAACCTAAAAAGCAAACAGAAATCAATTCAACAAATTATAAACTCACCAGTAGAATCCAAACTCTGAGCTGATGTGCTGAACGGTGCACTTGAACTCGCAACGACCATCACGGGATTTCCACCAAAGTTCATCAGTTGGTTATTAACGACACTAGCCGCATTGTTAGTGTTTTGAGGATTCGTTGCGAATTGCGGCTGAACAGTACCGACAACAAATTGCGGTTTTTGAATTCCACTCGTTAACGCCTGTTGCATACTCAGTTGGTTTGGTGCGTTGTTGAGTAGGGAAACATTCTGGAGCATTTGAGTTGGTGGTAAGCTCATGTTGTACGGGGACTGTTGTTGTATAAGAGCGGCAGCAGCAGCAGCAGCTGGATTGGCAGCTAAAGCGTTGGCAGCGACCAATTGCTGAAAACGGGATTTGTTGCAAGAAGCAAAAAACAATGGAGCACCTTGTCATATTGATTTGGAGGTAAAATGTAAAGACGCGATGGATCCATTATGCTTAGTTAGTTCTTCTTCTTCTCGTTCTTTTATCGTCCATTAAAAGCAACGGATTGTGAGGTGACTGAGAAGTGCAAATTACCGTTAACTTCACGTTAACGAATGCACAGCTAAAGTGAACACGCGGTTTTTATTTTGTTCTTTGATTGAAAATAAAATTTTTCACAATTTGAAACGTTTTCAATTTGCTTTCTATCACAAAACTTAACGTTACAATAAACTCATTTGACCGATGAGTTTATCGCTTATAATTTCGCGCTCGTCACGGATTCCCAATGCTTTCACGTAAATTCTGGCATTCGATTCGAGGTAGTTTTCGGAAGAAAATTCAGTTTAAGTGTCAGAAACGTTTGCAATCTCAATCGAATGCCGAACTTGAAATAACAACGCATTCTAATCCGCGAACACTTCAACATTTGAGGACACAAACTCCCGACTTCTCTTCAGTGTAATTAGTTTCGGAATTTTCATATTTTGACTGCCGTAAATGGACGAAAACTAATCTCCGAATTGACGTCAATTCGTCTTTCGGTTGACCACAAAAATTAACATCGAGAAGTCGACCGTTTGTTGGGAGAACAAGAGCAATAAAAGTACGATAATTCTCGCCCCATTGTCCGTATGGTTTTATCTCCACGAGAACAACGAAGAAGGATATCGTACGTATCGATTCGAACACGCGAATAAGCACACGAAATGACGATCAATCTCAACATTCCTTTTTTGTTGATTGTCCGTCATATTGAAATACAACCGCGGTAAATTGAGAGACGAAATACGCGCAAAAATCAAGAGAAAATGTTGGCTTCCCGTTTATCGAAATCAAAAACAAGGTGCCAGTTTGGTGAGAAACGGAAAGCGAACATTGTCGACGAATGTTGAAGTGATTTTTGGACCAAAACACGATCTTACTTTCACGGAAAGCACGCGAAAACGTCCGTCACGAACGCGAAATTACGCGAAAACACGAGAAATTCATACCGTCTTCCGTGGTCCATATTCAGTATTGGCATCTTCGCAACGAAACGGGCGCTCAAGTCGACGTGCTTGAAACCTCGATCAGCCGGCTCTCTTAACGAAAATCAAGAATTCAAATTTGTCGAATACACGGGTTGCCTGTGCAATCGGAATCCCGCCAACTTCGAGTTCACGTGATTTTCAGTCGAGTTGAACGAGATTCCGATTGACGTCTGAGAAACGACGCTGACACGCAGTTTGGATCACGCTGATTCTCGATAGAAAAAATTACGCAAAAACAACCGTTCAACAACAACACGATTTCTGGTTGTGAACTTCGTTCTTGTTCGTTGCATTCGGAAGAGGATCCGAAACGAAATAGACAACAACGATCGATGGGACTCGTGTCGAGTTAACAAATGGCAAGAAAGAGGACCATTTTATGCGATATATTCGGTTGTATTCCACCTTGTTTTTTGTTCGTCCGGGTTTTCACCAAACGCTGCGCACATATCACGCAATTCCGCCCTTCAAACGACGTGAAGAAAGAGCGTAGCGTCGAAAATAGCACTCCAACGCGTAGTTCACTCGAGAGAAAAAGAAATCGAGCAGGAGGTCGTGGCAAGAGCGGTCGGTAGTTGAGAGAACGGAGAACAACGCCAAAGACAAAAAAATACCGCAAATCGGAGCGGAGTGCGGACAAGACGGAATGGGAAAACGCAGCGACTCACTTGTTCTGCGTGTGTTTGACCTCGACAGAGAAACCAAAGACGTCGGCTTGGGCGCCACGCAACGCACGAGCGCTTGAATGCAGGAAAAGAGAGGAGTGTTTTTTTCCAATTTTTGCAGCCGATGAAAAAAGACGCGAAACGTCCGACCAAAAAACCCTCAACTCGCAAGAAACGTTGACTTTTCGTAAATTTTATGAAGAATTCAATTTCACAATTTGATTAAGAAGCTATTAATTAGCTGATCGGATTAATGGCTTGTATGTTGTCTATTCGTCAAAAGTGTTTTATTGTACGAAATCAAAAGGAATTCGATAGAGAAACCAAGACTACACTAATCGAACCAATGACGATTCCAAACGCGAGAATCAAAAAGTTTTTCGTGCCCTAAACATACAATTTTATAAGTTTATTGGGTTTGTTCCCTTACTTTGATTGCTTTAAACAAAAAAATGTCGAGTAGGACTCCGATGATTGGTGGTAACTAAAATCATTTCTGACGGTTTGGTTCGATTAACATACCCGCGCAATGACCGGCCAACTGATCGTTTGTGGAACTCGCTCTGTGGAGTAGACCAACAACGACATTGCAATTGCCCACAAGATTCCGTAGGCAACCGACGGCAACACCAAATTACCGTTAATGAAAGCTCGTTCCCGTTTGATGGCCGAGTAGATGGCAAAATACAAGAGAGCGAAAATGAATGTCGTCGAGTAAAATGAGAACAAATAGTCGATAGCTGAAACATAAACACAATTAGACTCTTGGTTGATTTCATTTACTGTTTTGCGATTTGTTTGGATAATTTTCTTTGATGTAAGTGATCGGTGCCAACTGCAAACCCAACAGAAGTCCATTGACAATTGCCAGAAAAATGTAACTGAAAAACTCGGTAAACAAACAATCAATGGTCCACTTACAATAATTTCTTCTTTGAAATGTGCAACTTTTTCAAATGTCGCGTATGTGTCGATGAAACACGTTCTGGCTTTTCGAGGTTGTCGAACTCAACTTCTTCAGTTTGTTTCGTTTTCACAAAAACGAAGATTATTCCAGAGATGAGTGTTAGAACGACACCAATGTAGTTCATGGGCTGATCGCGAACGTTCTGAACGTGAGTTCCAAACAAACCAAATCGAGCAACGCAATAGCCCGCCAGTACTTGAACAGTCGCCTGCCAAGAGTAAAGTAATTCAGAACTTAACGTCAAGCAACCACAGAAAGAATTATTTACTTGTCCCAATCTCCCGCACTGTTGTTGCTTTTATCTTTTTATAGTCTTCATTGCTTTAGAACACCAAGAACCCGTCAAATGTTCAAAGTTCTTACCCAAATCAACATTCCTAAACCGACTCCTAGTTCGCTGCTAATGATTGGAATCGCCAAAATGCCGGCACTTGCGTACAAACAGCCGGAGATGGCAGCAATCCATTCGAATGGTGAGGTTCGAAATAAGTTTATAATAAAGCCGAAAGCAAAAATCGTTGCACATTGAATGAAATTTACGAACACGCCATCTCCACAATTGGACCTGAAAATATATTCTGTTATCTTCCCAACTCTCTTTTGCATTGAAAGACAGGTGCTAGAGACTCCAAGAAGACCTACCACTTTAACGGCAAAAACGAGCAGCCAAAACAAATGCAACTTCCGAACATCGCCAAATAGCCAAAAACTACTTCACCACCATTGTAAGTCGAAGATGCAACAGTTGTATTTGTAAGAGCTTCAAAATCATTTGTGTTGTTCATTTTGATATTCAGAATCAATGAGACTAAACTGACTTCTGAATACTTAGCTCGATTTTAATACGAATCCAATGTTTGCGTTCAAGTACGTGAACAAGAAATCGTAAAAATTAACGTGGGCTGGAATTGCCGGAAATTGAGTTGAATGAAAACGAAAGAGGTAGTTGGTCATCATTTCAAACAACAGAAACACGTGTTGGATAAAAGTTTTCTGTAACAATGAAGAACAAAACAAATAAAAAAGTGTTTAGAGTTTGCAAATGCAGTACTATTCAAACACCATTCTAAGTTGAGTTCTCATCGACCCACGAGCCAGCTTCTTTTGGCTGTTTTTAACACATAACTACGATGATTTTAACATTCCCGGAAACTGATGTTGTTTTCTCAAAAACAACTCGCTAACCACTTCGGAGATCAACGATTACTTTCGATGCTCTTCGTAATTCACCAAAAAAGGACGACACTCGCTTGCTTCAAATGTATTTCCTTCGTCTTTTAAACCGACTTCCGATGGAAATCATCTCATACATCTGTAACTATCTCCGAACCAACTTGAAAAATCGACCGCAATTTAATCGTCTTAGCAGATCAAAAGTTCGGAATTAGCATTCAATTTTCCCTGATTAGAATAAACGATAAGAGCAAACAAAGAAAATAGTCAAAAATGTACTTAATCTTTTGGAGCTATTGTTTGCAATCAAGTGTACATTGTGTGCTCGTAATTCTTTGTAATGTTTAAAATTAAGTGCAGATTAATTAGGGCGTTGCCCATTGTCATAAAATTGCTGTGAAGATTAGCAAACTATGTTTCACGTTTATCGCACAGAAAATGACGACATAGTCATCAATTCATAAAACAGTTTTCCTTCGTTGTTTCAATCCCATTCGATGATTCGAATGAATCGACGTTGATGCTTCCGTCTATGTTGATTTTCATACAAAATGTAAGTCGAGTAATAGCACACTAAGGCAGTCAACGACGTGAACGTTAGAAAGTCTTGGACACCAGAATTGACGTAATAGCAAATCGATGAGACGTTCACAAAAGATAGTTTTTCGAGTTGCAGTAAACAATTTGTTAACTATGCTGCAATTCAGTCACGGTATTCAAACATCCAATGATATCGTAATCAAACAGAAAAGTCTTTGCACACACTCATTTAACCAAATATTCGTTTCATTCAATAATCAAAACGAATTCGATATACACGGTGTCCCAGCACAACCGAAAGGTTTTTAACGCTTATTTCTCGGCAATTTCTGAACCGTTTTTTGTGGTTTTTGTTGCTGTTAATCAAGTTTTAACATTTTTGTTTAGCGTCAAGAAAAGTTGCACATTCTATCGGAATGGCTCAAAAATTGGATCCTGGCCAAAGGATGCGGAATTTCACGAAATTTTCCAGTGATGAACGTTTTGGACGGTCATTTTTTTCCAATCGTTTATCTGTTAAATCTCAACACTTTCCGTTGTTTTCAACGAGCTTATGCATTCGTCGTTCAAAATCGTCCACTGTTCGATCAATCAATTTTGTATCGTTCGTGTGTTACCCGTAGTTTATTCGTGACTTCCGGCTAACTTATGAATGCCGGTCGATTTGGTCCTTATCTGCGGGTCATCTTGCTTTCACTCGCATCCTTTTAAATTCACTATCGTTTTTTGAAATACGTCACTTTGCGTTTTTTCATTGTTTCTGTTCAGTTGTGTCGTTCGATTGCTAACGAATCGGCGGTTTTTCTCTCCGTCCAATTCGTTCTAAAGTTAAATCGTGATACTGTTCATTCCATTCGTGCTCTTCTGTTTCTTCATTTCTTTGTATATCGCAAATCGTTATTTGATAATCATAGTGTTTCGATCACTTCTTGTAAAGAACGCTATCAGAATTTAAAACATTCGATATATTTCATTCTTTTGCAAATTTTTTCCAACACTTATCATTCCCACATTCTTTTCTTCGATAACACAAAATCTCAACAGTTAACATAAATCCCACTTTTTTATCCCTAAGTACTAATCCGCAGTGTCTGTCCGTCATCGAATGCAAATTTTGTGTTGATTTTTGTATCATCATTTTTTTCAGTTCCACGTGCTATGGTAGGTAGTGTTTTGCTTACCAAGAATTTGTTCTCCTGTAGCTATTTAAGTTTTGTTTTTAGAGTCGCTGATTGTCGTTTAATCGTACTGTGATTGTTTTCGGTGGGTTAATAAAATTTTTGTTTGTTTTGTGTCTCTTAGGTTTTTTGTTTTGTTTTTGTATTTGTCATCCCGTGGCAAGGCCGACATCTTATTTGAAGCCATTCAAGGTTATTTGTAAAGGTTAATTCTCGGATATTCACTGATTTAATTGTTGATTTAAAGTCGAACAATAAAGCTCATTGTTTTAATTGAATTTTGGTTGAAATGCCAACGAAACGAGTTTTTGCGTCAGCAGAAGATGAAGAAGAATTTAACAGAAATAAAAGAGCAAGGAATACTGAATCTCAACGTCGTCGTAGAAGTGCATTGTCAGAAAGTGAAAGAGAAACAAACCGCGAAGCAAATCGAATCAAAGAGATGTCGCACGTCAAAGTGATAGAATTGCTAGAGAAAATGCAAGAAACCGTCGAAGAAATGAGTTGAATGATATAGTGGATTCTCGACAGTCATCGACAGATAATCAGATGATTGAAAGTTTTGTTCTTGAGAATTACTTGGGTCCGATGAATGAGAAATGCAGTAGTTGTCAGGCAAAACACTTCAAGCAGGAGCCAAAAAGAAAAGTTCCAAGAACCGGTGATCAAACTTTTGAGTCGTGTTGTAGCCATGGAAAGGTCAAGTTGCAAGTATCACAAAATGAATTCCCGCCGGAATTAAAGAATCTTTTTATGGGTAATCATCAAGATTCTAACGTGTTTTGGAAGAACTTGAGACAAATGAACAAGTCGTTGAGTTTCGGAAGTATTATAACAAAGGAGATCAAGATCGGAGGAGCAGGCCCCAGTACTTACAGACAAATGGGCGAATTTCAAAGAGCTTTCAATTGTACAGCTGTTCCGAATGAAAAAGAATTGCCATCTTATGCTCAATTGTACATGATTGAACCGGACGAAGCTCATCAAATTCGTGTCGAAAATAACAAGAACTTTAATGAAAGTGAAAAAAGATTGATGGGGAATTTGTCATCGTTAATAAGTCAAGTAAATGAATATGCTAAAGCTTATGAAATGTTAAAGGATGAAATTGAAAAGGCTGAACAAATTGCACAGAATAATGGCACCTCTCCACCGGTCATCAAGTTATTGTTCTCAATGAAAGCGAATGTTGATCAACGTCGTTACAATATTCCACGAACTAATGACGTTGCTGCTGTGTATGTTGAAGGTCCAAATGGTGAAGCTCCACCGGCCTATGTTGTTGTCCATGAAAAAAATGGACGTATGAAAATTTTGAATCCAATTGATGAATCTATTGAGCCAATGTTATATCCTCTGTTTTATCCAATAGGTGAAAAAGGTTGGAATGTAAATTGGAAAACAGTTGATGATAAGAAGTTAACATTGAATAAGTACGTGCAATATAAGGTTGCAATTCGTGATGATGAAGATTGTGATTGGTTCAATCCTTTGCCATATGGAAAAAACCTGTTTCAAGAGTGGATTGTCGATCAGTACTTACGAGTTGACTATGATCGTTTGATGTATAACCGAACTTATCTAAATGAACAAATAGTCAGTGCTTATGATGCAATTGATGAACATTTGAGGCAAAAAGCTAAGGAATTAGGTGCCGAAATTGGCCGAAAGATTATTTTGCCATCGTCGTATATCGGAAGTCCAAGATATATGAGTGAAGCTTATGATGATGCTATGGCTATGGTTGGAAAGTTTTCAAAGCCTGATCTGTTTGTAACTATGACTTGCAATCCGAAATGGAGAGAAATCGTCGAGAATGTAAAAGCTAATCAGACTGCAGCAGATCGACCGGATTTAGTTTCTCGAGTTTTCAAGTTAAAGTATGAAGCACTGATTGAGTATGTCAAGCAAAGTAAGATTTTTGGGAAAGTAGTTGCACATGTTGGAACAGTTGAATTCCAAAAGCGCGGTCTACCACATGTTCATTTGCTTTTCACTCTGGCAAGTAATGACAAGTTGACAAATGAACAAAAGATCGATCAAGTGATTCGAGCAGAAATTCCTGACCCAATTCAAGAACCACGATTGCATGAAATTGTTACCAGAAATAATTTGCATCAATGTGTCAAATTAAACGCAAATGGTCAAGTAAAACAGTATATGGCTTGCTGTTCAGCCGCAAATACCGCATGTAAAAAGAAGTTCCCTAAAGAGTACAAAGATGAAACGTCGCATGGTGAAGGGGGTTATGCAAAGTATAGGCGTCGAAATGACGGTCAAAAGGTAATCAAAGATGGGATTTAATTGGACAATCGGCATGCTGTACCTTATAGTCCACAGTTGAGTTTAAAGTTTAATTGTCATATTAATGTTGAGCACATTGCTGCTATAGATGTAGTAAAGTATTTGCATAAATATGTTTTCAAGGGTCCTGATTCAGCAATTATCGAACGAAAATTCTATGATCCGAGTAACGGAAATCGAAAGATCTTGAACTACGATGAAATTCAAACGTTCATTAATTGTCGTTATCTTAGTGCACCTGAAGCAGCTTGGAGGTTGTTCAATTACGAAATTGTTAACAAAAGCCATCATGTAGAAAGATTGGAAATTCATTTACCCGAAAAACAAAATGTTTATTTGAAGACGAACGCAACTCCTCAGGAAATACAAAATGCAAAGAATGAAAAACTACTAAATTGCTTCAGTTTTTCAAATTGAATGAGGAGCTGTCACAAGATCAAAATTTGTTCGATGATGATCCAAGAAAAAACATGTTGTATTTGGAAGTTCCAGAAAAGTTTACTTGGAATCAAAAAGAAAAGAAATGGAAACCAAGAAAAGCTTATTTTAATACCGTCGGAAGGATTTACTCGATTAATCTAAAGTCGCACGAATTGTTTCATTTGAGATTACTGTTGTTAAAAGTCACCTCTCCTAAAAGTTTCGATGATTTGAAAACGGTCAATGGAATAGTCCACTCAACTTTCAAAGAAGCATGTTTAGTTAGAGGTTTGATTCAAAATGATGAGGAATACAGAAATGCAATGCTTGAAGCAGCTCAATATCGTTTGCCAGCTCAGTTACGATTCATGTTTGCCATGCTCTTGGTTTACTGCAAACCAACTAATCCTCAAAGTTTGTATAATGAGTTTGAAAATGAGATGGCTGAAGATTACATTCGAAGATTTGGAAGTGTCGATGGAATAAAGATTGCTTATCATCAAATTGAAAAAATTCTAAACAGAAATGAAATAAACTTTCGGAATTTTGAAATGAACAGCTCTGAAGTTATTGATGAAACCTAAATGAAAAAGTTGACAATTGATTCAAACGCAATCTCGATAAAGGAATATCAAGAGAAAGGTCAACAGATGTATGGACAGTTGAATGATGATCAAAGAAAGATTGTAAATGAATTGCTGATTGTTGTTCGTAAGAATGTATTGTCTCAAAAGTGTTATTTTATTGACGGTCCTGGCGGAACAGGAAAGACATTTATCTATCGAACGTTGTACAACGTCTTAAGTGGAATGACAAAAAGAGTAAGTTCCATGGCCTACACAGGTATTGCAGCTACTTTATTGCCTAAAGGTAAAACGATTCACAGTCATTTTAAGCTTGGAATTGGTATTGATGAAAACACAACAGCAGGAATTATCAAAGGAACTAACGCTGAAAAAGATCTAAAAGAAACTGATGTTTTTATTGTCGATGAAGCTTCCATGATTTCCAAGTATATTTTGGAAATTATTGATCGATCGCTCAGAGAAATCACCGGTAATTCGAATGTTATGTTTGGAGGAAAGATTATGCTATTTGGAGGTGATTTCCGACAGACTTTGCCAATAAAGGAAAAAGCAACACCTGAGCAGTTGATTCGAATTAGTTTGAAAGGAAGTTATTTGTGGAGAAGCTTCAAGATTGTTAAATTGTCGAAGAACATGAGAGCGGATCAAGGACAAATACAGGGTGTCCCAGCTAAGATTGAAAATTTGAAGAGCTCATATCTTTTTTGTTAGTTGACCAAATTCGATGCGGTTTTTTGTGTTTGATTGGAAATCTATGGGAATTTTGTTTTTTCTCAAAAGATTTCCAGAATTTAGCTTGGAACACCGTGAAAATTCTCGATTTCTGGAACGCGTGCTTTTTCCGCTCGCTTTCTCTCTCTTTCATTTGCATTGCAAAGGAAGTCTGGTTGTTTCCAATGAGTTGGTCCGCTCAAGAAAAGGCGTACTGTGTTTTGGTGTTTGCAAAGACTGGCAGTGGAACTATCGTTCAACGACAATTCAGAAGACATTATGGGTTGAGTTGGCGTGCCTCTGTTCCATCGATTGCAAATTTTGCACGATGGACTGAAGATCTTTTGGATCGTGGCAGTTGTGAAGCAAAAAAAAGAAATCGATCACGGTTTGCCTCCAGTTCTTTGACTCAAACTTGTTCAGATTTGCTACAAATCAAGAAAAAAGTGAAGCAGTTTTGGAAACGATACGCAACGATCCAAATTTATCTGTGCGTGCAATTGCAAATTTGGACGATATGCCGTCCAAGTCTTCGGTCCACCGCATTTTGAAGGTGTGAATCTTTTTGTTCTTTTGATCTTTTCTTTCTTTAGTCTTAAAAGTTTTACCCCTACAAGTTGCAATTAATCCAAGAAATTGCCGGTGAAGCACCACAAGCACGAATCGAACACGCAATTTCAATTCTTGATCAAATTGAAGCGCAACCCGAATTTCTTTCAAATCTCATCTTTTCGGATGAGGCGCACTTTCACATCCACGGTCACGTTAACCACCATAACTTCCGTTATTGGTGTGATGAGAATCCAAGCTGGTAGGATTATCGTGACTGCCGATGATTTTCACAAAAAATTCTGCACAGGTTTCGAGAAGAACCGCTTCATTCACCGAGACTGACTGTTTGGGCGGGAATTAGCAAGCGTGGAGTGGTTGGACCTTTTTTTACCAGACAAAACGTAACCGGGCTCTCATATCTCAATCTTCTTCGTGATCAAATGATGCCAGTTCTTCTCACATGGCCTCACTACCACGAGCTTGTTTTCATGCAAGACGGAGCACCTCCGCACTTTGCTGTGGCTGTCCGTCAATGGTTGGACGACGTTTTTCCGTTGCGATGGATGGGTCGAGGTTCACAATCGTCGCCAGCTCCGCTTCGATGGCCTCCATATTCCCCAGATCTCACACCATGTGACTTCTTTCTTTGGGGATACGTGAAGTCACAAGTTTATCGGACACAGCCGTCAAATTTGGACGAGCTGCAACGACGAATTGAGGAAGTGTTTGTTAACATCAGCCAAGAGACAATCAATAATGCCGTTGATAATTATCAAGACCGCCTGGAAAAGGTGATAGAAGTCAACGGCAAAAGTGTTGAGATCTCAGCATAAAGACTTGAAAAATTTTCGTGGACCAACCCCCTCCCCTTTGCAATGCAAATGAAAGAGAGAGAAAGCGAGCGGAAAAAGCACGCGTTCCAGAAATCGAGAATTTTCACGGTGTTCCAAGCTAAATTCTGGAAATCTTTTGAAAAAAAAAACAAAATTCCCATAGATTTCCAATCAAACACAAAAAACCGCATCGAATTTGGTCAACTAACAAAAAAGATATGAGCTCTTCAAATTTTCAATCTTACAAGGAGTGCTTGTCAGCGGTGGTAGCGATAATTAGACGTCGTTGGTATCAATCGACGCGTCTCGATGAGCTGAGCATTACTGTATAAGTTATTTTTGCCCAATCGCAGAATTGGCCGAGTTATTGGCCAAAAACCAAAAATGAAAAAATCGCTTAAATCGTAGTATCGATGATGCTGATTATCGTGGTGAAGTCGGTTTTTTTTTATCGAGCTTTATTGCGGAGATATTGGCCGTTTTATTTGGCCTCAACTTTTTTGAGATATGGTCCGGTCGTTCCCAATTGGAAATGTGAGCAGCGGTGGCCGAGTGGTTAAGAAGCATTGTAAGTAAGGGAACAAGGCGATGTAAAGGGAGAAATGTTGTTGCGTAAGCTAACCAGACTTTTGCGTTTACTTTTTTCATTTGCCGCGATTGGCACTTGAGTATTAAATGACCGTCTGGCTGCCAACGATAACAACAAAATTCGGCGGGCGGAGAGTTGTTACCACGGCCGTTCGTGCTTCAAAATCGGAACTCTAGTTTTCGACACATTCGACAAAAATGACCGACGTAAATGTAGTGATTCGACTTTTGGTCGAGAAGTTTGGAACTCCATCTGATGTATCGACTCGCAATGCTAATCGTATGGAACGTCGACTTGCTTCTCGACTTGCAAGTTTGATCGAGACAGTTGCTGGCGCCGATGAAATGGACGTTGAAGAAGATGAGTATTTGGGCTCGTCGGGTTCAGATGACGAAGGTAGTGGAACGACAGTGGATTTGGAGTTTCGGGATGGATCCGATGAAGAAGAGGTATCTGAATCGCTTCCAAATCATTGGACTATCGGCGGTCGTGAAATTGCAATCGATCAAATGAAGGCGGCTGTTCGTTTCTACTGCAAAGTTGAAGGCAATCAACCTGTTCCTGCAAATGTTGAAAGCTACAGAACCAAATCGTCTGTTCAACATAAGTACCGATTTCTCGGAAGCGAGACGGCTTGGAAGCGATTTATATTGTAAGTTATGCGCAATTACTTCATTTTATGTTTTTCAGATTCAAAATTCGATGGTTGCGAAATGAAACGGAATTAGAAACGCGAAGACGAGCTCTACTCGAAATTGAAACAGCGACATACGCAAAGTACCAGGAGGCCAAAAACGATCATAAGGTGATCCGATCGCACGATTTGCGCCGTTTTGCTGCGAAATCAAACGACGAGTTGATGGAACCAATTACGTTCAAAGCATCTCGCTCGTGGTGCGACCGTTTCAAACGGCGTTTTGGAATTGTAGACAGGAAGATTACAAAATTTGTGACTCGCGCATCGCAAAACACCGAAGAACAGCACTCGACGACCGCTCAAAATTTCGTCGCCCAAATTCGGGAAGAAGTTCAACGTCTTCGTATTCCTGCGAGTTCTGTCTTCAACGCCGACCACTGCGGTTGTCAATTGGAATTTCACTCGGGACGTGGACTCGCCGATCGTGGTCAACGACAAGTGTATGGACGTACAAGTTCAACCAGTGCAATGACCCATTCCTTCACCGTCGTGCCGTTGGTCTCGATGGACGGAACACTTCACCCGCGACTGTTCATGCAATTGAAAGAGCCAAATGGTGTTTTCGGTCGGAACGTCAGACACTTTGCGCAACGCGTAAGTCCACTCGTTTCTTATGACCTAACCATCTTTTTGCAGCCAGAAAATGATTGCCGCAACATGATCGTGGCTTCGGGGCGAAGTTCTATCATGAATCTCGAAACAATGAAGAAGTTCCTGGATGAATGTGCGTTCCCGTTTATGCCAAACAACGCAATCTTCATTTTGGATTCGTGGGTTGGCTTTCGTAATGAAGACGCGGTCAACTCCGTTCGACCTGGAGATCGCCGAATCAACATTCGAATAATTCCGAAGCACGTCACCTACTTGGCGCAGCCTCTAGACGTCTTCTTTTTCCGAATGTGGAAAAATTTTATTCGCAAAATCCACGATCATGCGATTTTGTTCAACACCGAAACAATGATGTATAAACGTGACAACGCAATCAAACTGATGTCACTAACCCACAATCAGTTTTCTGCTCCGCGATTTGACGACTTCCGCAAACACTCGTGGAGGCAAGCAGGCTACGATGACGGCGAAGCGACAGAACAATTTCAACACTTCGTTCAATACTGTTTTAATGGCAATTTGGAATGCGACCGCGAAGACTGCCAATCGTCATCACTCCTTATCTGCAGCTATTGCGAACAAAATCTGTGTTTTCGCCATTTTTTTGTCGACTACCACGTACATTGGTAACTATTTTTTAAAAAATATACTTAATTTACTTGACATTATATACCAAAATAAATTTTTAAAGAATTAAACAAATTCCTTCATTTTTTGTTGATGAAAAGTGAATTTTCAATTTTGAAATTTTTGCACGTACTCCCCCCTGTGAAACCCGATTTTCCCTTGTTTCGAGACCTTGATTTTTAAGGGAAATTTTTGATCGAAACGAATTTCTGTTGTGAGATTTTTGAAGAGAAACCGAGCTTTGTAAAAACCAAACAAAAGATAATAGCGACCGCAAAGAGTAGAACAAACAACCTCCTTGGAGTCGCTAGCCACTAACCACTCGGCCACCGCTGCTCACATTTTCAATTGGGAACGACCGGACCATATCTCAAAAAAGTTGAGGCCAAATAAAACGGCCAATATCTCCGCAATAAAGCTCGATAAAAAAAACCGACTTCACCACGATAATCAGCATCATCGATACTACGATTTAAGCGATTTTTTCATTTTTGGTTTTTGGCCAATAACTCGGCCAATTCTGCGATTGGGCAAAAATAACTTATACAGTAATGCTCAGCTCATCGAGACGCGTCGATTGATACCAACGACGTCTAATTATCGCTACCACCGCTGACAAGCACTCCTTGTTAGCTGGGACACCCTGTAGATTTTGCAAAAGAAATTCTGGAAATAGGAGAAGGAGTTTTGAATGATGAAGAAGATCGAGTGCAAGTTCCTGATAAATGTTTGTTAACTCACGATTTGCTCGAAGAAATTTTTTCGGACAAGATCTCTGATTCTAATATTGAGAGTATGGAAAACTGCGCGATTTTAGCTCCAACTAATCGTGAAATAGATGAAATGAATTCAAGTGCTCTTAGATTGATTGACAATGCAACGCAAGTTTATGATAGTATTGATGAGATTCGTGAGCAGGATAATTCAAAGCACAGATACATGACTGAATTACTGCATACGATCAATCCTACAGGAATTCCATTGCACAGTTTAAAGTTAAAAAAATGCAATTGTTATGGTCATGAGAAATTTAGACATTGAAAGTGGGTTGTGCAACGGAACAAGATTAAGAATCTTAGATTTGAAATCGAATGTTTTGATTTGTCGAATTATTACTGGAGATCAAGCAGGACAGACGGTATTCATTCCAAGGATTACATTAGAATGTTCGAAGAATCTACCGGTGACTTTTTATCGTAAGCAATTGCTTGTCCGGTTATCATTTGTGATGACTATCAACAAATCTCAAGGCCAAACATTAGAAAAAGTTGGATTGAAATTGGAGGAAACTGACTGTTTCTCTCATGGACAATTGTATGTTGGAATATCGAGAGTTAGAAATTGGGAAAGTTTGAAGGTAAAACTCGCCAATAATGCTGACGGAAAATGTAAAAATGTTGTATTTAAATCAATATTGTAGTATCTATTTTGTTTATTGCATTACTTATTCTTATTTTATATCTAATAACATTCTAAAAGTAAACTTCGAAAGACATGATTAATTTGAATTTGAAAGTGTTAAAGGTTAATGCGAATGTTGTAGTAAATGTCCAACTCAAGCTCATTTAATGGTCATAACAAATTAGTGAACTGATCTTCTTTATGGGCTCAAAATTAATTCCGTTTATTTGTTTGTGAAATCAGAAAGAAGATCGGTCGTCTGTCGATTTTTGTGAAGTTCAATTTTTGGTGAATCCTTTCTTACTGAGCTATTTACGTATTATTTAGTTTCAGTTTTTGTGAGAGTTGAAAATGAACGACGAATTCGATCCCGAAAACTTTACAACGGACGAAACGTTTGAATCAATCACGGGCAGCCAATATCAACTTGAAGTGTGTGGTTATGTTTCGAAATTCGAGCCGTTCATCAAAGACAACGGCGAAGTTTCCCGTTGGATCGTGGTATTACAAAACCATGCAAAAAGCTCGGTGCAGGTCGTAATTTGGCCTCCACTTGCAACTCAAGATGGTCCACCGTTTGAAGTCGGCAATGTAAGTGTGTAAAATGGTAGAGTTGATTAGATTGCCTTTGTGTCTTTATTTAATATCGAAGTGAATTTTGTTTTTAGGTTTTGTATCTTCAAAACTGCACTTCCAAATCAATCAAGAATGCGAATTGGAATCGAGGCAATCTGTCTATTGAGCTTCAAATGAATGCAGGAGGAATTATCGAAGTTATGGGAAGTTGGAATCTTGACAATGCATCAGTTGAACAAGGAAAGACGATCGTGAAAAAGTTCAATGAACTTAAGAGCGAAGACCAAAACAAATGGTTCCGTGTGTTTGTATTTTTAAAACAGTTTACCAAATCGATTTTTAAGAGTTCGAAGATCTTTTTCTGAAGTCTTTTGCTGTCCCGATGCCGAACAGCCAAAATCTCAAAATCGGTCATCTTACAGATGGAGAATGTTGCATCGAATACATTTACCGAGATTCTGAAATGAGCAAAGAAATAACCAAGGGCGATCCCGTTTCTGTTCTGGCTCAGGTGACTTTGAAAAACGGTAATTACAGTGTCAAATAACTACCAGATTATTTTTGAAGATTTTTACCAACTGAACGTCCGTACTTCCAAGGATTTGGTGAAACGCGATGGCGACAAATTGGCCTTCAAGCAATTGGTGAATTTGAAGTAGCCATCTCGCAAACGTCAATTGAATGCTGAAGAGACTACTGTCACGAAGCACCAAAAAATGGATTAATTTATTTTGTTTGTCGGTTGTTGTGTTATTTGTAAAGAACATTGTTGAATTATCTTGACTATGATTATTATGCTTGAAAACGATGGTAGAGAGTTTTATGTCCAGCGTAGTGCCTCCGCTGGTTTCAAACTAAAAGCGGGCGCGTTCGGTCACAAACAATCAATCAAATTATTCTCGCGTCTTTGTTTTGAATTAGTCATGCAATTGACAAAGTCCACTTTTTAACAGTTACAATTTATTCTTAAAAAGATGTAAAAACAAAAAACGGCGAATGAAAACTATTAACAAAAAAACCTTAACAAACGCGACAAAAAATTGTTTCCATCTTAAGTCGTTTACGCGTTGTTCGATGAATCCATGTCGACTGCGAATTGTATAGTGGCGCGACAATTCGATTGGATTCGTCCTAGTTCAACATCCAAAAGTGGCGTAAGCGGCCCGTCGTTGCCAGTGCTGTTGGATTCTGGGACAATGCGAGCCGATAGCAGTCTCTTGAACTTTGTCGATTTGATGACTTCTTTGGTTAATCGTTCCGCTTCCTAAAAAATGAGTTGGAATCTAACTTCAAAAACTTTTTCTTACTTTTTTTGTCTCCGGCTTGCGTATTTTGAACGAATAGTATACGTTCAAGCGAGCATCGTCGGGACTCGCTTTGTGCAGGTTCTCAATCACCTTGCATTCTATTCTGGCCCAATCAACCAGGTTTTGTAAACTGAACTGAAATGTCAGTCACTTTATGTTTGCCTTTAAAGAGGTAACCTACTTGCTCGGGTGGGTGTTGTGCGACTTTAACGCGACACACCAATTCCCCAAAATTGGGGAAAAATGGAACCATTTGGCCGATTTTCGCGACCAGATCATGGTTTACGTCCAGATCTGTCCAAAGAAACTTTAGCTTCTGAACAGAAGGACATGTGGGAAAGTCATCAAAGAAATTCCCGTCGATAGTCGCTGAAAACTTTAAATTAGTGTTTTTCTAGCAAAAAAATCTTACCGTTGAAATCCATTCCGGAGTTTGTTGCCCAAACTCCTTTCGTTTGGTGCTTTGCCGTCACCCGTTTTAATTCATCTAAACAAAATATGACTTGAAATATCAAGAAAACTTACTGAAGTTTTCGATTCCCATGTCAATGTGGCTCAAATTGAGTGGGCGCACCTCCGGTGAAATATAAAAAGACTTTGCTTGACCGCAAAGTGAATACAATTGTTTTTGTATTTGCCTTATTATATTACCGTGTTCTTTTGCGTTATCCGCATCAAAACCGAGGTTTAGCGCAGTGTTTTCTAAAAAAGAGTTGATTTAAGATACAAGAGTGGCCACATTAATTTCGAAAGACTCGTTACGAATTTCATCTTGGTAGTCGTTTTGTTCCGACACATTGTCACCGGAGTTTTCCATTTTGATTGTGCTATAATACAACACAATCAGTAAATTACCGAAACGCGTGATATAGTACACGAAAGTTAAAATGGAAATTGGGAATAAGGGCATATGATCGAAATTTTAGATGATAATGTTTGATTGTAAACGCTAGACACGCCGAGTTGTATCAACGGTTTTGCTTAATCAAAGTATTTGGAAAACTATAGATGATTGCGTGAAAAGGTTCAAATTGAAATGCAAACGGAAATATACTGTAGCTGATTTACAGCAAGTGAAATTAAAATGGAAGTGAAAGAGTAAAATCGACATAAAAAAAATGAATTCCGATTGTATGAGCGGAAATGTACGGAAAAATTGGCAATGGCTTTCAATGAACTCTATTAGATGGACACCGTCTATAAGTAGTGACCGATCACATCTCCACCTGAGGAAAGCTATTCATGTGACTTGGCTTCCAGTCATCGCACTAAACCACGCCGGGACACTTTCAATTGACCAGTTTCTCGGGTAGCGCATAGTATCGGTTTCAAACAATGGTAGCGCGTTGAATGATAACCGTCGGCAAAATTCATAAAAGACAGTTTCCGCGAGTGTCGTTACAATGGACAATAGTCGGTTTGAAAGTGATCTTACTGGAAGGGGAAAATCAAAAAGCGGTTTGCTAGCTGGTCGTTTGAATCAATTTTATTGTAACCTGTACACTAGTTTTCATTCAACATCGCGATAAATCTACAAAATTCCAACCTTGAAGAATCGTCTTCTAATATTGACAGTAATGAAATGCTTGTTCGGTTAGTTTGATTGTAGTCAGGTTTTACTAATGTCTTTATAGATTTTTAATCCTCAGTGTAAATTTGTGTTCAACGATGGTTTAACGTGTTTGGATGAATCTTAAACTGAGTGCGAATCGTCCAACTGGTGTCGTTCTCAACACCAACAGATGTACATCAACGAACATGACAACTACCACAACATAACGGCTGTGAGCAGTACCGACGAATGCCGTATAAAAAGAAATTTGAAGGAAATTTTACTTCGTTCAGCTTTCTCTTTGCGATTATCGTTCGTCTTCTGCAGAGAACACCATCATTGGGCCAGGACTTGTTTACCGCCATCAACAAAGAACGATGCAAACGTGGGAACCGATCGTACCTATCACCAGTTTCTACACGAAGCTCGCGCTGTACCATTACGCACATGTATGGTATGAAAAAAACCGGCAACGAACAACGTATACCCTTTGATGAAAACCGAATAAAATGGTGATATGGATTCCTATTTATGCAACGACAGAATTTGCCGATTATGATCCAGATTGGTGGCCGTTTATTGATTGTTTTTCAGCTTGTTTGTTTTCTTGTCAATAAATTCTATTTATTTAGTTCGAAAACAATCAGCATTTTTTTATAGCCCAAATACAACGAATACAAAAAAGCATACCGTAGGACCGATAAAAACTGTTAAAAATCGATCTATACATAGGGTACCAAAAAATCTATAAAGTTTTAAGTGATTTACTAAAACTATAAGCGAGCTTTTGCACCTATATTCTAGAAACCATATGATGGATGGCAATAATAATGAGTTAGATCGATAGGTGTACGAATAGTATTTTATCCCGGATTTTATTCGTTTCATAGTGACAAGACGGTCGCTTCGCTCCCGTCTTTTGCCGTTAGTGGTGTTGGGTTTGTAGCGTGGGTTGGAGGGGAGTTGATAAAGTTGACTACCTGGCGTTTGGGGCCTTCAGCCCCAAAAGTGCAAGACCAACGATTACTTTGCTAACAAAAACACTCAAAATCCACAGGCTGTCACTCTCCAAATGGCTCAAAAGACTCCTCCACAATCGCCCTTCGGTCGATCGTTCCCCCGCTTTTTCGTTCCTTTGGATCGCTCCGGATTTTGGGGATACGATTCCTCGGATTCAGAGGCTGTCACTCACCGAATGGCTCCTCCACGTTTTATTGTGGTGTGGTTCAGTTATGAGAGCGATCGAAAACACAGATTATCAATGTACGTCACCGAAGCCGCATTGGAAATATTCCAAACTCAGTGAATTCAGTAGACATATTCGTTTATCATACATTTTATCGAGCACAAATCACCATCCTGAGTATTAACCAATGAGTTGAAACAACAAAAGAGTCAATCCAACAACCTACAAAACCACATGAACTCGACTTCCATAGCCAAATCAACACTCAATCCAGGACTATGAACCCAAAATTAAATAGCGACGCCAAATCTTTGCACCCAATGGTAGCAATCTTTAGGAAACAAACGATTAGAACTGATTGTGATAACCTTGCGCGTCAACAATCAATTAATCGAAAATCATGTGCTAACCTAACGAATCAACATTTAAGCACTTAAGTAGCGAACCCAAACCTCAGTTCGTTGATCATCACAATACCAACCTTCAATCGACAACCTTCAACACAACAACCTCAAAGTTCAAACTTCACGGCAGTACTTTCTTTGTCCATTTAGATATAAAGAAATATGCGAAAGTATCGATATTCAAATTATGAACCGTAAAGTAGCGATATGTTTACTATAATACACTGTAAGAACCGAATATAGGCTGTAAGAATTGAATATACACTATAAGAATCGAATAAAACCAAAAAACTACTCGGCCATACACTAAAACAATCAATTCCCCCACTGCGCACAACCATAAAATTCAAATGTCAGCGGGCGGGATCGAACTTTCGACTCCCGGCGCCAAAAATCCGGCGCACTCACCACTCGGCCAAAAAATGTTGACTTTTGAACGACCGCAAAAGGTGCATTTTTTCGGTATGTTATTGTATATGTTACGGCATTATTGTCGAATCGGCATTTTTGTAAAAATGCCGGCACAATTGTGAAATTACACATTTCTACCTTAAATCTCTAGTTTTAGTTTAAATTACTAGTAAACCATTGTTAAACAATGCAATTGAACATAATTAAAAAATTGGACAAAAAACTTGATTTGAAATCCCGTCTTTACAATGACTGCAAGCGGAAAGATGGCCGCACAATTACTATTTCTGATGATTTTTTCTTGTTTTTTCATTTTGTTGTTTCAATTTTGACTTTAAGGATTGGTATGTTTTAATCTCAAATTTGGTTTTCAAATTGCAGTTATTCAATTTTAGATTATGGACACATCGGCTGATGACATTACAAACGACCCTCAAGAAGTTAATCGTCTAGAAACGGCAACTCGTTTTGAACCACTTCTCAACACTTTCATTCAAAATGCTAAGTCGTGTGGTGTCAAAACAATTGAGGATTACAAGAACAAGCTGCAAATCTTGAAACGGAAAGGAGAAGGTGTTGCAACTGAAGACATTGAAGATTACAATGTGATTAAACGGTTTGTATCTTATTTTATCATTGATGAAAATCCTAACACTTTCTAGGTACAAGCGCAAACAAATTGGACGCAAATACAAATTTTTTCGTAAAGACCTTCTTGTTGTTCGCCAAGACAAATGTTTCGGAATTTTGTGGTCAATACACGTTGAAAAAGGACACGCCGGACGAAACATTATGCTGAAGGAAATCAAAAGTCAAGGTTATGGTGGTTTAAGCAAGTAAGTTAACTAAATCGTTTCTTCAATTTTTCATTGTTTCAGCGACGTGGTTTTGGCTTTTTTAAGTTGCTGCCAATTTTGCAAGTTGAAACAAGGAAAAATCAAACGCGGGGTCATTGTGAAACCGATGGTCGAAAAACAGTTTAATGATCGTGCTCAATGTGATCTCATTGACTTTACATCCAAAGTAATTTTAATTCTTTTTACTTGTTTTATTATTTTAGCGTTTTAGCCGGACGGAGATTTCCGTTATTTACTCATATTTATTGATCATCATTCCAAATTCGTGAATCTTCGCGCGATAAAAAAACAAAACTGCTGATGCTGTCAAAGAAGAACTTTTATCAATCTTCTCAATCTTTGGTGTCCCTAAACTTCTTCATACTGATAACGGTCGGGAGTTTAAAAATGAAAAGATCGAACAAATAGCTGCTGAATGGGGATCTCGTTGTGTTCATGGCAAACCACGACACACAGAATCTCAAGGATTGGTCGAGCGAGCAAATCGCGATATTGAAGATATGATCGCTGCTTCATTGGCTGAACGTGATTCAACTCAATGGATTTCTGTTCTTCCAACCGTTCAATTCCAAAAAAACACTCGATATCATTCAGGAATAAAGATGACTCCTTATCGAGCTCTTTTTGGTAAGATTTAAATCAATTTTAATTTCTATGAAGTTCACTTTCAGGTGTTGATCCAACTCCACCTCCACTTCTTTTCAACATTTCTTCAGATGCAGACGAAAATGCTGGCGATTTGAGAATGGAAGTGATTGAAGCAAACAAACAAAATGAAAACCGTCCAATTGTCGATGAAAGTGGAGATGAAATTATACCAGATCTGGTTCCGGAATGGATCAACGACCAAATTCTCGAAGAAAGTCGAACTGAGATTCGTCAACATGTGTTACGTGCCACGGAAAATCAAGCCGAACGAATGTTACGATCTTCTAATCGTCGGTAAGTAAATGTAATTGTTTTTCATGGTCTTATTCTCTTTTTAGATTTGCAAGAGTTACTGTTGGAACAACTGTTTTGATTAAGATCGCTTCTGTTGATCGCCACCAAACCGGACCGAGAAATCTTATGGCCGTTGTAATCGAGCACAATGAGGAAAGTGATTTGTACACTTTGAGAACAAAAAATGGTCGCTTGCCGCAATTATATTCTCGTAATCAGATTGATCCCACAGTTCAACAATTCTTGTCCGTTAGTGATGTTCCTGTTTCAACTCATCGCTCGTTTCGTGCTGCTGTTGGATCACAATCAGCTACTGGTACTCAAGGTTTTCTTCATTGCTCATGTCTTACTGGTTGCCAATCAAATCGGTGCAGATGTTTTAAATCCGGTCGACCGTGCAACAGCTGATGTCACAAGTCGCATACGTGTTCAAATAATGATCAACCCAGTTAATTCACTTTTACTTCATTTTTTTGTTAATTTACTTTCTTTCTCTCAGTTCGCTTACTTTCTTGATTTACTACGGTTCATGATTTAATAATTTTTGACTGTTCGCATAAAAACTCATGATCAGCATGCTTGGTTGTCTTAGTTTACTAGTAATTTAAACTAAAACTGGAGATTTAAGGTAGAAATGTGTAATTTCACAATTGTGCCGGCATTTTTACAAAAATGCCGATTCGACAATAATGCCGTAACATATCAAATTTGATATGAAACAAAAATGCCAACTTCAGGCTATTCAACAAGAAAAGTTTCATGAAAATCGGTTCAACATAAAAAAGTTATAAGCGTGTAAAAATGAGGATTTCAGCTGGGACACCCTGTATTCTTGTCCGGGTAACTTGTCATTATTTTTCAAAACACTTTCCAAACTGGCAACTTCTCAAATTTTGCTAAGCGATTGTATTTTAATGGGATAAGTGAAGATTAAACTGCCTCTAAAAAACTTGTCGTTCGAAGATGTTTGTTCTGTGGTTGATAGCTGTGTCCGCCGCGGCCAAATCCTCACTCCGACAACTTTTCATCCGCATCGCTTCCCAGCGAGCGCGGATCCGAGTCGGCTTGTCGTTGTTTCCTTTAACACTTTCGCCAATAAACGCTTTAATTTAACTACGGTCACGGATCGTACAGCTGAGCAGGAAGCGGAGCCCGGAAGTTCGGCGGTGTTGATAGTGATTGTAATTCTCGTTTTCGTTGTCTTCTACGGCTGTTTGTGGATAATCAGTGAGGGTCGATTCGATCGTGTGATCTACGCCGATGGTCATTTTCCGTCACAGCGTCGTTATGTTCAATCGAGTGTTCAGGAAGCGAAAGTAAGTGGATGGTTGGAGAGCCGAACTGAACGGTTTGCAGAAGAACTCGTCCGTAGGCAGTTCGATGACCGGAACCGACAATTCGAGTATCATTGTGATTCCGCCAAGTCGCTCTACCGCTTGCTCGGTTCAGTTGCCACAGGTCTCCGAATCGGAGATTGTCGAAATGAATCGTGTTGGATCGGTGAGTTGTTTCTTGAGTAGGCGACTGGAATTGAGTTTCAGCATCAACACTTGAACACTCTTGAAGGAGCAGATGCATCGCGTACGTTCACTCGTGCCTTGACGGGTGGAACAGCGCCAATTTACGCCAAACCGACACCGTTGTCGTCGGAGATCGTCGGAAGCGAAAGGCCACGCATATGTTCGTTCACCAATGTTGGCGGCAAAATGCACAGTCAGTCGATGCGTTTGAATGAATTGGAAGCTGTGAAACCGAGAAGGAGTTCTGGTGATCTGTCGAAGCAGAGAAGTCGATCCAAATGTTCGTCAGTGGTTTCTGGACCGCGAACTGCTCGTGCCGCCTACTCGCCGGTTCATGATCCCGAAGAGCCGGGACTTCCGAATTGCTTGTGATGAGAAATACTCGTATGATTGTTTGTGTGGCAATAAACGATTGAAATGTCTCTGACGTAGACCAGCGATGGCGGTTCATTAAATGTTGTTGATCAGAAATTGGGATGAAAGTGAATCGCTAATTTGTTCGAATGAAAGAGCCGTTGACTTACGATGATCAGTTGCTGCCTTGTGCTTTCTGCTGATCGGCTGCTCTTGACTGCTGTTGCCGCTGCTCGATTGACTCTGACGATGCGCTTCGTCCATTGGCTTCTATGGACGTGGAGTGTCGTCTTGACTGCTGCCCAGGTTCTCGAACCGGATGGCGACTTCTTCAACGTCAACAACTGTGAGTTTGAGGTCTCTGACTGGCAGTTTGTGTTGTTTGCTTTCAGTGGGAAACGTTTGTCCGGGAACTTATTTGCCACCGGCTCAGCTTTCGGAAGACCAGAAATTGTTCGTGTTGAATCAGACTCTCGTCGATCGTTTCTTCGCCGGCTGCTTCCACATTCACGGCAACTTGGAGTATGATTTGAGTACAAAGAAGTTGGTTGTAGCGTTTTCGGGAGGCGAGGACGGCACCGTTGGCTATGGCTCCAACATTACGCGAACAGTCGGTTTTCGTCCTTATGTTCCCGAATGCATGTTACAGTTTAGATTTCTGGTTATCTGTACGTTCGAGTTGGTGACTACGGGGAGCTGCGTTTCGTTGACATGTATGGACTGACTTACATTGCTGGTGGAAACAAGTGGAACGGTTGTGACCTGGTGTTGGAGTACGCGAGTGCGAAGAGTTCGAATTGGTCTGGTGGATTTCGTGCGGAGACTTTGGATTGTGAGTTTGGGCTAGAATCTGAGTTGATGTTAGTGTATTGCAGTGAAAGATCTTCAGATCTGCAGCTTTCGATCGGAACTCGAGAATGGCCAGTGGGTGCGAAAGAGCGAGATCGTGAAGACGGTATTGGACGGAACAACCGGCGGTGGAATCAAGATTACGAACATGTCTGAGAGCGGTGTTTTGACTGTGAGTTCGAACTAAGTGGCTCCGACTCATAACTTGGTTGTTTTCAGTTCGATGAGATGGCGGGACTTGCTGGCAAATACGTCTTCCAATACGACAAGAAGTGCATTGCTCGACAACGAACTTCGATCATCGCCAATTTCCCGGGCTTGAAAGTTCCGGATGGCGACGAGTGTTGTCCGGAAGAGTGTGAACATGGCTGTGTCTACGAGCTGAATCCGTTGAAGGGAGGCGAAGGTCGTAAACGTTGTTCGGTAAGTTGGATTGTGTTCATCGATTGATTGCATTCAGTCGTGCAAACCCGATGCATCGCATACTCCGCGTTATTGGAACGATTTTGCTGCTTCTTGTGAAATCTGCGATCTCAACTTGCGCATTGGACTCGTTTGCATCAAGAGCAAGAACGATACGTGTGACGGTGAGTCTTCAGCTGTGAACTCGTACAATTCTTGTGTTTTCAGCTCCATTTGTTCGATCCGAAAACAACTGTGCTTTTGAGTGTCCGTTTCGTCAAACGTTGAACATGGTGGACGGTTCGTGTGTCCCGTGTGCGTGGTCGTTCGAGAATGGCAAGTTCGATACGGGAAAGGAAAGCTGTGACACAAGTGAGTGTTCGCCGAGAGTCGCTGCTTTCTAGTTGGTGGGACTATTTAGCTTGTGCTGTAATGGGCTCGGTGAACTACGCGACTACTAGTGAAATGAAACGCTCTGATGCTGACGAGTCGCGTGCATGTCGTATTATGACCGGAAACGTCGATATCACTCCGTCGACTTTGGTCAAAACGGAGCAGAATAGCGCCATCACCGATCAACTCTCGCAGATTCCCGCCTTCTACGGCAATGTTCGCGTTCGTGGTCTCGGTGGGGCTGTTGAACTCTTGAAATCGACCGTTCAAATTGTTGGGTGAGTTGTCAGCGCGAGTGTCAATGTGGTCTTCCAGCGACTTCAATTTGAACGACAATTCGAATTTGACCAGCATCGATTTGGGCAGTTTGAAGAAACTCGGTGGTAAGAAGAATGTCGGCGACAACCCAGGATTCGATCCGGGCGCAGAACAGAAACTGGACGCTGATCTGATCCGTGCCCGCGACAGCGCGAAGAACCAAGGACTCTTGCCGTTCACCAGTGAAATGAACGCAACTGCCGACTGCTACGAGGGATGTGCGGGCAATTGCAGTCAGAGTTTGGGCAAAGCTTCTTGGGGTTGCACTCAATGCAATGACGTGAGTTATTATTGGTCGATTTGCCACTTTAGGCCATTGATTGCAGAAAGCTCTCATCTTCAATCAACCCGACCTGTTCTCTTGCGCTGCCAATGCCACGGAATGTCCATCTGGTTACTACAAGAACGGAACCCAATGTGTGCTTTGTGATCCTTCGTGCGTCGGCGGTTGCTCGGGAAAGGGGTCGAATTTTGGTGCGAATGGTTGCAACAAGTGCAGTGTCTACGTTTTTCAAAAGGACAAAACGGTTGGTTGTCTCGGCCGAACAATACTCACGTTTTTAGGTGGTTTGCAAGTCGTTGAAGTTGCGTTGTCGATCGCCGACTCCCAAGAACTGCGATTCGTCTTTGAAGAAGTTGATTGCCGAATTGAAGGTGCTTAGGAATGAACTCACAATCAAGTAATCCCAATGTTTTAGGAGTACGTTCCGGAAAGCCCGTCGCCGGCTGTCATGTCCCCGTCGTCTGAGAGTTCGAGTTTGCCGACCACCATTCGTGTTACTACCGGTGCTTGATCTCCACCTCACTTCTTGTTCCGGTTGCGTTGAGAAGAAAATAAACTTTGGGAAACGCGAAGATTAAACAATTGACCATTGCAATTTGATGCAAGAAGGATCCTAGCAAGCTCCCAATTTATTGGCTAACACGCGATACTTGCTAGTTGATTCCATCATCGAAGCCAACTAGCAATATAAGGGAGTTTCGAGGCGAAGAAAAATGTGAGCAGCGTGGCGCAGTGGAAGCGTGCTGGGCCCATAACCCAGAGGTCGGTGGATCGAAACCACTCGCTGCTAATCTTTTTGTTTAATCTGTTAATTGCTCACGAAAGACGTATTTTTGATTTCTGAATTTCTTTTACTGTTTGCAGTCCTCAATGACCCGAAATAGAAGTGCGTTTGAATCAGATGTTGTCGACTTCATTGCTTCGCTCAATAGTAGAGAACGAGTGCTCGTTTGTGGACCACAAATATCCAAAAGGAGTTGATTGCGAAAAGCAACAATCGATGACTTAGTCTTGTTTATCCAAAGGCCATTGAATAACCGTTAAGTAGATTGATTGGTTTTGGGTGCTGCGAAATAATTCGAGAACTTAATTTGGCTAGCCGATTACTCTCTTCGATCTGTGGCTTGGAATGGGTACAGAACAAGAACCCGAACAACCATTCATCAATTAGACAACAATCGTTAGCTTCAATCCGCGTTTGTGTCCATTTGTACACAACTCGCATCTAATTCCGTTTGTTAGAACCCACTCACGACTACGACGTTTCAGTTAGTGTTCAACGGGCTCTGGAGTGTCTGTTGAAGTAACGGATTTGATCCTCTGGTCGCAGCTTCATTGAAAGTGATGTCAGGACTAATTGTACCGTTGAATTGATCTTTCTGATTAGTTCAAAACAATCCGTTGTTTCGATCGCTCTTGAAACAAGAACTCAGACAAAGAAAACGGCAATCTTTGCGCATGTTGATGTGAACAGAAACTGTGGACCTGTAACCCTGCGATGCAACTTGTTCTCTGATGCAAACTGCAGACTTTGCATAAACGAGGTTCCAAGTCCGCCAATTTCCTTCAATCCTCCAGTCACTCGGGTGTCTTCTTCAGTGTCGAACAGTCGCTTTTCGTTTCTCCGCTTTGAACCATGGAACCGAACAATCTGATGATCGTTTCGTGTGCTCAAGTAGCCACCAGTTTGCTCTTCAGCGCTGCATCAACGTCGTACGTGATTCTCAACTGCAAAAAGAGTGTAAGTGCACAGATGAATTCGTTGATGTAATGAGCTTGAAGAAGAAAAAGAACGGTGCTACCGGCGAGAATCCGCCCGATGTTGCTGATCCAAGTGGAATTCCGAAAGCTGTTCCCGCAAGTGCAATGGGCGCGACACCCGGAGATCAACCCGTCACGGGTGCAAGCCAACCGCCCGGCGATACCAACAACGGCGCCTCGCCAGCCCCAGCGGCGTCTCGTGAGATCCAATCATCGCAATTGAACTGTGCATTATTGTTTTAGCAGCACCAGTCGATGGACCAAAGGCGCCAGCTGGTGGTGGAATGGCCGGTGAGTGGTGGATTGAAGGTCGTTGGTTTCATTGGGGCCGTTTCAGGCACTCACGATCCGAACTACCAAACATTGGCCGGAATGGGACCTGAAGTCTTTGGGGCCGACAAGAAAGCGCCCGCAGCTGCTCCAGCTCAACCAGCCGTTGCAAATAACGGCCCGAAAGCCCCAGCAGTCGGTGGAATTGCGGGTAGTATCGAATGAGTCTGCGGGCTACGCTCAGTTTTCAGGAACTCATGATCCCAATTACCAAACGTTGGCAGGAATGGGTCAGGATGTTTTCGGTAAGGACAAGGCGGGTGGAGCAGCTCCGGCTCCTGCGAACAAAGACGGACCGAAGGCTCCGGCTCAGGGCGGTATTGCCGGTGAGTGACGCAAGATCGAAGCAGCCTGATGCTCAATTCTTGTAGGCACCCACGATCCAAACTACCAGGTTTGACATTTGCAGGTTGGGCCCATTCGACGCGGATTTAGACTTTGGCAGGCATGGGACAAGATGTCTTCGGAGCGGACAAGAAAGACGGCGAAAAGAAGGAAGAGAAGAAGGACGGACCGAAAGTACCGGCTCAAGGCGGAATTGCGGGTTTCTAGCTGACGAATGCTACTGTTGAGTAGTCGTATGTTTCAGGAACACACGATCCAAACTACCAGACTTTGGCCGGCATGGGACAAGATGTCTTCGGAGCGGACAAGAAGGCCGCTGCACCAGTCGCGGAGAAGAAAGATGGTCCGAAAGCTCCGGACAACAAAGAGGCGAAGGTGATTGAATTGAATCAGTTCTTCTGATCGGTCATTCAGGCGGGAACTCACGATCCCAATTACCAAACGTTGGCCGGCGTCAAGGGCGATGTGTTTGGCGCCGACAAGAAAGCTGCTGCTGCCGGAGGACCGAAAGCACCCGACAACAAGGATGCCAAGGTAAGGGTAGTTGTTGTGGAACTTTGAGACCGCTTGTTCAAGGCTGCAACACACGATCCCAACTATCAGACGTTGGCCGGCGTCAAGGACGATGTATTTGGCGCCGACAAGAAGAAGAAGTGAGATTGCTTGTGGTTGTCTTTTCCGTGTGTGATTCGTGAATAAACGTCGATGAAAGAAAAGTGGCTTGTAGAAATGCCAGTCCATATGCTTTGCTCTACTGATGTTTACAAGACACGATTTGTAAGGACGTTGACTTGCATAAGATTGGTGATTCCAATTCGGCACAATCACTTGTTTTTGTTATTCAGACTTCTGTGCAGTATGAAAGAAGGAACTCAGGTTGAAATGCGCACAGCTCGTCTTTTTCTTTCGTTCAATAGTCTTTTCCTTCAGATTACATCCACACGCAACCCACTGCCAAGATCGTTTTCAATGCTCAGAAAGCTCTCTGCCCATGGAAGTTTGATATTGACGAGACTCTAGAATCTTTCAGAAGCTCAGTAATTAAGGTTCTCTATGGTTTTAATGTATTGGAATGATCGACAAGCGGATTGAGAACGAATATCTTCGATCAGAAGCTCCCTATCACCGAACAAATCAGTAAAGTCATACTTATTTTATTCTGGGAAACATTGCAAAAAATGAGAACGTGAGAGTCTACAATTAGCTTCGAGATTTGAGTTCGCCGTTTTCGACTCCAGCATTCACGTGCTTGATCAGGTTGTTTCGTTGCTGTTGCAGACGAAAAGATTGGTCCTGGACGTTTTGTTTCCATTGGTTTAGGTCGCGCAAGTCGCAGTCGAGTTCTCGCTCCAGAAGCTCGCTGAGCATCTCCAACGTCACTTCGAGGATTCCTTGGTTGTCTTCGAAGATCATGCTCTGGTTGTTCTTCTCCAAGTAGAAGGCGAGCACGTACGAGTACATCAGCGTTCGACGGCTTCTGACAAGCGTGTCGAATGCTCGTTGCAGAAACTGAGTCTCCGATCGAACATACTGATGCACGTTCTGAATAGCCTCCATCTTCTCCAGAACAATCACGTACATCTAAATACCCGAATTAACCGTTCTTTCGGGTTAAACTCACTTGTTCTTGAATTTTTATTGCGGCTTTGTGGTTCGTGTAGCGAAGATTGTAGTGACTGTAACGTTGAATATCCGCGCTGATCTGATCTTGTTCGTTGTTTGCTTGTTTGTAGCGATTGCACTGACGATGTCCGATCCAATTTCCCATGCACAACCAACAGAATTCGTGTTTACAGCTTTTGCAGCGTAGATGATCACAACCGCCATTCTTTTCGATTGGACTCTGAGCAAAATAATCTCAATCGTGCTATCGGCTACTTACTTTGCATTTGGGACACGGTTTCGAGTGCATGTGCAACCATTTCATGGACTCTCGATCTTCTGCCATCATTTTCATCCACTTCTTCAGTGCATCACAGCTCGCCGGTTCGTGCCATTCTGAACCACAGTCAAAACAGAAAATGTTACCGCATTGACATGGAACCCCACAACTCTCGGCAATTGGGACTTCGGTTGCAAAAATGCAGTCAGTGGCTGGACACCACTTGATTCGTGGGTTGGTTGAAACATAACTGTTGATCAGAAGTCGTTTGTATGTGTTTAAAATCTGTTCGTCGTCCACCAGACAAAAAATCACATTTTCGTTGATCAGCAGTTCGCAATTTGGACACGAAAACAACCATTGAGCTTCGTCGCGTATCTAAACGACAAACAACAATAATGAAACCACTTCCCCACTTGCTTTTGCTTCACAATAACGACGCCAACAGCCGCCGCAGTACGAGTGACCGCATCCCAAACCGTCCAACTGCGAAGTCTCACAACAAATGCCACAATATTCGGGAGTCGAATTGAATTGGAAATGCAGAAAGTCGATCGAGATGTTGTGTTTCTCGAGGAACTTCTTTTTGCTGTCCACTTCGTAGAACCTGAAAGACGATGGATAGCGATGTTTGAGTGTGTGGACCTACTTGTCCAACAAACTCTCACTGCTCCAGTGGTACAAAGGCAAAATGAGTTTGCAGATTTCCGGTTTGATTTTGAGAACTTCAGCGGCGTTGTTGGTAATTGAGTTGATGATATCGATCAGTCCATTCAATGTGAAGGTCTACAAGAAGATTGAAAGAAAGTGCAATAAAAGAACTCACTCGACAGTCAGAGATCTGCAGATCGACTGTTTGAACGACTTCATTTTTGTCGAAATACGTGTCATCGTCCGAGAAATCAGAATCGACGGCCATTTCGAAGCACGGAAAGTGAAAGAACGCGTAGGAGGATGCCAAAACAAAATTGAGAAGCAAAAACGAATGGTTACTCTCGGCAATAGCGAACGAAAAAGCAGTTCAATGACCTTTCGAAGCGAAAATAGTGTCCGTTGATTGTGTCTTTTGGCCTCTTCGCTGCGACGCCTCTAAAGCGTGTTGGCGGGAATCCGTGAGTGCAATTGAAAGCGGTTTATTCCTGCAACCGAAAACAGACAACTTAAAGAATAGATCCCTTGTGCACAAGATTGTATTGTTGGAAGGGAGTCACCGTGCAGATGGGCAAATGCAGAAGACCGACCAACTGCAAACGATCTATTGGTTGTTTTCGCCGTCAACTTACGGTCACTGTTCGATTGGCACCGTCGATTTCGGACGCGTGTTTTCCGCACAATCGATAGCCGACCACCTGGTCGGTTATGGACTGCAAAACATAGACTTTCGCTCCTTCGTATCTCGACTGCTTGTTGATGTCTTTGATGAACGTGCTGTGACAGTTCATCCCCGACTGCAGAGAACACGAGCCGACGTTCGGAATCTTGCATGCCAGAGCTCCGTTCATGGCTCCGGCGACTCCGAGATACACGTCGATTATGTTGGTCAACGGCGGTCCCAAGTCCTCGTCGGTGTCCACGCACTTCCCGCCCAAGATCGCCTTCCTGGAAATGGGTCCGCCCATGGAATAGGCCACGACGTTGACTTTTGAGTTTGTGAATTCGGCGACCGCTTTGATCAGTGTGCGCGTCTACAAGCCAAAAGAGCTGTGGAGGACGAGAATGAGCTTACGGAATTCACAAACTGACATCTCAAGCCCCAGGTAACCGAGAACAATCCAGCAGGAAGACCGTAGGTTGTGCCGTACAACTCGGCGTTCGTGTAGCCGTGCATCTTCCAAACCAGATATGCGGGCCACGAGAAGGAGGCCGTGGAGGCCCAACCAGCAACAAAGATTGTGGGTGTTTTTCTGCAACAAGCGAATTAGTTTTGTCGATGCTCTCACTTTGTTTTCTGTCCAGCAACATGATTGCCACCACCGAACGAACCAATAGGTCCGTAGTCCATTCGAGCAACATTGTCGGCGTATTGTTTGCCGTATTTCAATTTCAAGAACTTGTAGAAACCACTGCTAATAGATCCATCAATGTCGTCGAGACAAAAGAAGAGAACCAGGAAAAAGAAGCAGATTCTCATGGTGACAGCAAATGAAGTCGGAACCAAGGTTTTGGAAATCGAGTTATTTCATGTAACTGATCTTCTAATTCACTGGAGGCTGTTAATAATATATAAATGGGGCTTCTAGCACAGTAGGTTTTTCTTAACACAAGTATACATTTCCTTGATAAAAAGGGTCAAAATCACTCGCATGCAAAAGCTTCAAAATTCTTAATATATGTGATATTTTCTTTAACATGGAGTATACATTTTCTTAATAAAAAGGACATTCTACAAGTTAAAAAAATTAAGATTTAAATCTGGTTATAAATTTAGTATTTTCAATAGTATATCTCTAGTACTTTCACTGTTATCATTAAAATTGTCTTTTTACAATTATAAGTTTCTGATTTTAATTGCTCAATTAGAATCTTCGATTTTAGTTGCTTTGCAACAGCCTCTGGTTATTTGCTTTGCAACTAGAACCTTCGATTTTATAATGGCCATAAGCTAACGTATCAATCTCATTTTCACAAATATATCTCTTAAATTCATCTCTATTATCTTCACTTAATAATACCGGCTCAATCACCCACCCCTCAAAACCCCATCAACAAAATTATACATATTTCGCGAATTAAAAAGATAAAATACCTCAAATCGTGTACATTATCTTCAATTTTATCACAAAAATCCTCTCATCCCAACTTGAGACTCCGGCTCAGCTCAATCACCCTCGTCCCTCTTATTCCCACAGTCAAAATAATACCCTTTTTTCGTGAATTATAACAAACTTAAAGGCTAAAACACCTCAAAAAGGTAGTCATACTCTGATCACTCTCCTTACTATTTTTGGCTTAAAGCCTTTAAATTTGAAGTGATTTTGTTGGTTTTTACGGACTTTGATAGTTTGCGGATTTTCATGTGTTATTATTTTATAAATGTATCGTTTCAATGTGATATTTTACAAATCAACATTCAAATCTAGCAAACCTTGACAAAAATTCCTGATTGAAACGTTTCTCACAAAGAATGAGACATTTTGCCGAGGCGTCTTTTTGCTTGCTTTGCTGAGAAGAACAGTTCTCCCATTCAAATTTTTTGCGTTTGCGTGTCTTTTCAATTCATTGTTTTCATTCATTCGTTGATTTTCAGTTTGCCACGCTTTTCGCTTCAACAACTGTCAAAATGTCCGATCCGAACAAAGTAAGTCATTGTTTTATAATTCTATTTCTAATTTTGCTTGTCTTAGAGTTCTTCATCTTCAAGCAAATATGACAACTCGTTTGAGTGGTTGGCTATGGAGTACGATGACTTCGATGTTTTGGTCAGCGATATCAATGAGATTAAGCTTGTAGCTATCGGCAAGGGCAAAGAACCTGAGCATTTGAGCGTCGGCACATTTCCGACTACCGCATTTCCAGTCAACGGTTTCATTTATGGCCGCAATCTCCGCTACATGGTTCCGCTGGTTCTTCAGCGGCACAACAAAGAAGGTTCGAAAGTGATCAATGTCTGGTTCCTCGTCGACACTGGATCTCCGTTCACTTGCCTTACTGTAAAGACTTTGGAGGCATTCTTTGGTGCCGGAAACGTTGTTGGTCAAGCCGTGGAGCGAAAGAAATGCAAGACTTGTGGAAAGCCAATCGATGAAGATGACAAGGCGGCGAATGCTCAGGTCTATTGGATGGCAATTCAGGTTTGTTTTTGACTTTTTTGTGGATGAATAATTGGATCAATTATAGGATCCAGGCATCGGAATTGAATGCAAAGGCTCTAAGGGCCATTTTGAGGAAGTCAACATTTTGGGTGCTGATGCAATACGCAAGTTGAAGTTGTCGATTGACGTGGACTGGGAGACCGAAACGTTCAAGTTGACTAAGAAGTAAATGTTTTCTTCTGTAAATTGTCTGTCGGGATACGTTAAATAAAACAAGTTTCTATATTTGTTGGATTTAATCTTTTGGATGGCACGACGGTGAGTGGACAGTCGGACAGGAAGTAATGTTGGGCTTCAGCTTGAACTGATCGAATATCGTGGTTATGTTGGCGAAGAGCACAACGTGATCACAGAAGATCGGTGAGTAGATGGTCGAGGGTTTGAGTCTCTGTTTCAGTTACATACTCACATTACATCGAATCCCGTACGGTAGAAGTGGTCAGTGAAAGCGAGGTGTCGTCTTGTTATTCGGTTTTTAAGTCCTAGTGCAAATCGTCCGGTCGTTTTCATGCAACATGGACTGGAAGACTCGAGTGCGAGTTTTGTGATCAATTACCCGGGAAACAGTGCAGGTGAGAACGCTCGTTGCTGTCGATGAAAAATGGAGTTGTGTAGGCTACTTGTTTGCCGATGCGGGATTTGACGTGTGGCTCGCGAATTCGCGCGGCAACAACTACAGTCGAGATCACACGCGCTTTGATCCCCAGAGTGCTCAGTTCTGGAACTTTACTTTCGACGAGATGGCAAAATACGATCTAAGTGCATCCATTGATTTTGTGCTGAAAGAGACCCAACAGTCGTCTCTCTACTATGTTGGCCACTCGCAGATACGTCTGCAAAGTGAACAGAACTATCAACCACTTTTTTAGGGCACGTTGATTATGTTCGCCAAGTTGGCTGAGGATCCCGATTTCGGAAAGAAAAGTGAATTTGAATTGAAGATGTGAGTCGAAACCAGAGTTATAGTTCGTGCCTATTTTGCTCTTGGACCTTGCGCCACAGTCAATCATATCACCGGTGGAATGAGGATCATAGCCGATTTGGGTCTGATCGATTGGTACCTGTGGTTCTTCGGCGACGGACAGTTCATATCGTAAACTCTGTGAACGGTCTTGTGTTCATGTAGTGTGCTTTCAGCTATGGCACGATCATTGAGAAGACGCTTGAAAGAGAGATTTGTCGGTTATTTGGCGGAAAGTTCTGCGACGTTTTGATCATGACGTTGTTTGGCACCGACAGCAATCAACTGAACTCGGTGAGCAGATGCATCAGAAGGCCAATGATTTGGGTTGTGTAGGATCTTGTTCCCGTTTATTTCGGTCACTTTCCGGCCGGAACTTCGAATCGAAACGTTCAGCATTGGACTCAAATGGTGAAGAGCGGTCGGTTTTGTAGATACGATTGGAGGAATGGAAGAGAACCGGAGGCCTACGATCTGAGCAAAATTCGACATGTTCCAATTTACCTCTACGCAAGTTTCACTGACTGGTTGGCAGACACATCGGATGTAACCTATCTCAGAAACCACCTGCCGCAGGAACTGGTGATTCAAAACAATCAGCTCTCGGATTACAATCACGTACGTTGTTCCTTGAAAATGATTTCAATCTTTGCTTTCCAGATGGATTTCCTTTGGGGAGACAGAGCAGCAAACGAGGTCTTCATTCCAATCATTCGGACCATAAAAACACTCATGAACGACGAATAAATGTATACTATTGATTGTGAGAATAGGCTATGCCAGAAGCAAAGCGGTCCAAAATTTGTTGTGCTTATGAGCACCCATTACGAACCTTAAAAGACTCAATGAAAGTCGGCTTCTGAAACAAGAAGTCGAGAACACGTATATGACGCTTATCGATCAAAGTGCTGAGTTGGCCCGCAGCTCTTTTCTCTGCGTCTCTTCGGTCTCCCATTTCCAAGGATCTCTGATTTGACCAGTAAATTCTGCTTCTTTCATTTTAACTTCCAAGTGATTTGGATTGTCAGTTGGGTCGGAGATGTTGCTCGTGGATTGCGTTTTCGTTTTCTTTGTCTTTTTTGTCCATGAAGTATGTAGTGTTGAGCTGTTCACTACCACCGTGAATCCATTGGTTACTCGTAAGTGAAGACTTTCATTCGCACTCAATTCGCCCGTTTCAGAACAATACCAACAACTTGGTGGCCTGTTGGGAATGGGCATTTTTGTTCAATTGGTTGTGTTGGCTGTGATCCTTTGGTTAATACTGATCGAATGGCGAACTAACAGGCAAAACGCTAAACTGCAATCGACAATCGAGAAGCTGCGTTCCGATGTGGACGAAGCTCAATCCAATTACTTCTTGATTTTGGAGGAAAAGAACATCTACGCTTCTCGCAACGACGAATATGAGGTAGAGAAGTGGTCGGAAGTCTCAGTTCATTTCTTGTTCAGGAACTCAAGAAAGACTATCAAGCTCGTTGTCAGGAAATCGTCGACGAAGTGAAAGAGGAGATCGAGAAGTTGCGAAAAGAAGGAAAAGTCGAAACAGTTGGGACCAATCAACTTCCCTACTTCGAGCAAGAATACGCGGACCTGAAGCGTCGAGCGGCAATCGAACGAGCGCAGGCACTGCGAATGATGAACGAGACCATTGACGGTGTTCGAAAACTTCGCCAGAAACAAAAGGAGCAGAACAAACAGCTGGAACATCAACGTGCGTTGATCGGACAACAGTCGAAAGCGGTAGATGGAGTTTCTCGTGGAAGAACCCTGTTTGTTTAGGAGCGTAAGGATCGTTACAAGCGGGTGTTCGCTTCGCGTCCAAAAGACGAGGAATCGCTGTTCACGAACCTCTACTTGAACTCCAGCATCCTTCGTCGATCTCGATTGCCGTCGGAAGTGAAAGACGAGAAATCACCATTCGACGACCAACAAATCACCGAAGTGGCGCTCAAGGATTCGATTCAAATACGCAAAAAACAACATGACAGTTCCACCAAAGCCGGATTGAATATCAAGGACAAGGGCGAATATCGTTAGGAGGTTTGTTTGTAGTTGCGGAAAATAAACTAATTGAGTTCTTTTGCTTATAAAATCAATAGTTTATTGTCCCTAAACACAATAACCATTCAATTTGTTCACTTCTTCGCTGACTTCTTTTGCTCCGACTTCTGTTTTGGTTTGACCAAAATAACTTGAGGTGAACCTTCAGTAGCTTCTTGATTTCCGTAAACGACAATTGGCGGTGGAGCTTGTTGTTGGTAGTAATCCGGCTGCCATGGGTCTTCGTGATAGTAAAAGTATTCTCGTTCCTAAAATCCGTCGAGTATAATGTTATAATGGGCAAACGTACTCGGAAGTTCGTCGTAGATGCCGCAATGATTCCAAGAATAACGGAGATCAGAATTAGAAATAAGATAACGTAAAGTGTAATCGCATAGCCACCGCCCCAAGTCCAAACAAACGGTCTGTGATAGTAGGCTCCATAGTAACTGAAAGAATTCTGTTTAATTCAATAAAATTTAGAACTGACCCGTACGGATAACCATGATAGTACATGCCATAATAGCCCGGATATCCTACAAGTTGCAAGAAACAAAACGATTCAAAACATACCAAAACCGTAACCTAACCGAAAAAATTAAACTTACTGGTGTATTAGAATTAAACTAACCAAAATATCCTCCGTAATAACGTCTTCCGCGAATCGCTGTGTATCCGCGATACGAACCATAACCTCGAAAACCACCTCCACGAAAACCACCACCTCGGAAACCCGGAGCAGAACATTGAAGAAAGAAGAAAGCCGAAGCGATCAAGAAGACCAATCCAACTGACCACGAAATTTGAAGTCGACCGCCCATCGCAAGAGTTGACTTCCAAACTGATCGATTTCCTTTGTCCAATCTTTTCGTTTCTTTTTATTTTAAGTCTCTGATTGTATAGCTTTAATCGTATATGTTAATCGATTTACAGTTGCAGCAATTAAAAGTTCAATTCGAATCTGAAAAAAATCGTGAGCATCACAATTCGCGCGGTTTATTAGCTCGTACAGACAAATGACGAGAATTGGATAGTTGATCCGCGTATCAAACGAGTTTTCCATCGAAATTTAACGAGCTCTATGTTCATGAGAACGCACATTTTAATTTCTGCGTTCAAACAAAATTCAGTTCTTTTTGTTCATTACAAACAAAATCTCCTCTTGAATCAGATTGTAGCCACGTGATAGTTAAGAAGGCCCATTAAGGAGTATCATGGCTTTTGAATGACCAACTTCTTTTGTTTATTCACATGTTGTTTGACCCAATTCACATTAGAGCTACTCATTGACGTGCTTTTTTAATCCATTTCAACGATTTAATCGAATGGGTAGAATTCAAAGTACTCAAAATTAATCTTAACATCATCGATTACCATAGAAGTGGGTCACAAAGAATGCACGTGAAATCATCGGTCATCGTGTTGATGCTCAAAATCCCAAGCATTGACGTTTGTTTTGTGTGTCCACCAGAACTCAACATGTCCGCGGACCTGACCGGTGTTGTTGAATTGTTTCTGAAGGTAATCTTCTTCACATTTTTAGTAAATGTCCTCAAGCCAAATGTTTGCGGATTGTGATTATTAGTCAAACAAAAGTGCGACGTTATGAGCCGAACTCTTGTGTCCAACCAATCGGGTTTTTCCGTTCCGATTAATCGGCTGTACGCTTCTGCCATCTCATTAGTCGGAAGGTTCATAAGCGCAAGAAGTAAACGGTCACGTGTTCAAATCAGTTTTCTGGGACATTACGATCCTTCTGCTTTCTCTTGTTTACATCTTTTGTAGGTGTGCAATGGTTCTTGAAATGGATTGTAAATAAATTGGGTTTATTTTCTGATAGTTGATTATAGAATGCTCACAATTCGGACGCAGTGAGCGGATCGTTTGGTTGAGATCAAGAGAACGAATTGAGCAAATTGAAAGGTTTATTCGTGCATTTGGGTTATTTGTCGATTTTCTACATGAGAATATTTTTGATTCGCGATATGTGATTGATCTTCCTCTTATGCTCGTTCTTTCACTTACTAATGAGGAATCAAAAATGACGACAATGAAAATAAATGACTCAATCATGCGCTCAAATTGATTGTAACGATCAGTGGAATGTGGCCAACGATGAATCGTTTGAAGGAAGATGAGAGGCGAACAATTTTCAATGTAGGGATTCAGAAGACAAAGCATTGGGCGTCCGCCGTTTAAATTCGAAGTTCATTGTCCCATAAAAAAGTTCGGCAAATTGGTTCGTTTCTTCTGTTATTGCAAGATCGTCTGTTTTCTTGAACTCGAAGATGTTAACTGCACGCAACTGGACGATGATGAGTGCGTGAGAAACTTGAATGACGAGCGCATTTGCACCGACAGGCAACGCCAATCGCTGAGGGTTGAAGAGATGAATGTAATCGCCATCAGCAAATCAAACCGTAAAATTAGTTCGAGAGCACGGGAAAAGGCAATGTCCTTGAGTGGGTCTGAAGAATTCGGATTTTCACGTGATCGAATGTTGCTGAACGAGCGGATCTATTAAACACGTTTTGTACTTTCATTTACGTGATCTTTTGAAGCCAACGATCTAACACTTCATTTCAGTAACAAAATGGTTACATTTGTAAACAACGATTCGCCGAGCGAAAGCGACGAGAACGAAGCTCGACAGGAAGCTGCTGATGAAATCACGAGCGTTAGCTTGTGGATTCTTTTCGTGTATTAATTGTATCTTCTAGGTTCTCGGTGTGGAGCCGGGAGCTCGGAATGCCGACCATAAAATGGGCCCTATAGGCGCAATTAGTTTTGTTATTGGATCGATTATTGGATCAGGTTCGTTGAAAAGAATGATTTCAAGTTACATGTCATTCAGGAATTTTCATTTCTCCGTCCACAATCTTAAAAGAAACAAACTCGGTAAGCAAAGTTGATATGGAAATTAATTGATCGAATGAATAGTTTGGGTTATCTCTTGTCATTTGGATAGGCTCCTCAGTGATGTCTTTGATCGGGGCCTATTGCTATGTTGAGTTGGGAACAAGTATCAAGAAGTCTGGAAGTGATTTTGCTTACATGAATCACATGAACATTAAGTCGGTGGCTTTTGCTTTCGCTTTGTGTACATGTTTTGTGACCCACACCTCAACGTTGGCCATTCAAGCACTTACTTTCGCTGAATACTTTCGTCAAGGACTGAACATTCAAGTCTCAGATCCACAAAGTGCTCATACATTTAACGTCTTTATTAGTTTCACCACAATCAGTAAGTTTATTACAATATGTTCCACTGTAGTTGCGTCTGTAGGTTTGCTGATGTTCTTGAACTTTTTCTCGATTCGCACTGTTGTGTCACGATTTCAAATCGTCGCGTCGTTTGCCAAAATCGGAAGTACTTTACTAATCATTTGTGTTGGTTTTTACTACTTGATTTTCCAAGGTAAACATCAGTTAATTCCATTAAATCAAGTTCTTTAGGACGCAGTGAAAATTTGGAAAACATGTTCGATAATTCTACAATTACTCCCAGCAGTCTTGTTACATCTTTTTTCGCGGGTTTGCTAGGTAATAGTCTGGATTACCGCCCACCTCCCGAGCTTGCAACCGACACCAATCGATTCCTTTCAACGAGCTGATTCAAAGATGTATAGTCATCAGACCCGAAAAATTACTCTCTAAAGAGTTATGGAATTAAGATTTCTATAGAATTCACTGACTTTAAGGATTTATAGATTTAGAAATTTTGTATGAACATATAGCGTAAACAACGTGTCTTGTACGCACGTGTGGGAATGGCCAGAAGCCACAAATGCGGAGTGATTTTTCGGGTCTGATGTCTATATTTCTTGGAATCAGCTCGTCGAGAGGAGTTGATTAAGGAGGGTTGGGGGTGTTGGGTGGAGGGCAATTTAGACTACGGCCGTTTTTTGTTAGCTTTCGACGGCTGGGACGTTTTGAATATGGGAACCGAAGAAATCAGAAACCCAAGACGGTAATCGTGAATTCAATCAAGTATTACAAATATCTTTTCAGTAATATGCCGTTTTCAATTTCCGTGGGAATGACTATCATTACGGCGATCTTCGTTTGCGTCAATATCTCCTACTCAGTAATCTTAAGCTTGAAAGAGATTCAAACTTCGGATGCTGTTGCAATGGTAATCTTGAGCATGTTGAATTAACACCACTTTTTGATTTTAGTCGTTTGCTGAGAAGGCAATTGGAGGTCCTTGTCGATTGGTTGTGCCTTTTATGATGCAAGTTTATTTTATCAACTCTAAATCGTCATTTTATGTCATTTCAGTTGCATCGTTCTAATTGGAAGTCTCAATTCAACTTTGTTCTTAGGCAGCAGGTTGAGCAATGGTTTCGAATATTCGTAATCCTTTTTAGAGCTTTGCACGCTGTGGCAAGAAGCGGTCTGATGCCACCGTTCCTCAGCTGTTGGAGTGAAAAACGTGGTAGTCCACGTTGCTCGATAGTTTTCCACGTTTTGGCAGCTCTTGTTATGGCCCTCTGTTGGGATATTCGTCAATTGATTAATTTCAAAGGATTCTCAGCATGGACTCAACGAACAGTCACGATTGTTTTGTTGATCGTCATTCGTTTGCGTCGTCTACCGGTCGATGAAAACCGCGTGCGCACTCCCATCATTATGCCGTTTATCTTCTTTGCGTGTACAACAACTTTGGTTGTTACAACGATTGTTGGTCAACCCGAAACGGCACTATCGATTTTGGCGGTGATTACTTTTGCATTCGCGATCTATTTCATTTTCGTTTGGGAAAGAGGATTACCGCGATTCCGTTTCTTCAATCGCGTGTGTAACAACATCAACGGTAAAGTCTTGGAGCGTTGATTGTTCTCATCAACGTGCTTTCAGATGTTCTCAACAAACTCTCGGAGATTGTGTTTCAAGGAAAAGTCGAGAAGTCGCGTAATTTGCATAAAGTCGAAGATTTACACTCGCCGTCAAATTTGAGAAGCCAAGACGTCATTTCGCCGAATGTTTTCTGGGCCGAAGTCAACATCGACACTCCAACAATGAAACCAAAAAATAACAAAATTTCGAACAAAAAAACTGAAGAAACGGAAGATTAAAGTTTTTACATTCAGTTCCGATTCATTGTCGATCTTTTGTAAGGCCGCATCTGTTCACCGATTAACTGTCCAACGACATGCTTTAAACTTGCTTTCTGATCTCTTTCACATCCACAATAATTGAAATGACTTCTATTGACTACACAGTTTGTTGTTGGTTTATAACCCGGTTAGGAAGAAAGTAAACAGTTAGAGTTTTGTAGCTGATGAACGAGTAATTAATTGGAGGTATTGTAAACGACCAGAACTGTTGTCACATCGACCGTTGAACACACGACCCATAGGCTGAAGTTAACGAAATTCGTTGATTTTTTGATGTTAAATCGTCAAGCCTTCGTGGATGCTTTCTGATTCGTGGATCGACGATTTAACTTTACAGTTTTTCGGTTCAGCTGACATCTACTACTTCTGGGCGATTGTCTGTGCGTTGCCAGCGGCCATTTTCTTTTTCGTTGTCATCGAATTGGGTTACACGCTTTTCGTCAACAACTAGACATCATGGACAAAGTGGAAGTACGATTGAACGATTTCATGCAAAAGGTTTTGCCAAGCGTTGATCCGATAATAACCGATTATTTGAGTCGTAAGTTAGAGCGACGATCATTCACGTATTCGTTTTTTGTTCAGGAATGTTGGTTGTTAACGCGAGTGAAATGACAACGCCAGACGAAGTCTTCGAAGCAGTTGGCGAGAATCTCTTAGCGTGGCAACCGGACATGATCGAAGCTGATATTCGAGTTTTGGCTGAGAAATTTCTGATCATTTTGCATGGAGGGTAGATGAGTTATCTTTTCGTCGTTGTATTCTTTTGGATTTCAGAAAAAATGTGCAGAAGAAGGAAAAGTTTGAAGGTGCACGGAAGCTGGAACGAACAATCGACATTAGTAACACAAAAACCGAATTACATCAAATCGATAGCATTTGGAATATTCAAGCGAAGGATGTTCCCGCAATGGTTAGTCTGAAGTTGTTTCTCGATTTTCTTCTTCTTGGTCTTTAGAACGTCGATCGAAAGAAGTTGGCGAAAGAACGAGCGAAAGCAGCAGAAAAACAAGAAAAACGTGCCGGTGAAGAACCGAAACAACCGCGAAAAAAACAAGTTGGACTTCAAGCCACAGCATCACAGGCGATGAATAGACGCGGATTGAAAGAAGATGGATCAGGTGGAACAAAGGACATACGTTTTGATGGGGTCGACATTTCGATTGGTACAAAGTGAGTAAACTTGTTTTTGGATTATTCGCATCTGCCGGTTTTAGAGTCCTGTTGAGTGGAGCCGAGTTGTTGTTGGTCTACGGTCACAAATATGGTTTGGTCGGTCGGAATGGTATCGGTAAGACGACGCTCCTGAAAATGATCGCTTGCGGTCAATTGATCATTCCGAACAACATTTCGATGTTGAGTGTGGAGCAGGAAGTTGAAGGCGATGATACGATGGTTATTGATAGTGTGTTGGAATGCGATGTAAAACGAACAGCCATTTTGGCCGAAGAGAAGTCGCTCCAAGAGACAATCAACGAGTAACGATTGTTTCATTATAATTCTTCAACACTCGATTTCAGTACCGCTCTTTCGGATGATCAGAAAGCATTAGCTAGTGCTCGTTTAACTGAAGTTTTTGCTGAAATGGAAGCATTGCAAGTGGACAAAGCACCGGCTCGTGCAGCGACCATTCTTTTTGGTTTGGGCTTTAAACCGGACGAACAACGTAAACCGACCAGAGAGTTTTCGGGTGGTTGGCGTATGCGTGTGGCTTTGGCACGGGCATTGTTTATGAAACCCGATTTGTTGTTGTTGGATGAACCGACTAACATGTTGGGTTGGTTGACGCGCATATTCTGTGGTACTTAATTGCGAAGCTTTTAGATATGCGCGCCGTTTACTGGTTGGAAAATCATTTACAAGAGTGGGAAAGTACGATCTTCATTGTTTCTCACGACCGTAAATTCCTGAATGCCATCTGTACCGATATTGTTCATCTTCATTCGCAACGTTTGGATCAATATAAAGGAAACTATGACAGTTACGAAAAGGTGGATTGAAGAAAACGCGAAATAATTGATTGTAATTTGCAGAATATGCGAGAGAAACTCACGTTGCAACAACGAGAGTACGAAGCACAACAACAACTACGATCGCATGTTCAAGAGTTTATTGACAAGTTTCGTTACAATGCAAAACGTGCATCGATGGTACAAAGTCGAATTAAAATGTTGGAAAAACTGTTAGTTTGATCAACTTGCTTCGCCTTCAACCCACTATTTTAGTCCGGTCCTACAACCTGTTGTTCAAGAAGCAGAGGTCAAATTAGCATTCCCGAAATGTGACATACTCAACAATCCAGTTCTGCAGTTGGACGAAGTCACATTCCAATACAACAAAGATTCGCCCCTTATTTTTCAAAACATTTGCGTTGGATCACAAAACGATTCTCGAATTTGTATTGTAAGCTAACTATCAGATTGAAATTTCAATCCTGAGCATTTAGGTCGGAGAAAACGGATCGGGTAAAACAACATTGTTGAAGATTTTGTTGGGCGAATTGTCGCCAAGCAGTGGATTAAGACACGTGAATCGCCGTATCAACATCGGATATTTCACTCAACATCATGTCGATCAATTGGAAATGGAGTGTTCCGTATTGGAATTGTGCGCTCAACGGTTTCCGGGTATGTTTAGTAAGATTGTTAGTCAAAAACAATTCGTATGTTTTAGGAATGAATCAGGAAGATTATCGAGCAGCTTTGGGTCGTTTTGGATTGTCCGGCGATATTGTTTTTCAATCGATTGAGACACTTTCCGGTGGTCAGAAGTCTCGATTGGCATTTGCATGTTTGGGTTTACAAAAGTATATCATAATTTTTAAACTTCAATAACATGCAATTGTTTAGACCAAACTATTTAGTTCTTGACGAGCCAACCAATCACTTAGACGTTGAAACAGTAGATGCGTTAGGGGCCGCACTTAACGAGTTTAACGTAAGTTGCGAGTCATATAACCGAACTAGCGCTATTACTTCAGGGAGGCGTGGTTTTGGTTTCTCACGACGAGCGTCTGATTGATCTGGTCTGCAAGGAACTATGGGTCGTTAAGGATCGCACCATCACTCATTTGGAGGGCGGATTGGAGGAGTACAAGAAACACGTCTATCGACAATTGGCCATTCAAATGTCGTGATTTCGTTGAAGTTTGTTGTTTGATTATTATAAAGAGTAAATGTAGTTATCCCGTTGACGCAGCCAATTAGCTGATTCCCTTCCGAACGATAAAACAAAGCTCAATTCTTGTCGTAATGTGTTGTTCAAGTTCGCGTTTTTTGATGGCAGTTTGCAGATGATCGGCTGCGATCTTTCGATATTGTCCCTCAATATCGACAGCGAACTGTTCAGTCAGTCGGTCGAATCGTTCGGTTGTTTAGTTTGCTCTTCGCCTATCTTGTGTTTTCCCTTCTTAATTGTAAATCCTGTTTCAGCAATCAACAATGAACAACAACTACCAAAGCAAGTACGCGCTGCGTGCTCGTGACAAACGTGAAGTCCGAGTGTCACCGCATTTCGGAACGTGGCCGAATTATGTGAAGGGATACAAGATTGAGCGAGAGTTGGGTACGGGATCGTTCGCTGTTGTTCATTTAGTTCACATCAGAAACGCCGCACACAAGAAAGCGGCAATGAAGACAATCGAAGTGGGTTGTTGACGTAAACGATCTTCAAATCAATATCTGTTTTTCAGCTTACCGGCTTCGATGATGACAAGTGGGTTCGTTTGTGTCGTGCCGAAGTCGATGCTCTGCAATTACTCGACCATCCGAACATCATCAAATGTTTCGCCGCCATTGAGGACGAAGATCCTCATCGACGCGCGCGTTTGACTTTGATTTTGGAGTACGCGAACCGAAGCAATTTGGAGCAGTTGCTTTCGGAAACGTACTTCAGACGACAAAAGCGATTGCCGGAACGCGAAATTTGGCGAATTTTTGCGCAAATTGCTGCGGCAATAAGTCATGTTCATGGCAAACGAATTCTTCATCGCGGTCTGTGAACGACCACGTCACCGCAATGTGAGTTTCCAACTTTCAGATCTCAAACCTGCGAACGTTCTTTTCGATGGAATCCAACGAACGGTCAAAGTTTGTGACTTCGGTCTTTGCCGTCTTTTTTCGCAAAACACGGTCAAAGCTAATACCCAGGTGGGAAGTGAGTTGGCACTGAAATGACTTCAAACTGATCGAAAACTTTCAGCTCCGTACTACGTGAGTCCAGAACGTTCCTATCAATCCGGCTACAACTTTGCTTCCGATGTTTGGAGCATGGGTTGTATTCTTTACGAGGTTAAAAGCACATGCCTCTTCATCACTCTGACATCCTTTTTTCAGATGGCTTGTGGTGGATCTCCGTTTGTCGGTGAACGGGCGAACGAATTCGCACTCAATCTTCGCATTCAAAATGCCGAGTATCCGCCGTTACCCGATGGTCATTCACGTACTCCGCATTTGAAGTTGCTCATGAGTTTGTGCTTACAATTGGATTTCTCGAAACGCCCAAGTGCAGTACAAGTTCAACGTTACGCTGATAAAATGAACGCTTTCTTTTCGCGTTAATGTTCTCACAATTTTTCATAACTCATTTGTTTGATTTTTTCTTTAACTTTGACGCCGGCGTCTTAAATTTTTAACCTTTAAATGTTTACTTCATTCGCAAATACACGGTTGAAAATAAACTTTGGATAAACAAATGGATCAAGAATTCATATTCGAGTTCCCATCACTCGGCCAAGAAGTTGGATAGACACATCCGATGCCCAAACGATTAAATTAGAATATTCGAAATGCGCTTATTCAAAATCGGTTTGCATAAACAAAAGCAGGTGTCTTTGTCTTTGACTAATCAGTCAGTTGGTTCGTCGACCTGCTGAACGGTTGCTTTGCTTTCTCGTCACTGAACTTCGCTGTTCGAAATGTCTGATCATTGCTTTTCGAAAACTGAGCCAGTAAAGAAGGTAAGTCAAACTGAGCAGCCAGCTGACCTTCTGCTTCAGTCTCGTATTCCGAAGATTGTTCAACGTGTCGTGAAATCCGATTCCAACATTCCGGTTCCAATTTGCGCTGCCAAAGTCGTGGATTCGTTGACACTCTTGACTGTGAAAAACCGTAAAAAGTTTTGTAAGAATCGTATTCATGATGTCAATCATTTAACAGTCTTAGGCAAGGAAAACGAAAAAGAGCTTGTTAAACACGATTGTCCCACAATTTGCTATGGGATCTCAAACGCAGAAGAATGCCGGTGCAAGGAATACGTTAACATGAGTGAAATCAATTCGGACTGGGAGAGTGCACGTGAAACTCGTTTCGCAGATGAATCGAATACGAGTAGTTCTTTGACTAGTTGGCATTTGAAATTTGGTGAGACTACGATTTTTAGTTGTTTATACATCGATTTAGCAGCTGATACTTCAACGAGCGAGTCTTTTTCGACTAAGCAGGTAATCAATTACTGTTATGTAAAATTGCTGTAATCTAGGAGGTCGATTCGCTTTTAAAATTCGGAATTTTGGGTAGGTCTTTATATCACTAGTCACTGATACTCTTTAGCACAAAATTCAAGCGACATATCGGTCACCAACTATCTTCGTCTTTTGGAATCAGTCGCTGACGAATACGTTCGTTTGAACAAGAAACTCACTTCTCAACAATCGTTCGTCTAACTTCTGTACGCAAAATGCTGACCAATAAACTCTGAGATACATTCATACACGACTGAAGATACCAACTTTCGAGAGTTTTTGATTATCGTTTTGTTTTAACGCTCCTAATTCGTGTGTAAGGATATTAAGCAAAGTTATTGGTCTTTTTACTTGAATTTGCATGAACAAGAAATTGAACCAATAAACTTGCACTTTTCAGATCTGCGGTTCATTAGGTTCTATGTTGCAACAAAGCCTCGAAGTGAATTTAGAGGCATTTATTGTCTGGCGGTTCCTTTGCGCATTAAACATTCAACAATAAAAACGCTTCCGGCAACTGAAATTCCAAATAAGAATAGTAGCAATAGACCATAGTAGGGAGTCATTGCTGAAAGGTATGTAAAAAAGGTGTGCAGAATAGATAACTTACACAATTGAATTGCTCCTGTTCTTCTTGACGGACATTTCGAAAGAGGCCGATACGTAAGATATTTTCGTACGATACTCTTAATTTCGTATTTGTTCACATCAATGGCTTCGTTGAACATCGATACAAATCGACTCCCCTTCTTAAACATGAAACGTTGGGCTTGGGGTTGAATCGAAACCTAAAAGCAGTCACTAAATTGGGCATTTGTATAACTAACATCAACAAGACTTAGTCTGCAATAAACTTCTGCGATATTTAAATTGAACCAATGCTCTACGTAGAGAGTAACAGCTTCGTATTCTTTATCAATCGTCTGCATTACGTCGTCCACGATCCTAACCGGATTGGATTCGAGAGCTTCGCGAAGTTCGTAGAACGGAGATTGGTAGCTAAACCAAAAGCTCGACTTGTTTGTTTCAAATTTCCTACTTGTTCTTAATCTCCTCGTATATCCAATTGCTGTCTTCGGAATCCACGACGAGCGTTAACTTTCTTTCTTTGACCATTCGTGGAAACTCGTCGATTGTGAACGGCATCAACTCAGGTTGCTAAACGCTTATAAGTGATGCTAAATTCGACTTACATGTATGATTTTTGTTAGTATCAACGATTCGTAAAGCTCGAGAATAATACAAATTTGAAAGATAAAAAAGATTAGCAATGAGATTTTGCCTAAAACAAATTCATTGAGACGACGCAATGTTAAACTTGCCAGCAAGCAAATTGTAGTTGATCTTTGTCACTTGAGCCAATTGAATTCCTGTCATCATCCACAAAACTTCGGCGAAGTTACATTTGTCGCGCAATTTCAGTTGGTACTCAGCGAATTGAACGAGCAAACCAAAAGCTGTGAATAACATGAAAACGAGAATCATACTGATCCACGTATCGAAGTGATACATTTTAAAGAAATCGAAAATGTTTTTAAACGAATGATCTGGTCGTCTGACAACAACTTTTATTTTGTTCTAAATTCTTTTAGAGTTTCAGCAATAATTGACAGCATACCCAATAGATGGCTTTGGTAAAATCGTATCTTGACGTAAACGTAGGAGTATGTTCGCCAAAGAACAAACCGTATACGTCCGTTTGGTTTTTATAAAGTTCGTCGAAAGCATTTATCCAGCCGGGAACTCGATCACTAACGCGAACAACATCGATGGTCAAATTCAAGTGACTAGCTATCAGTCCAATTATTTCGACAGCTATTCCTGACAAGCATGTTTTTCCAATGCGATAGTGAGGAGGATGTGTGCAATTTTCATTGAAAAATGGGTAAGCCTTCATAAAAGAAACGCGAATACTCATTATACATAAGATATTTGAAATGGTCTCTGAAACGAATTCAAGAAATGTGTCGTAAGCCTGTTGTAGTGTTGTTTTGTGTATACGAAAACGGCAAAGTTCTGGACATGTAATCTGATCTCCACTAGAATAGTCGGGTATTAATACGTAAGTTACATTGCAGCACACAATTCAGTTCATTTGTTTGCCTTAATTAGCAAATAACGGAGTCACGTAGTGGCTGTTGGAAGGTGTAAGAATGTTAAGCGTCTTAAAGGTTCTAGTTGACTTTCCTGCGCAATCAGCTTCTTCTATTTGCTATTCACAGAGCTCATGAACGATTCCAATGTGCTGAATATGGCGACTATATTTGCTCATGAAAATGTGATTTCCATCTCAGTTTCCTTAATCGAAAGCATGAAATTTGTTCTTTTTCACAATCGTCTATTTTCGAAATGTTTATTTGGTCGTTTTCATTTCACAAGTTTCTACTTCGTTTTCTTCACCAACGACTCCTTCGATGGGCGACGAATGGCGGTAAGTGTTTCGCGACTTGCGGCATTTTCATGTGAACTGCAAAAACGCACAAATCAGAAGTTACTCTTCACTTACCGTTTGTCTCCTGAAGGTGGTTTCTCGTTTGTGATCGTAGTAGTTGTTGTAGTCGTTGTAATTTTCGCATGACTGACCCCCTTCTTGCGGATTTTCTCCTGACTTTTCTTCGGTTGAGCTTGCTCTTGACTGAGTCGAGATGCTTCAGCCGATTTCATCGACGGCTGCACAGTGCTTTCTGCGGACGTCGTGATTTTGGCACGTTTGCGTTGAGTGCTATGATGCTTCGGTCTGTAATCTTTAATATAAACTAGTTAGTTTCATTAACTTACCCAAAGTCCATCATGTCTTTGAATGAAGGAATGTCGGAAACCAATCGTCCGTTCTGTCGTTTTTTGTTCGGAACAAAAAGATCAGAAAAGTACGGATCAGTCAACAGTCCCACACCACAGAGACGCTTGTTTGGTGTGTAGACGAGAATTCGTTGAAGAAAATCAATACTTTCACGGGGGCAATGTGGCAAGAGCTAATATGCCAAATGAACAGTTTGCGCTGAGCTTAGAACTCACACGACTGAAACCACGAGGAGCCATTGGTGTCCCGTCCCAGTGATTGGAAGCACGCATTGCGAGAATTTCAGTCGGATCTGGAGTACCAATTGCCGAAACGATCAATAGCAGTTGATGTTTGGCATCGCGACCGGGAAATAAGACAGCTCCACGAAGCATTTCTCCCAGAACACACCCACCAGCCCACACGTCTGAGAAAAAAGAGATCGAATTCCACCTTCTGTAACTTACCAACTAGTGGACTGTAAAAAACAGCCTGAAGCAACAACTCGGGTGCCCGATAGAACCGAGTAACCTGATAGGCGGTCGATTGAACGTCTCCTTTCAAAATCTTTGCGCTTCCAAAGTCACCGATTTTCAGGACTCCATTTTCCGGATCAATCAAAATGTTTTGCGGTTTAATATCCCGATGACATATTTTCTTCTGAAAATGTTTGATCACTCGAAAGTTGCGGGCAAACAAACCTTGAACAGGTAGTGCAGTCCATTGAACAGTTGCCATGTGTAGATCTTGATGTCCGTAATATTCGGATGTCGTCCACCCAACGACTTGATAGCCGCATGCAAAGTTGAAGGCATGAAGTCAAAGACCATCGATTCACAAGTCTAAACAACAAGATACATTTAATAGTGGTTATTTGAATATACTCTTCCATCAGGTGCACGAGTTTTGAAAGTGAAGAGCACTTGAACAATGTTCAGATGTTTTTCTTTGGACAACTCGAGAAGCATCATAACTTCGTAGTTCTTGTTCGCATCCTGTCCACCTTCAGGCCACGTCTTTTTGACCGCAATTTCGCGTTGTGGTGGTGGTTTGAGAAGAACGCCACGATAGACGTTCGAGAAGACGCCGGATGAGTGAAGACGAAGTTTGCACATCTTCAAGGTACACGGCTTCTCGGACGGCATCTCCACGGCTTGATAGTCGTGAACCGTGTGCTGCATGACGGAGACAACTGCACAACACAAATAACTTGAAAGTGAACAAAATGCATAATATTTTCCCTGTTTTATGCAAAAACACAATTATGGCGCATTTATCATTTTTCGTGGGTTGAAAGCTGAACAACAAGAACTTCAGATGTTGATGTCCAGTCCGTCTATCACATCGTACATGTCTTTTGTATACACTTGACCGAAAGCAGCGCTGATTTTTTTGGTCAGTGTTCCTACAAAATGAAATAAAATAAACAAATTCGAAGCCAAACTTACGATTTCTGTCAACAGTCGATCTAAACGTCTGCTTCCGAACATTCAAATGCTCGTTCGTTTTTCTTTTACACCAACAAGAGACAGAAGGTAGTTGCAAATTGCATGAACTGAAGGAGCAGAATCAACCGTTTTTTGCCCTCAAATCTCTAATCCGAATACTATTCAGCGAATGTTGAAGCTTGTAGTTCAACTGCTTCCATACGACGATGAAACTAGAAGACGATATAACAATTCGAACGGTTTTAAAGCACACTACACGATTCAATCCTTTCTCAAATTTTGTGCAAAATCGCTTAAATGAACATTGTTGAACAAACCGCTCAAATGTGTTGCTAATCCAATTAGTTATCCAAAGAATACGCAGCTGTTCTCACCGATCGCTCATAATTCCCGCGTTGAGATTTACGATCTTCCGGTTGTTGAAACACGATCCGCGAAATGATTGATCACAATCGTTTGAGCCAAAGGTCACTCGACCTCAAGATTCGATCGTTGCAAGTACACGGCTTTTGTTCGAACTTTAAAGTCGTGCTCATTTAACAACCATTCTTTTAATTGGAAGAAATGTCCACAGAAATTGACTATCCCACCGATGACCATGTGGTTTGTTCTAATTGCGCAATTGAAAGTTTTTTGTCCAAACGAGTTGTCCAACAAACTCGATGGCCAACTTTTGGTTGAGCGGAAATTTAAATTAGTCAAATTTATCGTAGCTGCGCGGTTGTCCACATCTGAGTGGAACGAGTGGTCAATTGGATTTTCACGGAATTTGGTCTAAAATGCCAGAAGTTATTTTCACCAAAGGTTTGTAGTCGAAGCTCATGAATCGTTTGGTTTTTGTGTTTTGGTCGTTGTTTCTGCTTTGCGGTTGTTGAAAGAAACACTTGTATTCGTCTGCTCATTTCACTTTTCTATCTGTTAAAAAAACAGTCGTGAACGATCTGAGATCAGACAGTATTGGCTATTCGGTCTTTTGAAGTTCATTCGGTGTTAAATTTATGAGGAAGATAAGAACCGGGAGTGGGGATCGTTGAAACACGTTTCCCATCATCTTATTTGCATACTACAGAAAACGAAGCTCTGGGGTTTTGTCAGGATTTTTGTTTAAGCATCTTTTCACTGAATTCATACGAACTAGCAATTGCAAGTCTTGAGAAGTTAGCTGAGATTGTTGTCAAATAAAACTGAACTACACGATTGTCGTTTAATTTACTGTCGTGGATTAGCCATTTGATGTCCAACTTCTCGAGTAAAAAGCCGCCGCACAATCGAATAAATCAATCAGCTCGATTGCACTTATATTTCATGCTTGTCAACCGATTACTTAAACAGAAACTGCGCGCACTTGGATTCAAACTTAATTTATTGCAAAGACTGTCGTTCAAATTGTTTCGGTCAGCCAGTTACTTCTGACCTATTAGCTCCGATTAAGTTTCTTAATTGACCTTCTAATTTATAGAACACTGGAGTTTATTGGCTGAATGTTTATGGTTGATGCAACAGATGCAATTAGTGTCTTTGAACTTTCATCTTATCGTATTGACCGATTTGTTTTCTATCCTAAGATAATTCTACTGACCTTGTAGACCGTTAGAGTTTCAATGAAATTGGCCACTTCAGAAATCTCGCGCAGCATTCGGACCGAAGTGTCATCGCGGGAATGCCGAAGGCATCAGTCGGACGACGTTTCAAAAGCGGCGATTTGGACGTTTTTGAAAGTGATGCGCAACGGCGAAACTCAAAACATCGCGTTTGTCCTAATTCCTAATGTCCGTTTTTGGCGTCTTTCCAACTCCGACGACCAAAAAAGTTTATGGTGCGCGAGATTGTTTGGCTTCTTGATTCCGGGTGGAAACATCTTGTGGTTGTTCTCGTATTATTAGTTGAAAGGGGATCTTAGATATTCAACAGTCAAAACAAAATCGTCAGTTGTGTTCCCGACTCGTTTCAAATCTTGTCGTGGAAATTCAACGTGACATTTCGCGCTCTTCCTCGTCCCCCGTCGATTTCTGTGCTTCGACCAAAGTTGAAAAGCGAGTCTTCTTGGCGTTTTCGTATTCTCTGAATTACCTCCGTGTCTTCTTTCAATTGCAACATCTGGACTTCATGATCATCACCGCTTGAAGCTGCTCTTGTTTCCGAGCCAAAAATCAGAATCCCAGTTGATTTCCAATCGCTTTTTATTGTCCATTGGATTGCTGAACTCAAAAAGCGATTTTATTACTCGGAGGCCGATTGAATTGCGAGACTACCGATCTAATGCGCCAAATGTTCGCTTTGGCCGTCGAATTGGCCAAAAACTTTACTGCGCTGTTCACGTTTGGCGACTTAATGGGCGTTTTGGCAGGTCGAGTAGACTACTCGTTCACGAGTAATGTGAATGACCATTGAGTGGACAAATTGCGGTAGAACAAGTTTACGACGTTGAGGTCTGTGAACTGAGCAATTTGTCTGCCAATCCGAATTTATAACCGTGAATGTGAAAGTGGATTTTATTGTTCTGTCTAAGTTTGACCTTTTGCTGATGAGCGACATTTGCGCAGCGTTTTGGAACTTGATGGCAACGCTCGTAAACATCGTGAGTTTCCGTATTGAGTAAAAATCGTCTGCTCGAAAGGACACGCGATGCTTCCGGTCGAGTTGGTTGTTTTTTTTGAAGTTTTTGTCTAATCGACAGAATTCCTTCAAAACCGCAGGCCCTTGGATCAATGGGCAGATGCGCATTAGCCGTTCGAGAACTAATCGACATTCTGCGACCCCTTCAATTGACTACTTTACCTTCCGATTCGCTTGCTAAACAAACATCTCCGGTTTGCCTCTTGAATCGCATTACGTAAAACGAACAGCCATCGAGTTTATGAGTAAAAACTGTTTGCTTTTATTCATAAGTCCCTGCACTACAACAACAACTTGGTGCTTTTAAGAGAATTTCTGGACGGACATTAATGTGCCCAGTTCTTGTTCTAGGACATCGCTTCTTATTGTTTTCTTCTTTGATGTTTAATGAGAATTTGCGTCCAACAAGTCCATTTGTTCTGGTTTCTTTAAGAAATTGCATTTTTTAACTCGCTTTTCTATCTCCACAGTGATACAATGGTTCAGGTCACAAATTTGAGCTCATAAACTGCAGTCGATGCTAAGATTCGCCAACGACATTCCGATACAAAAACGAGATTGATGAGCGTCCGTCGGTTGGACGCGCAGAGTTGCGAAGAATTGAGATGTCAAGACGTTTAGAAGTCCCGATGGCATATTTTTCTTCTCGCCCATCAGATAACTCAACGATTCGAGAAGGGTGTTTATGAACAACTTTCGGACCGTTTATCGGCCTATGACGTGCAATTCAACTTTCGTAAACCGCAACGTTACCGGAACATGTGGCAAAAGGTCAAAGCAAGTTCGCGCGGTTCAACGGGTGTTCGCATCGGTTGCCATTGATTTATTGGCTTAGGCTTCAGAGGTTGAGAATTGGATTTGCCGCGCGAAATTGAATCTGCCGTCTTTTGATCGGTCCGCGAAATTAACTCTGCGGCCAAATCCAAATGTTTTCCGAGTTTCTTGTAATCTGCAGCTAATTTGTTTTCCTTTGAGCTCCTTAATGTGAGTCATCGTATTTGACGATTTGATAAGCGCTCGCAATTGAAATTTGAAACTTTCACTTCGCACTTGTTGGCACCTTTTCGACACTTCGATTTCACCTCGTGAGTGGCTTCCATCTTCAATGGCTTGAGCAACTTTTTGTGGGGAAGATCGAATTGGAAAAGGCAACTATTCGCATACGTTTATTTAATCGTTTCGTTTGTTGACATTTGTTGTTCTTTTGCTCGTTCTCGCGTCGATGTCAAGCGGAAATGGCGTAAATTCGCGACCCAAATTGCTGCGTCGTATTCTTCGACCGAAGCCCGGGGGTTGCAGATTTCCTCTTCTTCCTCGACCATTGACGCGTTCTACGGCAACTGAGCGGCTTATGTTCGCCGCGAGTGTTGATGGACTCGGGAAGAAAACATCTCGTCTTACAACACAAAAAGAATTGTTGGCGTTTGCTCTTTTGTTACCGTTGTGTCGATTCGAAACGCACGATGATAAGCTACCAACGATGCTCATTGACTGTCATTTGCGAACCGTTTTCTATTACGAAGATGTTTGCAGGTGTCTGTCGAGTTGTTGTCGTCCAACTCACCTATTTTTTCGAATCCCCAAATTCTGTTTGACCAAATGCTACGCGCGTTTTGGTCATTCCATCACCCAATTCGAAAATTTGACACCTTCGCGATTTTGACGTTGTCTTTTTTCCTGTGAATCAGCAGTTTAGATTTTCGTGTTGCTTCGAAGATTGCGGTTAATCTGTTGAACAAACGTCTACGCTCTTATGAGTCATCTTGACAGATCGGTTACTTAACAGCCACACTTTTCGCTTCTTGTTGCCCTAACTGTCTAGTCCCTGCTTTCCGAATTCACTTTGATGCCGAACTTGAATGGGACGTACAGTTTTTCGTTGGGTAATAAATTTTCTGAGGATTGACTTTGCGATTAAGAATTGGACGAATGAGTCTTAACAGTGACAACGTACGTCTTCATTTCCGGTTTTTCGATTTGAAACTTAAAAATAAGTTTGAGTACAATCGTGGTTTTACTGTTCACGAGTTCAAAAACTGTAAGTCCTTCAAGTTTGCGTCTTCGACGTGCACTTGAAAAGTCGCCATTTTGTCCGTTGAATTTCCGCTCTTTGCCTCATCATCATAATCATTCCATCAAACGACCTCCCGCTTTGCATCAACCACAGGAATTGGCATTTCACCGCGGGACGTTGTGGAATGAGCGACCTGAACAGAGAGACCTCAACGTTGCTAATTTACTCCACCTTCATGTCGGTCATCCTGCCAACTGAATGGACCGCACAACAACGCGCAAAACTCCAAAATGACCTTTGAATTTCGGACAAACTCGGAGGCCAAAACGGATGTTTTGTTTTGCGCGGCCGGCAATTTAAGTGCGAAGGAAAAGTTTGCGCGAAACTTCCTGGTGCTGATTTTTTATGAATTTTTTCATTCTTCTTACAAGAACTTCTTCGTCCTAATCCGGATGTTATTCGCCAGGAACTGGCAGATTCAGGAGGACAAGTCGTAGTGTTTGTTGCTATTTTTGTCGTCTTTACAGATTAGCATTTTGTCCACGATCATCTTGGAGCGGAAAAGTCCGCAAGTTGTTGATGTCCACCAACTTCGCACTGTTTTCTTTTACCTTCGAGAGTTTCAAGGTGTCAAAATCTCGGAATTTTTGTGTTCTCGGTCCTCGGACACGTTTAAACGCTTCGCGTTAAAAACTCAAAAGCGAATCGTTTAAGAAGCGGCGCTTAAGAAGAAGGACGAGAAGCGTGAAGGGACGATTATTTTTTCCATTTTGCGCGTTTTTTTGCGATGTCCGAAAGTTTTTGGACAAAAAGGAGAGTAAGTTGGAAATCTCGACACGTTTTTTGGAGTTCCGGTCAGAGGTCATTAGTGGTGGACAACCCCAGTGCAGGTGTTTCGAAGTTCGGGTATCTTTTCCTAGTGATCACAATTTACTTTCCAATTAAACGGTATTATTGATAGTTAGTCGGGAATTAGATTACCGAGGTATTTGACCTTTTCTTTTTTCTTTCAACCGACTATAAGACTCGGACTGCATTGTCTTTACTGCAACACTAAACTTATTTCGGTAAAGTTGATTAGCATGGTCAGCAAACCGCTACTTCTCACATGTCGTCATTTGCATTCCGTTTAGTCATTAACTTAATTTGACCTTCTTTTTGAAACAACTAGTGATGTTTCTTTTCAGTCGATTCCCGGAGATTTCACTTTCAATCATTGGCGTTTGTTGAGGTCGATTTAGCTGTATACTAAACATGAAGAGTTGGTTTACTTCACAAAAGTTGTTTTTCAATTTGTTTTTGAACTCACAATCGTTTATCTCCGCGATGTCAGATCTTCGCGTTTTGTCCATTTTCGCCTTTTAGTTCAAACAGCGAAACCAACTTCGCTGACCACTCCATCTTCTCGCTCCCATGAGAGGTTTCAATCTGCCAAAAACCGGCGATGATTAACAATGTAAAAATTCTTCGGGGTTTAAAGGATTTTGCTTCAAACCGTACGGTTGTTTCTTTCACGCAGCAAATTAACTCGTCTGTGGCATTTAATCGTTGGTTCATTTGACTTTAACTTACGTCCAATTATTTCGAATTGCCGTGCTTTGACTCCTTTGTTGTAAATTGACCTCCGCCCATCGATTGGCGTGAGAAAAACGGGGAAGACGAGATTGTGATTGTCGTCACTGATTTCATTGGCTGACTTTTGATTTCGGTTTGTTGACGAAGACTGTTGGTTCTGAGAATCGCGTAAAGGTTTTGAACCTCCGTGTTCGTCTTTTTACCCTAATTCCATTCCGCATCGTCGACTGTCGACCCATAACTTCAGAACAACAACAAAAACTTGGTCCATTCCACTCGTCGACTCAAAAGTCGTAGAGCAACATGTTCATCGTTTTTGAGCTTCAAATTCCGAGCACGTAATCACAACAACGACTGTTGGATAATTACACGACTGGATAGTAGCTGGTTATCGACGTTTCTCGGCTTCTCTTTTGTCATTTGGTTACTTTTTTGAGTTAAATGACAAGTGACCTTCCGCAGTCCCAACTTTTCCAATTAACTCGACGAGAACGAAGAAAAGTGGCGAAATTTGTTGTTCTCTGACTAACGTCCCCATTTTCGTGCTCAAATGCCAAAGATGTCGTTCGATCTCTAAATGTACATTGAGATTAGACTCACAAGAGTATTGTATACATCGTGATTTCGAATTTTCTGAATTCGATGTTGTTTCTCGCGTAATTTCATTTCACTCTGCAGGTGTTCTAAGACTGTTGAGGTTAATTGGGTCACTTCGTGGTTTGAACATCGTGATCGGTTTGAGTTTACAGAGAACTGAGCCAAAGTCTTTTAGCCGTCCGTTTCTATGAGTTTTGTTACGTAAACAACTCGAAATGACCAACCGGTGGACATAAGAAGTGGGTGAACCAGCAAAGATGCCATCGTGTTTATTTCAACTTTCCATTGCTATCCTCTTCCAACTTTTTCACTCGACTGCTGGTTATCGAAACGGTTGGTTTGAATCGACAATCCTTTCATTTGTTGTGAATTTAGACGGTCCGCCAACTTTACTGGTACGACCCGAGTCAAAGATCGTTCTCGATGGAGATCCTGTCGTCTTCTTTTGCCGAGCTTTGGGTGAGTATTGAATTCGAATTGCTCACTTTTAATCGATTGCAGGAGTTCCACAACCGGAAATCATTTTCCTACTCAACGGTCAAATAATCGCTAACTCCAGGTTACTACGAAGTCGATCTTGTTTTTCATTTGGTGTTTAGGTACAAAATCAAAACGTTACCCAATGGACTCTCAATTTTGCGAATTGATCCCGTACGGCCTTCGGACGCGAACAACACGATCAGTTGCACGGCAGAAAATGGAATCGGAAGCCCCGTGAAAGCAGAAGCTCAGTTAACAATTTTAGACAAAGGTTTGTTGTAGTCTAGAAGATTCTTTTGATTTCCGAGCTTTAGATTCACTACCCGATGGATTTCCAAAAATTGAACCACAACCAACAATGAAGTCAGTAGAACGAGGTCGAACTGCTCATTTGTCTTGTCGAGTGCACGGCGATAACACGCGGATTTTGTGGTTGAAGAACTCGATTCCGATTGATGTAAGAGCCAATTCTCGGTACTCCATTTCAACGATGGGCAATCCTGGCGCATTGATGATTCAGAAAGCAGTGGAAGACGACCAGGGCCGTTACGAGTGTGTGGCGTCTTCTAACAAAGGAGTCGTGCACTCGAAAACTGTACATTTGTTTGTTAAAGGTTGCCAACTAAGAAGTGGATATAATTATATTGATTTAGAGCGTCAGATACCACCTTATTTCTCGGTGAAATTGCCGGCTGTTCACAAAGTTCCGACGGGCGGAAGTGTCAATCTTTCGTGTACGGCCGTTGGATTTCCGATGCCGAAAATTTTGTGGCAATCCGCTAATTCGGCCCTCGACAATTCGCAGATTGCACCCATTGGTAAAAACGTCTTAACGGTAACCGATGTGCGAAAAGCCGAAAGTTACAAGTGTGTTGCCGTGAGTAAGCTGGGATCCATTAGTGCAACAACTTTGGTTCAACCAGAAGGCCGTAATCACGATCAAACATAAACAAATGATCTTTTCTTTCTAGCTTATGTTCCAATACCCGCACTACAAAATCTGAGAGTGAACGACGTTAACACCAGCACTGTTGTTTTGAAGTGGGATCCACTTCCATCAATCGACGAAAAGATCGCTAAATTTGTTGTTCGTTATCGACCAAAGTACGTAGTCGAAGAAGTGATTGTACAAGCCGGTTCATTTTAGGTTCAATGACGGTCAAGGAACTGAACGAGATTTTTATGATGTTGAACAAAACGAAGTAACCATCAATGAATTGGAGGCTTTTCAAGTGAGCTGTTATTCTGACAACGTCTTTAACAGTTTTTTAGCATTACGAATTCACCGTTCAAGTTGAGAGTTCAAGTGGTAAGCGAAGTCCACCAACAATCCCAGTTGAAGCTCACACTGCTGAACAGCCTTATGAAGCAGCGCCTCACAACATTCAGTTAAGACCTCTAAGAGAAACGGGCTCACTTCTGGTGGAATGGACGCCACCAAATGAAAACGTTCACGGCCGAATCACTGTCAGTTAATTTCGTTGTTTAGCTCAAAACTTCTGTTTAAGGGTTACAAGTTGATTTACACCGATTTGTCTGATGAAGCCCCAGAAGAAGACTGGAGACAGGTTCTTCGTTGAGTAGCTAAACAATCTTATTGTTTACGTATTTAGAAAGAATTGAATACTCGTGATTTTGCCACAACTCTTACTGGTCTCGATTTCAAGCGTCCCATATACGTGCGAGTCAAAGCTCTCAACTCGAAAGGTGCAAGTCCCTGGTCCGAGATTGCAAAATTGGTTGTAAACATGGAAAACGGTTAGTTTCAAAGGCGAACAATAAAATACTTTTACTGAAATTTGCGCTTGCGAAGAAGGTTAGAGCTGCTGAGTTGACTTAAGAAACTTGATGGATGAGTGAAAACTCAATTTAACACTTCGGATGAAGTTCGACCGATTGGTCCCCGTGGACGAGTTTTCCGTCCGTTTCGTTCCGCGGTTTCAATGTTGAGCGCGCGAACAAAATTGGAAGCCGGATATTCGTCCACTGTTTTGTGATACAACTGTCCGTGACATTCAGTTGCGCATAAAAACAAAAGACCGAATTTCAACGCGAAATCTCAGGAGAAAAGTTCTTCGGTTTGGTTCATTTGCTTGCAACATCCGATGTTTTCGAGGCGGCCAAATTGCGATTGTTTTCTCTCCAATCATCGTGCATCGATGTAAAAACCGCCTCCACTTTCACACCCCAATCCACTTCGAACATTTTGGCGATCGCTTTTCGCTCCAATGAATTTTTATCGTCGGTCATTTGCGTTTCGGGTTGCCGATTAAACGCAAACTTTCCATTCCAAACAAATCAAAGCTACTCATAGACCTTCCATAACTGAAAGCAGATGTTGTTTCCTCAAATTGCGTTTCTCCCGTTGCGTTAGTGGACTATTAGGTCTAATTCATCATTCAGTTCTGTGGACGGTCGACATTTTCGCACGATTCAATTTGTTGCGCATTCATGGCTTGTGGTCACTTCGGAGGCCAAACGTCTTCCCGTTGTCCATTCCAATAATTTCGACCTTCGGGACTTACCTGAAGCTCAGAATGAGGTCAACTTTTTTGAAATTTAATCCCTCTGTTGGTCTCTTTTTTGGGCTAAAGCGCGGAATTGCGCTCGATGGAGAAGTTTACTTTACTCACCTTTCTTATGGACGAGTGGTATTCATGAGTGGAGTTTTTTACTGCGAAGACCGTGAAGCGGAATGGACACTCGTGGCCTTGACGGTCATTCAGAAAGAAAAACGAGTTGGATTTTTTGGACTCCGCCGGAAATCCGTTGAATTTCCGAGATTCTCGCGGGAATTTCTTTTGCAGCAAAAAAGTTCGCATGTTTTTCTCCAAACATGCTGTAGCGTTTGAACCAAAAGTCCGTTCTTCTGTATGTGAAGTTCGATTTGAGATCGCCGCTTAGCCTCGACTTTAAATCGCTGAGTCCTTTTTATGAGCAAACGAGCTCAACTGACTGTTCAGTCGAATAGTCAACGTGGTTTGGCGTTTGTTTTCTATTGAGTCATGAAGGTTGGATTTCGCTGCGTGTGGAGACTTCGAATCTTCTTGAATTTGGCTCATAGATGAAAATACGCTCACTCAGGTGCTCTTCTGTCTTCATCGAATTGCTGAAGAGTGTTGATTGAATGTACATTTAAAGCGAAATCTTTCGACTTCAACGTTTGAATTTCATAAGTGGCATTGCAGTATTCACACCAAATTACAACCGTGCACTTGTGGAATACGGAAAGACTTTGGGTCTTTGAGGACCGGCAAATTTTGACATCTCGACGATGCGCGAGGGCCTTTGGCTCGTGAAGCTGCGGGTGTCCGTGTGGTCACTTTTTAATTGCTCTCCTTTTGGTTGAATGCCAAAATTGTGTGGACAATTTTGACTTTGAATTCTTGCGAACTCCTGAATACGAGCAAGTGGCTAATCAGTTTTTGTTTACTCGCACATCCTTCAAACTTTGTCTTCCGTTCCTCGAACTTGGCCTCCAAAATGCCGTAGATTGCGCATTTTGACCGGAACTTGAGCCGCTCGCTCTTCAGCTCTGCCGCTCGTTTGTCCATTAACAGCCGCGCGCAAGTTCGTGGACCTCGACGTTCGAAGCTGCTTTTGGCCTTCGAATTCGTGACAATCGATTTCCCAGCTCTTGCAGTTAATCGGTGGTTGCCGTGTGTTTCCCACCGTTTAGCAGAAATGTAGCGAAGTGAGTAGTAAATCCGCGTCGTTTGTGGTAATGAAGCGCGATGCGGGAGTTGGGTTTCCGGGTCGGTCGGTTCGTTTGACGGCCATCTGCGCTCTCGTCTACTTTTGTTTTTGCTGTCGATTGCGAGTTGTCGATTTTGGGAATTCGATCGAATTTCGACGACTTGGTCGAAAACAATCTTTTTTGGAAGATTCGTTAAAGTGACCAACGAAGTGGAAATTTTGACGAACTGCGCGGCTTCTGGTCCAAAGATAATCCGCGCTATTCGGCAAACGCAAACCGCGGCGATTTAACAGGTGGCATCGCAGTTAATCGTATTTGGCTTTTCACGCTTTTTATCGTCGAATCGCAACGTTAATCCACGCCAACTGCTCCCGAAACTGTCAGCTCGATTTGAAGTCTAGTTTAGACGCTTCAGATTCTCGTTGCAAGTTATCAACTGAAATTTCGTATTTGGAGGTCAAAGAAACTTCCGGGTCCAAAAATAGGGACTAGATCCGTTGGGCAGAAGCAATTTGATGGTCGACGCCGTGGAAATTTCGAATCTTCATGAGCGATGTTTATTTGATTGTAAGCAAAATATTACAAATAAAGTAGATGGATATCGTGAAGAGAAACAAGCCTTAAGGGCGAGATGGTGGGAGTGGGTGGGAGAATCATGGGAACAATGGAAAGAGATGTTACACAAATTTACGGTTGTAAATAAGTTTTGCATTGGGAGATGTCCGCTTCACGTTTTGTTCGTTCATTTCTTCAGATTTCATTTTTTCGGTTTCAGTGCTGATTACGTCTTTTGCTCATTTCTCTTCTTTTCATTATCGTTAAATGGACACAAGTTATCTTTCAAGATTTGGTTCTCGTGAAAAATCGACTGCGACGGGCGCCGAAGAACGCAAAAAACGACGTCGATGCGTTTGCTCGGCATTTGATCGTCTTTGGTGCCAAACGCGGTGCGTCTCTTCGTCGCGCATCATGCGACGATCGCGTAGTCAGCCTTTTGCCATTTCCCAGCGCCGAATATTTCGGTCTTCGCGTTTTTTGTCGCGATTTTTGCGTTTGTTGCGGCCATCGAGCGTCCGTTTTCGAGCTCCGGGTTGATCTGCGTTCTGTCCAATTCCGGTTTATGATCTTTTGCTATCGAATTGTGGCAGTAAAGCAAAGACGACGTTTGAGCAAACAAGCCCGAAGAAATCAAACTCCTTCGCTGCTCAACCACCTTGTAAGCAGCTTGTAAAGTCGTTCGCGCGTTTTTTTCATCTCGTTGGCCGCCAAATTCCGTGCGATTCATTTGAGTTGAATGTTCGCGCGTATTCATAACCTTCTTTCATCGTGCAGCTCTGAAGATTCCCATTTTGGGCTCTCAACTTTGTAAACATCCTAATTCGTTGGTACCATCTCTTTCATGCCATTCTGGGGTCTGTTTTTGCGCGTTGGAATCGGCTTATCGCCGCACGAAATCAATTCCAATTAGTTTTCTCTTTGTTGCGTCGAAATTCAAATGAGTTGGCCACTCGAATTTCCAAAAACTTCGTATTTCTACGATCCTTCTTAACATCAAGTCGTTGAAAAACCAAAAATTAAAGAAAATGTTAAGAGCGATAAGAGAACGTTGGAATGTTGTGAACCGTGTTGATCGTTAAGCTCACAAATTTTAATTGTCGTTCGTAGCTGTTCCCAAGATTTCGACGTCCGTTTCACTGTCGCGCTGCGATTTTACAAACCGTGTGCACAAGATACGCGACGGCCTTCAGTCCTCAACCTCGTTGATCGAAGTGAGTGAGTTTGGGAACTCGAAAAGCGACTTTTTTGCTTCCGATGGCACGCAGCGATTGGATGGCATCTTCATATTCTCGACGAGGCGCATGCATTTACGTTTCAAGGCCATTTTTGCGTTAACCGCAATTCATTGTCTGGGTTTTCTCTCGGATTCTTCGTTGATCGAAGACGCCAAAAAATAAGCGCCGTTTGCGCAACTGTTCCCTTCACGAAGTTCTTTTTGACCAACGAACTCAACTCTCGTGCGGGTTTTTTGGTTGAGGGTCATAAACGTTTTTGATGGATCGACGAGCGGCGTTGAAATGCGTTTGGTGGCCACAAACAGACGGCGCTGGTGATTTGCGGCGATAAAATCGAAACGGAAATTAATGACCGTTGCCAAACGCTTTTTCTTTGCTGCGGAATTTTCAACGTTGGAATTTTTAAGAATCGTTTTTCTTTTCGACTTTAATGCGCTCGATTGAAACAACACGAAGCGGCTGTTGATGGAAACTCTCGACGTTATGCGCGCTTCTTCTTTTTACGATTTTTCGTAAAAGTCGACGATTTTTGGCACCGCCGACCGGAAGATTCAAGTGTCGGAGGTCGAAGCTTAATTCCACTTCTTTCGTCCAAAAAAAACAATTTCGTCCGTCCATTTGGAATAGGCGGGACGGTGGCCATTCTGTTTCAAATGTTTTTTTCGCTAATGCACTTCCTTTGCGTCCATTTTACGTTGCCGCGCACGAACTGACCACGTCGTTTTGGCCCGAGAATTTTTGTTGTTGTTTTGCGTGTTTGAACGTAATGAAGAACAAAAACCGATAGATTGCGTGCCATAAAACGACTGGAGAGGTCGCGGAATGACTGGAACGTCGTCTTTTCAATTTTTGGTCGACGATCCCACGATGAGCGCACGTTCTCGGTTTCTCGTATTTCAATCCACGAGTTCGTTTACCGACTTTTTTGGCGCATTGAACTCTTGAATCACGTTCCGCCGCAATCGTTTGTGTGTTCATTCCAAATACGCGTTTTGTGTTTGCGTTTTAGACCTCGGAAGGTCGAGAGACGATAAGGTGATTAGTTTACCTGCATGAGAACTCATGTCCAATCGGTTCACTACGAAGCGCGCAAATTCCGCACATTTTCACGTTTGACCTAATCGAAATTCTAAACGTCGTTTTCTTTTTGTTTTTCGATAGCTTACGTGTGTTTGCAGGCGCAGCGTTGTTTTTTTCCCGTTGACTGACAGTTTAGAGTGGTCAATCGAAGCGCTCACTCACGTATCGTTTCAACAAGCGCTTCCGTTTTGTAACCGGCGACTCGTGGAAAACATTCCAAGTGAACGTTGCAGACGACGTCTGGTCATCGGCGTCGAGAGCAACGTTTTGATTAGCAGGCGTCTTTTGAATTGCTGATCAAACGCTTTTCGGCACTCGTCTTCACGCTCAATTTCACTCTGAAACATCTGTCTTCATTGCGCGTTCTCTTCGAATCACTTCTGTGCGAGGTCTTTCCGGTTCTTTGTCCGTCTGTCAACTCATCAATCTTCTTTCGTGTTAATTCCGAGTGTCTTTACAGCATTTTGAATGCAACCGAAGAACGGAAAACTATTGAAAAAATAAGCGAAATCCATGTATCAGCAAACGTGATTCCCATCAGCGCAATGTCACCGACCGGCGGCCGATTTTTACGGCCAACGATCGCTATTCTTTTGCTTTTAATTCACGTTTCTGCTCGACAACAAAGAGGTAAAAATAAAATGAAACGAATTCATTGAACGATTTGAACTGACAACCAATTTTAGTGCCCTCAGCTCCACGAGATCTTCAAGTGATTCAACTGAATGCAACTGCCTACCAAGTCAACTGGTCGCCTCCGGAGTTCTCCAACGGTCAGATTCGCGGCTATTACGTCTACCAGGAAAAATTGGTCAATGGTGCTCCGGTTGTTAACGGCAGAAGAAAAGCTGTAGCAATAGTCAATCAGGATGTAAGCATTGTATTTCTCTGTTCAACTATCGACCTCTTGATTTAGGCAAAATCAGCTCTCATAAGCGATTTCGAACCGAATACCGAGTATGTTATTCGAGTTAACGCAATAAGCGAGTTCGGAGATGGCGATCTTGCAAGTTCCGATCGTTTCATCACCGGTCGAAATCGTTAGTCTGAATTAGAATAACGAGAAAATAACAACCTAATTTTCAGCTCCGGGTCCTCCGCGACCTCAATCAGTGAGTTTAATAGACGAAACACCGCCATTGCGAGCACGAATCGAATGGCTTCCAGCGGTTGACAAAGGCGATGGATCAACGGCGCCGGTTCAGGGATATTCCATTTCCTATCGACCAGTCGGAACACAAATAACCGCGTGGCAAACAGTCGAAGTCAATGGAGATGAGAAGAGTGCCGTGATGCCAAATCTGCGTATGTTTTCAACCTTCTGTTTCTTAATCAAAGTTTTAGTGATGGGCACTGAGTACGAAATTCAAATGGCTGCTTTCAACGAGGACGGTCGAAGTGAAAATGTTTCGGAACGTTTGAACACCCCAGTCGGTCGTCCATCCGGGACTCCTCAATCTGTTCGTTACACTATCAACGGCGATAAACTCACACTTCAATGGGATCCACCAGTTCCCTCAAAAACAAACGGACCCATCATTGCCTATCATCCTGTTTTGGCGTGCAGCGACAACACACCACCCCAACATCACAACGTGAATTTGAAGCTAATTGACTTAAAGTCAACGTCGTTTCTTTAGGTCTCTCGAACGTGGGATATCTACAATATTGACTTGCAGAAACAATACAGTTTTCGAGTGGCCGCAAAGACTGCAAAGGGTGATGGGCCGTTTTCGGAGTCCGTTCTCATTACTCCGTTGAATAGTCGTAAGTTGAAAAGAAACGAAAAACTTTGGCTCTTGCAATATAGAAATGTTTACATTTACTGATCTTATTCGACAACCATTTTTGATATCATTTTTGGTATGCAGATGTTGTAACGATCATTTGATTTCCATGGCAATTGCCGTAGAAAAGATTGACAAATCTGTTTTTAAACGTTTCTAGAGACCAAAAACAGTTTTGTTTTTGGAATTGAAGCTCGTGCTTCGGATTGTTTTTGACTAATCGAATTTGACGTCGAAACGACGACTTTTGGTTTCCGGATGTTTTTGTGTAAAAGAGGATCAGCTTAACTTCTGACTCATTCTCTCGCAGTTTAATTTGCCCCATTCCCATCATCAGCTGGTATTCGATTGATGGCGTTCTGATGAGAGACTTTACAAGGATAGTAATGTCCTCATAATGCAATTGGTGTTGCAAATAAGATTGCTAATGTCTTTAGGTGAGCCTCAGTGTTCTTCGATCTCGTGTACGTACTTTTAACAACCCGAAAGTTGACTGAGAAATCCGATCCACGTTGTGAATTTTAATCGTTTTGTGTGACTGGGCATAATGCTGCGAACAGTAAAATCTGAGAAGTTGGTCAATGCGAATTTCTGGGTTGAAGAGTTTGGACCGAATCATCGAAATGACCTTTCGGTTTCAAACACTCAAACGACCGTGTGATCTTGGTAAACGACACTTTCGTCTTTTATGGTCGATTAGCATCGAATTCGACTGTTGCTCTGTGGTGTGGAAATCGCTTTCCGGTCTTTGAAAACACTTCAGACAGTTCGTGTCGATAAAAACAATTGAAAAAGATCTTAAAACCGTTAGGTGAGTGCTTTTGCGGCAATTTGAAACCGTTTGGCAAACTCGTGGACCAAACTTGTCGTTCACGCTCCGACGAACATTTCAATTCGATGAGTCGGGAGGATGAAATTCGGTTTTGGAAGCGAGATCGGCGACCAACTCATTTTCATTGGGCGGCTTTCTTTGCGGAGTTTCGATTTCGGATTAAACGCAATGACGAGTTGTCATCGAACAAAAGATTGTTTCCATAATGAGGATTATTTTGACGCTTTCAGACGTTTGTTGTCGCTTCGGAATTCATACGCTGCGAGTGATGCATTAGTTTCATGTGTTAATGACGAGCGATGAAAATGCACGAGTGGTCGCCATCGGTAACAGAAAGTTGTTTGGGATGAGCTGTTAAAACGAATTGAAAAGGAGCGGCACTTCAAACCGCAAAAGCCAATTTCCTCGTTTCTCTCGAAGTTCATTTTTGCACCAACTCTGCAGTTTATTTTTGCTGCTAACAAAATAATTAATCCTCAGTTAACTGCCATAGAAGGATGCGAACTAATCGAGTTGCATTTCTAATTCTAAGCCTCCGCCCTCGAAATTCGGATTCCGAAAATCTCCTAATTGTTCTCCCATCGACGTGTAAAGCCATCGACCTGCTTCAGCGACTTGTTATCGCATTCGACGCTCATAATCCAAAGAAACCACAATTCAATTTCGTTTGCCACTTTGCCTTCGGTTCGAATCACCTGCTCGTTTTTTTGACTTCTAGCGTTTCTTAGCCTTCAGTTTCCTTTTTTGGCGAAAGGTCGAAGAATTAGCGAAATGTCGGCAATTCGTTTCGGGTCAAACTGTTGCGTCTAAATCCTGCTGTAGCACCTTTAAAGGATGACGCGCAGGCGCATTTGTTGAGCGGATTTGACCATCGACGTCGTTCTTAATCTCCAACTCCACGGCTTTTGGTCTACAACGGTGGGTGGAGAACAACGGGAATCGTCAACTTGTTTGTAGAGAATTAGTCCATTTGCCTTAAGACTCTCGGATCTAATCGATGCCCTCCACGTAAAGACGTTACCAATGGCTGGAAAAGGCCGTTGAGAGTCGTCAAAAGAAGTTGTTTGGCTTCTTGCATTATTTTATGATCCAACAGACGATATCAACAAAAGACGTCAGTTGGATAATAAGATCTCGACCAGTTCCTCCTTCAAAATTCGAAGTGTCGGTTTGGACGTTGCGTTTAAGACGAGAATTTCGTTAGCCCATAGATTCGATTAATAACCACCGCCTCTTGGATTTTGTTTTCCGTTCGCATGAATCCCCCAATGAGCTTAAACGCTAATTTACATACTCCATGGGTGTGACTGATCGGTTGAGAGCGATTTAACGGACGGCAGATTAACGACATTGGGCATGTTTTCGTATTTTCGTTCTCGAATTTCTGCTTAGCGTTGAGGCTCATTAATCAGCGAAATCGGCCAGCGGACTTGACGATGAGTGAGGCCGCTAAGTGCCGCTTTGCACCTGATGAACAAACGAGCCGACAGGAAGAGATTCTCGTTTGTGCGCGACCTGAAAATGCAAATTGGCAGTTTCGTGAAACTTTCCGATTCTTTGCGTGAATTCGTTTTCCATTTTACGATCGTGTTCCAGTAAGCAGGTCGAGGAATGACGATGATTTCTGAATGACATTCACCGGCGCCGAACTTGTTAATTCGTTTGTCGTTTTGACTTCTCGCAACTCTTCACATATCAACTCACGTACCGACAAAATGGCCCTCACGTCGACAACCGAAACCGTGACTACAACAACTGAAGAACCGCCGGAAACCGAACCGCCGATTGACATTGCTGATCCCGAGTTTGTTTGGCATTCAGATCCCAAAAAACTGCCGCCCGTTCTTTCTCCGCTAATCTGCAAGGAGGGATTGTTGATGCGGTTCGAGGAGCTGGTCAATCAGCTGAGCACCGGCTGGAAGTATCACGTTGCTAACACCGATGGTAATCGTCAGCCATCGACTTGCTTTCCATTTTTGCTGTTTAGGAATCAAAGACTCATGGAAACAGTTCGAAAAGTATTACAACAACATGTGTTCTTACACGGGCGGTGAGTTCAAAACTAAATCGAATAGATCAGTTAAATGTAAACATCAAAGAAAACTAGTCATCATGGGAAATTTGTTCAACAAACTTTTCCGTTCAATTGCCTCCGATCCGGAGAAAGAATCGGATTCCATTGGCGCTCGTTGACTCATCACTCAACGAGCAAAAGTTTTCTCAAACGATCGCCACTGGTTGGCCGTGGGTCAACAACAAATTCCTTTGGGTTGTTCGAGGGCCAGTGGGCAAATTGAAGACCCGAATACAAACACGAGTTATGAGTACAAGACCCCCAAGTCCTCGGCTGTCTCTCATTCACATGCAAAGTAATTTGATCGTGAAATTATGACGCTTTGGAGTTTGTATCGTGAGTATCGTGTTTCGTTGTTGCTTTTTTTGTAATTCATTTAATTTCGAGGTCCGTCGGGAATTCGGGACTTTTTATCTTTTGGGTCGCAGTTCTCTTCTGATTCCAACGAGCAGCGTCGTGGACCGCGGTTTCAATCGTTTGATTAAAATTTTCGTTAATTTGCGCAGAAGAACGACGAGCAAAAAGCTCTCGAGAATCGGCGCTTTTGCTCAAATGAATGGTCCCCGAGTTTTCATACGCATCGCTTCTTTTTGGGTCCTCGGCCGTGCGCATTCAAAAGCCAAAAAAGGAGCAAAAAACGAAAATAATTTGGGATTTTCGAGGGCTACGAAAAACGGTTGGCGTCGTGTTTCGGAAATCTTTTCGTTTTTCATCCTACGGCGCCAAACTCGTGAATTTGCGCGCTTCTTGTCTCCAAAAAAAGGCTCGAGGGCAAGATTGCGTGAGAATTTGCGTCCAATTCGAAACTTTCTAATCGAAAGTCCAACCGTTTGACCATCAGCGAGTTTTGACTGTTACTTCAGATTCCGCATTCAAACATGGGAACTCGGTTTTTACTTAACGGCAACAGTCAACGGAAACAACTTGAATTTCGAGACGCTTCAGCAACCTCACGGGCCCTTTTTTTCCTGCTGATGAGGTCAATTCTTCGACATCTCTTATTCATGAGTAGTCAGACTAATTTCTCTGCGTTTTCAAACCGACATGTTTGATAATCGACCAGAAGGTAGTCACAGACAACGCAAATCTTCGCGTTAACATATTAGTTGAACTCCATGGTGAGCTCAAAGGTTTTCGGAACGCCTCCGAAGACGGACGTTAAGTTTCCGCTTTGCGTGTTCCGTTCAGATTACGAAGACAAAGTTCGCATTCTGATGCACTTGTTTTTTTATCGTTGAAAACGTTGTGTTGATTTTTATCGTCCGGTTTGATGGTCCAAATGGAACACTGTCAGTTGACCTTTAAAACGAAATGTCGAAATGGGCCATGAGTTTCCTTAATTTGATATCTGAGTTTGTTTTCACGACCACGTTGGCGAATGTCAATCGAATGCGAAGGGTCGTGACTGCAAACCGCATTCCACGGTAATTTCATTGGCTTTCGAATCATAAGCGCCTGTTTACGAGCTTCTTGAGGACAACGCTCGTTGTCAGACCATTCGCTCGAAGCGTTGAAGGACGCCGTTGTAATCTTGTGGTCATTTGACGACAAAAACTCACCTTTGAATGGCTTCTTCCGTTTTGAATTTGACAAAAAAGATTTCCGTCTTTTATTCTCGTTTCGAATGGACGTTTAAATTTGAGTGGATTTTAATTGCGATTCTCACTCGTCGATCCTCTTCATCGCTTTTTGACGTCCACTTGAGAAAAATGCCGTCCACCAAATCGTTTCGAGTGCATTGGGAATTTCACTTGTTACACGCGATTAAGTTCGAACAAAACTCGCCGTTGATTTCCGGTAGGCGGCCAACGGACGCAAATTTTTGTGGTCACACCGTGGCAAACACGCCACGCAAATGGACTTCGAACAAAATTGTTCGCGCCGTCCGCGTTTTCCGACGTTGAGTAAACGAAAAATGAGTGGCCCGGTCAATTGACAGCCAAAATGACATCCCGAATTTGTCCCCGTTTGCGCGATGGTTCTCGTTTTACGCGCAAAGTCGAAGCTCATAATCAGCGTTTTGACCGACGTATTTTTGGTTCGTTCCACGTTCTTGTAAACTCATTCGTGCGCGAAATCCAATTTCCATTGCCGCAGTTCCTGTTCACTACGACTTCGGTGATTTGTTTGCCGAAAAGCGTCGGAACGTCCGGAAGATCGCGGAGTCGTAATTGAACGCGCAGATGGTTTGCGTTCGCACTCGTCGTCAGCTTCTTAACTGCCGTCTTGCAGCCACCAAGTTTTATTGGTGATCGTGAGCAATTAGTCTCCACGCCAATAACCACAAGCTTTCTGTGTGGGCTTCTGGAGCATATGCCAAAAATTAAACAGAATTTTTAAGCCAAAATTTTCGTTTTAACTCGTCCGGCGATTCGCTTTTCCCCATGGAGTTGCAGTCGGAAGACAAAAAGCGAAAATCGTCTTGTGGTCAAATTCGAAAGTCAACCCAACGGATTTGCAACTCGTCGATGTGAATCTGGAGCGTGTTTTTCGTCCAATTACTTTTTCATTGAAAGCACTTTCAAGCGTCACACTAATTAGCTCTCGTTTCTTTCACGTGTTTCGGTTACGTTAAACTCTTGTCTCTTATAGCAATTGGGCTCAATGGAGTGGCGACAGGATTATTGGCATCAGGATCGAGATTACGGCAGACGCTACGATCACGTTCTGAATGGTAAAATTGACGGCAAATTTGACAGCAAACTGAATTCCTCTCTTACCTAAACTTCAAAAAAGGTTTCCGATAATCGTCAACCCAACGGACATCGACGAACCGGCGCGCGTTTTCCATTTCCGTTCGTATTCAATTCAAAAGGCCGAAAAGGAAAATCCAATAGGAGTTTAAGTTGAGGACCATTGATATGTCGGAGAGAGTAATTGTTCCGAGGGACAAAACGAAATACACGGGTCATTGGAAAGTAGTTCGTTTCTGCACTAGCTTCGTACAACGGGCGGTATTCGAGAGTTGTCGAGAAGATTGACTATGACTTTTGATTGAACATCGAGCAGCTTCTCATTCGTATTCTCTAAACTAAATCCGCCTGCAAATTGACAACTCGGATGGCCAATTGGCGTCCGAAATATACGCAGCCACTTTGGCGCGAAGATCCAAATGCGCGAATTCGAGAGCAACGAGAACGTCAAAGTGTCTTAACGGCGGTCATTCAGTCGCTTCTACAGCAGGGTAACCAGCAGTTGACCGGTAGAGTTTGACGTGATTAAAGCACTCAAAAAACGAAAATTTTGCAAGAGCCAAGAAATCGATTGTGTGTTCGCGTTTAATCGTCTGTTTTAGCGCTCGTTGGGCCTCCAACCAATGTAACGATCCAAGCGTTGACAAACGATTCTGTGGTTGTTCAGTGGGCTTTTGACGAGGCGCAAAATGGTGGACTGGCCGACGGATTCGTTGTCAAGTATATTCACGAACCGAATCGCGAAGAACACTCAGTTAACGATATGGACAGATGGAAACCACAGAGTGTCATGGATCCACAAGCTCGTCACGTTGAGATCAACAGACTCACTGCCCACAAACCGTATGCCTTTTGTGTGTTGGCCATCAAAAACAGCGTGAGTTAACGGAATCAGACAATCGAACAGTTTTTGATTACAGCGTTTGGGGCCCTGCTCAGATCCACCAACAACTATTGATCGCATTTATCCGACTCATGTGGTTCAAAATCTTCATGTTCAGTACAAAACAAGTCAATCCGTTGCGTTGCATTGGGACTTTGATTCGTCAATGAATCCGAACGAAAACCTTGGCTTTTACATCAATCAGTCGGGCACGAAAAATTACCGAACTCAATTTCTGAAGGATGAACATCTTTCGGCTCCAGGATTTGAACGTCGAATCAGCATTTCGGAACGCAATTTCTTGTGGTCCAACTTGCGGCCATACATGAATTACACCTTCAGAGTTGGAGTTTACTCTCTAAACGACCAGAAAACATATTGGCCTCGAGAAATAATGGTTAGTTGATGGAGCAATTGAATGAACGCAAACTTGTTGTTTAGATTCGAACTGATCCAACGGGACCACCGCTCGTTGATACTCCCGAGTTTATGCAGTCCAGAAGTTACGGAACGGCCGATTTGCGATTGAAAGTGAGTTTGAGTTTCGATTTACAAAAACCTGATTTCTACTCAAGTGTGCAACCGAAGAACACGGTCCAATCAGTCACTACTGGATTGTTGTGATTCCGGGCAATTTTTCCAAAGAAGACGTCATGAACGTCGACTCTCAACAACTGATTCAAAGTACGCATCGATGGCGACTACGATCGGACATGACACCACGAATTTCTCCATCTGATTCGAAAGCAACGAAGAAACGAGCTCTGGAAAGCGGAAACAAAATCGAGAATGGGGAAATGATCGATCTACACGTCTACGCTAATGGCCATTCGATTCGTTTAGATGAAAACGAAGACGATGAAGCAACGATTGATGAGGAAACCGGTTATGAAGGTGGAGAGAATGAATCGCGAAAAGAGCATTCGAGTCGACTTCGATTGAAACGAAAAGTGGACTTTGATGACGAAAATGAGTTCGAAATCGTACACCGCAAACGTTCTCGACGAACCCTCGAAAACAGTCGACGGAAACGTAAACGAAGACACGGAGAACGGAAGATACGAGAACCGGCACCACCCCTGATTACTCGCTCTTTAGATGGCGTCTACATCGGAGCTCAGCTGTCGAGTCAACAGTTGGAACGAATGTATCGAAATGAAGAGCTGTTTACTTTGGGTGATGGGAAAGTGAGTTTACATTCGTTTCTTCGCAGTGAACTTTGATTTGTAGGAATACGGAGGTTATCTGAATTTGCCTCTAGATCCTAAACAACAGTATCGAGTTATGTCTCGAGCGTTTGCCAGCGATCAAAGTACATCTCGTTTTGATCGTCCGGTAAGTTTATTTTGCGTTGTGTAGGGGAACGTTTATTCAATTCACTAGTAATTCAAATTTCCGTTCCATTTTCAGTTTTTTCCGTTTTGAACTCGAAAGCATTTTCTGTACTGCCAACTTTAAAATTCCATTTTCAGTTTGAATACCGTGCCCCAATGCAAGAGCCTGCATCCAAGCTTTTCACCGACTCACTGGTCAGTGACCCGTTCTCTTCGAAGCCGGTTCTTATGACTCATGCGACACAACGAATTGGAAATATGAACATCATTATTCCAGTGGTTTTCTTCCTCACTTTGTCCACAATCATCGGAATGCTTGTAACTTGGTGGTTGAAATGCAATCGCAAAGGAGCAAACACCGGTGCTTTTGGTCACCACAACGGTGGAACGATGAGTCGACGACATGGTTCAATTACAAAGATTGCGTTGGGTACTGATTTTGCACAAATAAATGGAAACGGCAACGGGATCTACGGTCCGGCTAGTGCACGTACTCTGCCAAATGAGACCTCTAAATTGTTGATGAATGGCGGCACCGGAATAACTTCAAATGGAACTTTGGGGCATCGAAGTCAAAACGGCGATTTGAACGGTCACGCTCATTTCGCTCGTAACTCGGCACCAAATACCGATCCTCCACTCTACGATTTGTATCCATCTAATGGCGGCCTTTCGATTAGTCAAAACAATTTGCATGACGGCGGTGTGGTCAACGGGGGTATGATTGGAAACGATCAACTGTTCTCAACGAGCACTGCACTTACGTTGGCCGGAAGTGGATCGGTTGGACATATCGGGCATCATACTGCAATTCCGTTAAGCGAATTTCGTGCACATGTTGAAAGATTGAAAATGAACAACAACGAACAGTTCATTAAGGTATCAACATTCTGTTTAATCTTTTTGTACATACCATTGATTTTTAGGAGTTTGAAAGCATTGAAACCGATCAACACGGTATCTCTTGGGAGCATTCGAAATTGGATGTGAATAAGCCAAAGAATCGTTATGCGAATGTCGGTAAGTTGATTTGTACTTTGACAAGTAATTTGAAGACAAGAAATGGCTGTTGAAAGAACATTAATTTGTGTTTATTCCAGTTGCTTATGATCATACACGAGTTACACTCCAACCGGTTAGTCGATCGGCAACCGGCGGTCCAATTGGTCCGTTAAATGGTCGAATGGACGATGAAGACGAAGATGAAGAAGAACCAGGTTCCGATTACATCAACGCCAATTACATTGATGGCTGGACAAAACCACGAGCTTACATCGCAACTCAAGGACCATTACCCGAAACGTTTGCAGATTTCTGGCGAATGGTTTGGGAAGAGAGATCTGCAGTTGTTGTGATGTTAACACGATTAGGTCAGTGTATCATGTATTTTCCAAATACAGAGTTTTTTTAGAGGAAAGATCACGTGTTAAATGCTCTCAGTATTGGCCTTCTCGCAACTCAGCAACTTACGGTCATATTGTTGTAACGGTGATTAACACTACCGAATTGGCTCATTACACAATTCGAACGATGCGTTTGGAACACTTGATTGAACAAGAAGTTCGTGAAATTAAACACACTCAATACACTTCTTGGCCCGATCACGGCGTTCCCGATCATCCTACACCGTTCTTAATGTTCTTAAAGAAAGTGAAAGCTTTGAATCCGTCTGGTGCAGGTCCAATTGTTACGCATTGCAGGTTTGTCTCATTCAAATATGCATCTAATTTGTATTCAAATTTCAGTGCTGGTGTTGGAAGAACGGGTGCATTTATCGTCGTCGATTGCATGTTGGAGCGAATTCAGTCAGAGAATACTGTCGACATTTACGGTTGTGTTAAAACTCTTCGATCCCAAAGGACTTACATGGTCCAAACTGATGAGCAATACATTTTCATTCACGATGCAGTACTTGACGCTGCTCAATCGGGTTCAACTGAAGTGCCAGCAAACAAACTGAAACAGCACATCGAGACGAATATTCACGCCATTATACCTGTTTGTCAATATGAGAATTCTTTAACTATCTGATTTTTTTAGGGTATTCAAGGGAATACAACGAATTTAGACGTTGAATTCCAAAGTCTTCTCGCTCTTCATCCGCCAAATGTCACATTTTATGCAGCGCAACAGCCAGTAAACGGACCAAAGAATCGCAGTCAAAATCAACTACCTTACGATTCCAATCGTGTGATGTTGCAACGACACATGAATGTCGAAGGTTCTGATTACATTAACGCATCGTGGATTGATAGTTACCAACGTCGACGTGCTTATATTGCTACTCAAGCACCGATGTCCAACACAGTCGTTGATTTTTGGCGAATGTTGTGGGAAACTGATTCATGTGTTGTGGTTATGCTCACTGGTCAACCTCAATTCTCACAACGAGGAGGAGCTTCTGTGGCATTTGAACAATCCGAAAGATATGCGGAATATTGGCCAGCAAACGGAGCAATGCGCTACGATTCGATTATTGTGGAGATCATTCAAGAGTCTCGCATCGACGACTACATTATACACGAATTGAAGATCAAGAACACTCTCGTATGTTGTCGCCTTCCTACTAAACGTATTTCTGATTGTTTTTAGGAGAATCAAAGTCGCACAATTCGACACTTCCAATTTCTTAACTGGTCCGATAGAGGTGATGCAGCAGTTGATCCGATTGAATTGAACACTTTCATTGGAACGGTAAGTGACTAAAGCTTTTTAAATCTAATTGATTTGTAGATTCATCACGCCCATCAAACATTTGGTTTGGACGGACCGATTTGTGTTCATTGTACGAATGGTGCCGGTCGTACGGGAGTTTTTATTGCTATTGCGAACATTATCGAAAGAATCAGTTTGGAGAAAGTGGTCGACGTGTTTACAACCGTCAAGCTTCTACGAGCTCAACGTCCAAACATGGTCGAGACGAAGGCAGAGCTGGAACTGGTCTACGACGCAGCTCTTGCATATTACAATAGCGTTTCCAAAGAAAAAGATTTTTGGTGATTGAATTCGCCCCTTTTTTCTTCAGTCAATTCAAACAAACAGGTGCTATCTTTAACGGGTCTGAATTAACCGTTCAATTTTGTATAACCTCTTATCTTACTTTTTTTATCTATTAGTCATTTCCGTTCGATTATCTTGCCTTTTTCGATTGTTTTTCATCAGAAACACGGGTATCTTTTAGCATTTTTCCGATCTTTGGACTAAAATATATTTGCAATTGCCCTTGGTTGTACCTCCGATTTTATCGTTTTGCACTCTATTGCCTTGGCTTCTTGCTTGGGTTGTTTGACAAATAAAACTTTTATTAACCGACTTGTACATCTCAAGAACTAAAGACACAATGGTGACGTGATCATTTGATGATTGCGTGTGGATTTAGTTTGCATAAGAACAAATAAAAACATTTCAATTGATAAGTCATTTGCGTTTGCAACATAGAAGCATACTTGTCGTTCGAAGATGTTTGCTCTGTGGTTGACAGCTGAGCAGGAAGCGGAGCCCGGAAGTTCGGCGGTGTTGATAGTGATTGTAATTCTCGTTTTCGTTGTCTTCTACGGCTGTTTGTGGATAATCAGTGAGGGTCGATTCGATCGTGTGATCTACGCCGATGGTCATTTTCCGTCACAGCGTCGTTATGTTCAATCGAGTGTTCAGGAAGCGAAAGTAAGTGGATGGTTGGAGAGCCGAACTGAACGGTTTGCAGAAGAACTCGTCCGTAGGCAGTTCGATGACCGGAACCGACAATTCGAGTATCATTGTGATTCCGCCAATTCGCTCTACCGCTTGCTCGGTTCAGTTGCCACAGGTCTCCGAATCGGAGATTGTCGAAATGAATCGTGTTGGATCGGTGAGTTGTTGCTTGAGTAGGCGACTGGAATTGAGTTTCAGCATCAACACTTGAACACTCTTGAAGGAGCAGATGCATCGCGTACGTTCACTCGTGCCTTGACGGGTGGAACAGCGCCGATTTACGCCAAACCGACACCGTTGTCGTCGGAGATCGTCGGAAGCGAAAGGCCACGCAGATGTTCGTTCACCAATGTTGGCGGCAAAATGCACAGTCAGTCGATGCGTTTGAATGAATTGGAAGCTGTGAAACCGAGAAGGAGTTCTGGTGATCTGTCGAAGCAGAGAAGTCGATCCAAATGTTCGTCAGTGGTTTCTGGACCGCGAACTGCTCGTGCCGCCTACTCGCCGGTTCATGATCCCGAAGAGCCGGGACTTCCGAATTGCTTGTGATGAGAAATACTCGTATGATTGTTTGTGTGGCAATAAACGATTGAAATGTCTCTGACGTAGACCAGCGATGGCGGTTCATTAAATGTTGTTGATCAGAAATTGGGATGAAAGTGAATCGCTAATTTGTTCGAATGGAAGAGCCGTTGACTTACGATGATCAGTTGCTGCCTTGTGCTTTCTGCTGATCGGCTGCTCTTGACTGCTGTTGCCGCTGCTCGATTGACTCTGACGATGCGCTTCGTCCATTGGCTTCTATGGACGTGGAGTGTCGTCTTGACTGCTGCCCAGGTTCTCGAACCGGATGGCGACTTCTTCAACGTCAACAACTGTGAGTTTGAGGTCTCTGACTGGCAGTTTGTGTTGTTTGCTTTCAGTGGGAAACGTTTGTCCGGGAACTTATTTGCCACCGGCTCAGCTTTCGGAAGACCAGAAATTGTTCGTGTTGAATCAGACTCTCGTCGATCGTTTCTTCGCCGGCTGCTTCCACATTCACGGCAACTTGGAGTATGATTTGAGTACAAAGAAGTTGGTTGTAGCGTTTTCGGGAGGCGAGGACGGCACCGTTGGCTATGGCTCCAACATCACGCGAACAGTCGGTTTTCGTCCTTATGTTCCCGAATGCATGTTACAGTTTAGATTTCTGGTTATCTGTACGTTCGAGTTGGTGACTACGGGGAGCTGCGTTTCGTTGACATGTATGGACTGACTTACATTGCTGGTGGAAACAAGTGGAACGGTTGTGACCTGGTGTTGGAGTACGCGAGTGCGAAGAGTTCGAATTGGTCTGGTGGATTTCGTGCGGAGACTTTGGATTGTGAGTTTGGGCTAGAATCTGAGTTGAGTGTTAGTGTATTGCAGTGAAAGATCTTCAGATCTGCAGCTTTCGATCGGAACTCGAGAATGGCCAGTGGGTGCGAAAGAGCGAGATCGTGAAGACGGTATTGGACGGAACAACCGGCGGTGGAATCAAGATTACGAACATGTCTGAGAGCGGTGTTTTGACTGTGAGTTCGAACTAAGTGGCTCCGACTCATAACTTGGTTGTTTTCAGTTCGATGAGATGGCGGGACTTGCTGGCAAATACGTCTTCCAATACGACAAGAAGTGCATTGCTCGACAACGAACTTCGATCATCGCCAATTTCCCGGGCTTGAAAGTTCCGGATGGCGACGAGTGTTGTCCGGAAGAGTGTGAACATGGCTGTGTCTACGAACTGAATCCGTTGAAGGGAGGCGAAGGTCGTAAACGTTGTTCGGTAAGTTGGATTGTGTTCATCGATTGATTGCATTCAGTCGTGCAAACCCGATGCATCGCATACTCCGCGTTATTGGAACGATTTTGCTGCTTCTCTTGTGAAATCTGCGATCTCAACTTGCGCATTGGACTCGTTTGCATCAAGAGCAAGAACGATACGTGTGACGGTGAGTCTTCAGCTGTGAACTCGTACAATTCTTGTGTTTTCAGCTCCATTTGTTCGATCCGAAAACAACTGTGCTTTTGAGTGTCCGTTTCGTCAAACGTTGAACATGGTGGACGGTTCGTGTGTCCCGTGTGCGTGGTCGTTCGAGAATGGCAAGTTCGATACGGGAAAGGAAAGCTGTGACACAAGTGAGTGTTCGCCGAGAGTCGCTGCTTTCTAGTTGGTGGGACTATTTAGCTTGTGCTGTAATGGGCTCGGTGAACTACGCGACTACTAGTGAAATGAAACGCTCTGATGCTGACGAGTCGCGTGCATGTCGTATTATGACCGGAAACGTCGATATCACTCCGTCGACTTTGGTCAAAACGGAGCAGAATAGCGCCATCACCGATCAACTCTCGCAGATTCCCGCCTTCTACGGCAATGTTCGCGTTCGTGGTCTCGGTGGGGCTGTTGAACTCTTGAAATCGACCGTTCAAATTGTTGGGTGAGTTGTCAGCGCGAGTGTCAATGTGGTCTTCCAGCGACTTCAATTTGAACGACAATTCGAATTTGACCAGCATCGATTTGGGCAGTTTGAAGAAACTCGGTGGTAAGAAGAATGTCGGCGACAACCCAGGATTCGATCCGGGCGCAGAACAGAAACTGGACGCTGATCTGATCCGTGCCCGCGACAGCGCGAAGAACCAAGGACTCTTGCCGTTCACCAGTGAAATGAACGCAACAGCCGACTGCTACGAGGGATGTGCGGGCAATTGCAATCAGAGTTTGGGCAAAGCTTCTTGGGGTTGCACTCAATGCAATGACGTGAGTTATTATTGGTCGATTTGCCACTTTAGGCCATTGATTGCAGAAAGCTCTCATCTTCAATCAACCCGACCTGTTCTCTTGCGCTGCCAATGCCACGGAATGTCCATCTGGTTACTACAAGAACGGAACCCAATGTGTGCTTTGTGATCCTTCGTGCGTCGGCGGTTGCTCGGGAAAGGGGTCGAATTTTGGTGCGAATGGTTGCAACAAGTGCAGTGTCTACGTTTTTCAAAAGGACGGAACGGTTGGTTGTCTCGGCCGAACAATACTCACGTTTTTAGGTGGTTTGCAAGTCGTTGAAGTTGCGTTGTCGATCGCCGACTCCCAAGAACTGCGATTCGTCTTTGAAGAAGTTGATTGCCGAATTGAAGGTGCTTAGGAATGAACTCACAATCAAGTAATCCCAATGTTTTAGGAGTACGTTCCGGAAAGCCCGTCGCCGGCTGTCATGTCCCCGTCGTCTGAGAGTTCGAGTTTGCCGACCACCATTCGTGTTACTACCGGTGCTTGATCTCCACCTCACTTCTTGTTCCGGTTGCGTTGAGAAGAAATAAACTTTGGGAAACGCGAAGATTAAACAATTGACCATTGCAATTTGATGCAAGAAGGATCCTAGCAAGCTCCCAATTTATTGGCTAACACGCGATACTTGCTAGTGGATCCCATCATCGAAGCCAACTAGCAATATAAGGGAGTTTCGAGACGAAGAAAAATGTGAGCAGCGTGGCGCAGTGGAAGCGTGCTGGGCCCATAACCCAGAGGTCGGTGGATCGAAACCACTCGCTGCTAATCTTTTTGTTTAATCTGTTAATTGCTCACGAAAGACGTATTTTTGATTTCTGAATTTCTTTTACTGTTTGCAGTCCTCAATGACCCGAAATAGAAGTGCGTTTGAATCAGATGTTGTCGACTTCATTGCTTCGCTCAATAGTAGAGAACGAGTGCTCGTTTGTGGACCACAAATATCCAAAAGGAGTTGATTGCGAAAAGCAACAATCGATGACTTAGTCTTGTTTATCCAAAGGCCATTGAATAACCGTTAAGTAGATTGATTGGTTTTGGGTGCTGCGAAATAATTCGAGAACTTAATTTGGCTAACCGATTACTCTCTTCGATCTGTGGCTTGGAATGGGTACAGAACAAGAACCCCAACAACCATTCATCAATTAGACAACAATCGTTAGCTTCAATCCGCGTTTGTGTCCATTTGTACACAACTCGCATCTAATTCCGTTTGTTAGAACCCACTCACGACTACGACGTTTCAGTTAGTGTTCAACGGGCTCTGGAGTGTCTGTTGAAGTAACGGATTTGATCCTCTGGTCGCAGCTTCATTGAAAGTGATGTCAGGACTAATTGTACCGTTGAATTGATCTTTCTGATTAGTTCAAAACAATCCGTTGATTCGATCGCTCTTGAAACAAGAACTCAGACAAAGAAAACGGCAATCTTTGCGCATGTTGATGTGAACAGAAACTGTGGACCTGTAACCCTGCGATGCAACTTGTTCTCTGCTGCAAACTGCAGACTTTGCATAAACGAGGTTCCAAGTCCGCCAATTTCCTTCAATCCTCCAGTCACTCGGGTGTCTTCTTCAGTGTCGAACAGTCGCTTTTCGTTTCTCCGCTTTGAACCATGGAACCGAACAATCTGATGATCGTTTCGTGTGCTCAAGTAGCCACCAGTTTGCTCTTCAGCGCTGCATCAACGTCGTACGTGATTCTCAACTGCAAAAAGAGTGTAAGTGCACAGATGAATTCGTTGATGTAATGAGCTTGAAGAAGAAAAAGAACGGTGCTACCGGCGAGAATCCGCCCGATGTTGCTGATCCAAGTGGAATTCCGAAAGCTGTTCCCGCAAGTGCAATGGGCGCGACACCCGGAGATCAACCCGTCACGGGTGCAAGCCAACCGCCCGGCGATACCAACAACGGCGCCTCGCCAGCCCCAGCGGCGTCTCGTGAGATCCAATCATCGCAATTGAACTGTGCATTATTGTTTTAGCAGCACCAGTCGATGGACCAAAGGCGCCAGCTGGTGGTGGAATGGCCGGTGAGTGGTGGATTGAAGGTCGTTGGTTTCATTGGGGCCGTTTCAGGCACTCACGATCCGAACTACCAAACATTGGCCGGAATGGGACCTGAAGTCTTTGGGGCCGACAAGAAAGCGCCCGCAGCTGCTCCAGCTCAACCAGCCGTTGCGAATAACGGCCCGAAAGCCCCAGCAGTCGGTGGAATTGCGGGTAGTATCGAATGAGTCTGCGGGCTACGCTCAGTTTTCAGGAACTCATGATCCCAATTACCAAACGTTGGCAGGAATGGGTCAGGATGTTTTCGGTAAGGACAAGGCGGGTGGAGCAGCTTCGGCTCCTGCGAACAAAGACGGACCGAAGGCTCCGGCTCAGGGCGGTATTGCCGGTGAGTGACGCAAGATCGAAGCAGCCTGATGCTCAATTCTTGTAGGCACCCACGATCCAAACTACCAGGTTTGACATTTGCAGATTGGGCCCATTCGACGCGGATTTAGACTTTGGCAGGCATGGGACAAGATGTCTTCGGAGCGGACAAGAAAGACGGCGAAAAGAAGGAAGAGAAGAAGGACGGACCGAAAGTACCGGCTCAAGGCGGAATTGCGGGTTTCTAGCTGACGAATGCTACTGTTGAGTAGTCGTATGTTTCAGGAACACACGATCCAAACTACCAGACTTTGGCCGGCATGGGACAAGATGTCTTCGGAGCGGACAAGAAGGCCGCTGCACCAGTCGCGGAGAAGAAAGATGGTCCGAAAGCTCCGGACAACAAAGAGGCGAAGGTGATTGAATTGAATCAGTTCTTCTGATCGGTCATTCAGGCGGGAACTCACGATCCCAATTACCAAACGTTGGCCGGCGTCAAGGGCGATGTGTTTGGCGCCGACAAGAAAGCTGCTGCTGCCGGAGGACCGAAAGCACCCGACAACAAGGATGCCAAGGTAAGGGTAGTTGTTGTGGAACTTTGAGACCGCTTGTTCAAGGCTGCAACACACGATCCCAACTATCAGACGTTGGCCGGAGTCAAGGACGATGTATTTGGCGCCGACAAGAAGAAGAAGTGAGATTGCTTGTGGTTGTCTTTTCCGTGTGTGATTCGTGAATAAACGTCGATGAAAGAAAAGTGGCTTGTAGAAATGCCAGTCCATATGCTTTGCTCTACTGATGTTTACAAGACACGATTTGTAAGGACGTTGACTTGCATAAGATTGGTGATTCCAATTCGGCACAATCACTTGTTTTCGTTATTCAGACTTCTGTGCAGTATGAAAGAAGGAACTCAGGTTGAAATGCGCACAGTTCGTCTTTTTCTTTCGTTCAATAGTCTTTTCCTTCAGATTACATCCACACGCAACCCACTGCCAAGATCGTTTTCAATGCTCAGAAAGCTCTCTGCCCATGGAAGTTTGATATTGACGAGACTCTAGAATCTTTCAGAAGCTCAGTAATTAAGGTTCTGTATGGTTTTAATGTATTGGAATGATCGACAAGCGGATTGAGAACAAATATCTTCGATCAGAAGCTCCCTATCACCGAACAAATCAGTAAAGTCATACTTATTTTATTCTGGGAAACATTGCAAAAAATGAGAACGTGAGAGTCTACAATTAGCTTCGAGATTTGAGTTCGCCGTTTTCGACTCCAGCATTCACGTGCTTGATCAGGTTGTTTCGTTGCTGTTGCAGACGAAAAGATTGGTCCTGGACTTTTTGTTTCCATTGGTTTAGGTCGCGCAAGTCGCAGTCGAGTTCTCGCTCCAGAAGCTCGCTGAGCATCTCAAACGTCACTTCGAGGATTCCTTGGTTGTCTTCGAAGATCATGCTCTGGTTGTTCTTCTCCAAGTAGAAGGCGAGCACGTACGAGTACATCAGCGTTCGACGGCTTCTGACAAGCGTGTCGAATGCTCGTTGCAGAAACCGAGTCTCCGATCGAACATACTGATGCACGTTCTGAATACAGGCCTGTAAATGAAGAATTAAGTGTTGCACGTCATTTGACCGAACTTTTAAGCGCAGACAACTTTCCGCTCCCTGAAATTGACATGAAATCACCACTCTCTTGTCTATGCGCTTAATCTCACGGCTGTTCGGCTTCTCAAAGTTCGCTATTAAGCTGCGGTTTATTGGATGACCAAAAACTTAACGGAAAAAAACAATTATGAATGAGAAAAATGATTCCTGGGAAAGGGCGATCCTAGGGCCCGCCTCCTCTGGATGCGCCGGTGTGTCGCTCACCGATTTTTGCGCCATCGCGACATGGCTATCCGATAAATACAGCAAAAGACCCAAGCAGGACATTTCGTCGCCGCTATTTCGCCGCGGACCACTTCGCCGCCAACAGTATCACCGACAAAGAGTTTTACCGAAAAAGAGTGTCGCGTCTCTGTGGCAAGACGCGCTAAAAAGAAAGAAAATCCCTGAACTTGATCGTCTTATAACCCGAGCATAACAGCGTCAAAGCGTCTTATCCAGTTCAGTGGCGTTCACGGATCTCCGACGCTCTCTCTCTCCTTGATTTGATACTGTGCTTTGATCGTGTTTTTTCATTGCATTGAATAAAGTTTATTAACTCAAGTTTAAGATCCCATAGAAGTTTATTCGTGGAAAGGACTCCAAACGCGTCACTTCTGCTGCGTGTGGAAACAAATCGTTGGCTGATTTTTACATTGGAATTATGAAATCACGTGAAGCCGCTCGTCAATGCAACAAACCTACAAGTTTCCGTGTTTATCACAAAGTGCCATCGAAATTACGTTCAGTCGAAAATCTTAAGAGCGAGTTGACTCTCTACATCGTCTACTGCACCAGCGCTGGTAGTCATTTGTAAGCCATTTTAAGGCTTGTTTATGCTCCACAACCACTTGTTTAGGCACTTCCCGATTGCTCGAAAGTTGTGTAACGATCCGGCTTCTGGGTCACGATCGTTCAAGTACTACGTCAAATCTGCGAATCCGGAGATTCATTTCTTTGGCAGTTTGGATGCTTTGGTTCACTTCTACGCAATCTACGGAAATTTGCATCCAACTGCTGACGGAAACGTTCAAGCGGACTTATTTCCGTGATTGACAGGCCAAGAAATCCACTAGACTTCTATTGTTCGACATAGAGAGATCAAAATAAACAAACGATTTAAGTCAACCAAATGTGGCCATTAACGTATAAATTACAAGTTTATTTATCAGAACAAATTACAGACAACGAAGAAGTGAGATCACTTGTCCTTTGGCTTCATCTCGATCGGAACGTTTTGTTTCGGAGCTTCGATCTGTTCGACACGCGGAACCGAAACAACCAACTGACCGCGATCGTCCAATTCGCACTTGATTTTGCTCTGATCCAACTCCTTCGGCAAACGAATCATACGAGTGAAATGACGTTCCACACTCTCGCCGTCCTTCTTTTCCACGTGCTTTCCCTTCACGGTCAAACGATCGCCTTCGACATCCACACTCAACTCCTCGGGTTTGAATCCGGCAGTTTGACATTGAAGCGAGAGATCGCCCTTGTCGTTGTAACGAATATCGGCGGCCATTTCGTTGTCCATGGAACGGAGAGCAGAGTTCATGAGCGAGTCGACCTGTTGCAACTCGTGGAATGGATTGTAGGAACGATAGTGTTGACGAGGGCGATAGACGTCCATTGGGTGAGCAAAGACAAATGGAAGCAATGACATTTTAGAGCAGTAGAAGTACAGAAAGAATACTTGAATTCACTTTTCGGTTTGTTGTTCGCTTTCTCTTCGCTCTCTTCTTTTATACACGCCAGTTCGAGTGGTCGCGAAGAGGAGCGAAGAGCCGCGAACCGCCGAGAAAGTGGCTGAACTTTCGGGAAGCGACGAGCGAACGACTGAAATTTCCCGCCGCTTCTCCGCCCTCATTCTTCGTGAGTATAAAAGGCGACTGAAACGAAGTGGACAACAACGCTTATTCCTGTGGTAATTCTGAGCTCTAAAATGTCATTGATTCTTCTCGACTCTCTTTTGGACGATATGTGGCCGTCGATTCAACGAATGGAACGCTCGATGGGCACCACTGATGTGGACAAAAGCGGCGACTTTCGATACACCTGCAACTTCCAGGGCTTCCGACCGTCGGATATCTCCGTTCAACACAACGGCGATGTGATTGTAATCGAAGCCGAACAGAAGCTCAACAGTCGTAACGAACACTACGCTCGTTCTCTGAAACGTTCAATCCAACTGCCCAAAGACGTGGATCGTGAATCTGTTCGCTGCGAATTGAACGAACGTGGAGAGATTGTGGTTTGTGCAAACAAGTTGGCGGCCGTGAACGAACCAAAGAAGTATTCCATTCCAATCACCTTCAAGAAGTCCGAAAACCAACAATGAGATCTCTTGTAGTAAATTCGTTCGTATTTATGTCTGAATAAAAAGGATTGTTTATTTCTTTTTTGCTGGACTAATTGGAAGCGTATAGTATGTTCCATCAGAATCGTAGTAAACGATGGTCTCAGGCTCAGTGATAGTCAGAGGTTTTCGATTCGGTTCATCTTGGGTTTCGGTCACTTGGTATTCGGACTTCGTTTCGCCATCATCGGCCAAATTGACCATCGAGCGAACTGTGTTGCTGAAAGTCAATCAGTGAAGAAAGAAAGTTCGAAAGAACCTGAAGAGGATCTCGTGGTTGAAGAAAACCGAATCACGAGCCTTCATCACTTCCAAGTCGCCGTACGGGTTCAGTAGAAGCCCAAAAAAGCGGTTAGAAGTAGAAGACAAACTCACTTAGTTTTGGGCATTTCCGTCAGTTTGATGTTTCCCGCAGTGATCTCGACGATGATCGATGCGTTCATAGGCAACGAATCGTCGGTTATATCCTCTTCGTCCATCAGTGCTTGTTGTTTACCTTTATTCTTTTGCTGCCAAAACGGTCGTCCATCTGCGTTAAGAATCGATACTTTTTCGTGTTTTGAGTTCTCTTCGTAAGCGCTTTTCTGAAAGTTCAGTTCAGCCATCATCTATGTTGAGCAACTGACCTGCGTAGTATTCTCGTCAGCAGTTTTCGGTGATGCTTTCGAGTTCTTTGGTGATCCATCAGTCAATTTTCGGGCATGTGTTTTGAGTCGTGGAAACTGATCGTCTCCTTCCTTCAAATGAGCATTTCCCTCACTGGCTTGTTCGCGATTCTTGACGCGTTCCAACATCTTTTGCATTCCGCGTTCACGAAGCGGACGACTCATCACCACTCGCATTTTCGTGAACTTGTCTTTGCTTCGACGGCGAATTGTCTTGAAACTGCGCTTGATGGCTGAAAACAAAAAGAATCGACAGAATGTGGTTTCCCTACATTCAGTGACTGTTTCCTCTTCTGTTTCATCACTCGAACGACGACGACGACGTGAACGTGACTGACGATTTTGAGCGGTGGTCGCTTTCTAAAATACATCTGTGAATTGAATTTAGGAGCAGATACCTTTTGAATTGGAGCAGCAAATGAAGTGGTGGTTGCTTTTTGAGTCTTTTCGACACTACTGAAAGCACGAACACTGATTGACTGGGTCGATCAAAACTTACGTGCGTCGAATTGAGCGTTGAGTTTTCGATTGTTGTTCTTTGGAAGCTGTTAGTTTAATAGGTTTCTGTTGAGCTGTGGAGCGTTCTTTGGGCTTCTGGGACACAGCACTGATGTCGCGTTCAGCGTTCCGACCTCAAATGGGTTTCTTTTGAAGAGTACACGGTCGAACAGAATTCTGAATTGATGGTCAGAAGGTTTAGAAGAACTGAGAACAAACCTCGTTTTTAGTTTTCGGGTTGACTTTGCTTTCGACAGTCACATTCTGCTGAGCTTCGTTCATGTTGTTCTCAGCAGATAAGAGTTTTGCACGTCGAGCTTTGAGATAGTTGATGAGACGTTTGAATTGATTTGGTCGTTCCGGAGTGTTGTTTTCGCGACTCATCGCCCTGCCCCCAATCGAAAGAATGAAGTCGCCGAAGAATGTGACTGATCAAAAGTTATTGTCATGCTCTGGGTTTCTGGTCATTCAAATTTTATTAGATGTCAGAAATAAACAAGGTAATGGCAAACTAATCAAAAGAATTATAACCAACTGCTCATGCAACGGAAATTTGCGCAATCGACCAACTTGTCGATTGCGCCCGCAAAGTACAAAACAAAAATCATGACAATGTAGAAGAACAATCCGAACAAGACGTTCGTGAAGACGTCGTACTCTTCTGATGGCGCTGAAAGCAGAAGATGAACAAAACAAGCAAAGTGATTGAACTCACGGATTTTGCTTTTCGGCCATCGCTTGGCATCTCGTTCTTTGCCGTTAAAATCGGTCTAAAAACGGATAATCAATGATCACAAAACCAAATCTACTTGTGAACGTGTATCATTACGATTTAACCATCCGACGGCTTCTCGATTTCTTGTATTAACAACAAAATTGAAAGCAGCCAATTTGTTCTTGAAAGTCAGAGTTATGCAACGAATTTACGAGTTCCGATATGATTGCAGTTAATTTGAACATAGACCCCATGGCCAAAGAACTTGTTGCCATTTGTTTGGTATTCTGATTACCATGAAATCGCTTTCCATTCTCTTACTTTTCGTGGCACTTTTTGAGTCGTCTGTCGCTCAATGTGATCGTTCAACGTCAGCCTTCGATCGAAATGAAGTGTATGAAGAAAATCGAGTGCAGTAAACAAACTCAACTTTTAGTGCTCGACAAATCAACGAATGTGCAGAGGCGGTTGAGTAAGTCTGAAAAGAAGGTAATAGATAAACGAAGTGTTTTTGCCCATTCGATTGTGTCGATGCGTTGAACGTCAAACCCGCAAATTTGTTGTTCAATTTTGGATATGCCGTTGGATTCAAAGAACGGTTTGGAACGCGCGGTAAGTACTGTCAACTGCAATCAAACCAATCACTTCAGCAAACATTTCATCGATTGTTCACGAGTTGTATCAAAACTGCAGTCAACAAGTACGTTCACTATAATAAAACACAAGTATTTGGTGTTCTTGTATAGTTACTGGAGTTTATGCCCGACTTCTACGCCATCGAAGTTCAAAAACTGATGAATAGTGAGAATTACGAAAGAAAGTGTTTCGATCGCAACACGCTGTGCAAGTAGGCTGCCAGAAATTATCAAACTCAGTGGACCTTTTAGCCTAAACAAAGCTTACTTGTATCCGTTTATATGTCTAGCGCGTCGAAAATGCTCTGTTTTTCTTACGGATGCGTATTATGCGTTGATATATGCAAATCAACAAATGGCTCTGGAAACTAATGATCAATTGGAGTAAATTCCAAGTACTTGAACTGTCCACAACTTGTTTTGCAGATGCAATGATCAACACGATCAAGATCTTCGTTCCGAACTCTACTCCAAGGGTTACGTCTTCAAACGAGGACACGTTCTATCTCGACATTTTTGTCGTGGAGTTTCTATTCCGCCGCGAAGATCTCTGCATGAGCACCATTCGACTGATGGATTCAAGATCATAATTGGCCTTGAATACTTTTGGTAGCGCCATATCACCTATTCAAGCAAATTTGCATGATTGAAAGTTCCCGTAAATAACTGCGTTTTATTCGTTTTTGTCTCATTTTTGCTTTCCGCATCGGTGTTTTATTCTCGCTTCTTTCTTTTCTTCCGTATCGACTTCTCATCATGATGGGACCATCGCAAGTTGCGAATTCTGGAGTCGAAGTCGTCTCCAATGCCAAGAAAACGATCGTCAATTCTTTCACTCCAAATTCAAAACCAACTCAATGCGGTTTCTTGAACAATACTCATGGCTTTATCGTCGAAAACTGGCTTCCCATTCTCGTGCTCGGGGGCTTCGTTTATTGTGGTTATCGTTGTTATCAGAAAGCCAAGTAAGTTGATGAAACGATTGAATTTCGAAGAATATTTTTAGTGCAACGTCTACGAGTTCTGATGGTGACCCACCCAAAACTGCGCGTGAGACGGTCTGATCTTTTTCTTCGTGCTTTTCTTCAAATAAACGTTGAAAATTATTCTGTTACAGAACTCGAAAACAAACAAACATTTATTTACTGATAAGTAAAAAGGTTCGGCTACTTGCACGATTCGTGTAGCCATCGCTCGTTCTTCTCGGTGATTGCCGGTACGAAGTTCTTCAGATATTTCTTGCAGTTTTTGCACGGCTGCTCGAAATTCGGCAGTGATGTGAACATGACGATACAACGATGCAACGGTACCGATGTGCTCGACGTCAAACTGGGTACCCACATGTTGTTTGCGTAGGCACTCACTCGACGAAAATAATCGTATTTGCTTTGTACACTCAAATCCACCGAAAAATCAAAGTTTAAACAAATCACTAAAGAAACTCACTTGTTTTCGGTTCTCTTCTCTGTATGTCCACTCTTCGTGCGTAGCCAAGAATTGAACGTAATCAATAACACCGTTTGTGACTATGATACACATTTTAACGAGATCAACTTGTTGAGATTGAGACGAGTAAACCGCACGAACTTCCAATAAACCACCATACGCATTTCGCTCCAACCAGCGCCATAGCGTTCGGTTCTTGTTAGTTGCAGTGTCTTTCAACGTCTTCAGGCACTAAAACAGAAGTTCAAGATATTTCGCAATGTGTTACCAACCGATTCAATTTGCTCGTTGTGTGCACTCATCGCATATGGTGTAACTTTCGGCAACTTCCGATGTCGGTTTGTAGATCCGCCGAAGGCTTTCAGAAACTCTTGAGTATACTTTGTATAATTCTGAAACAAATCCGACATCGTACAAAGCTTGGAAACCAACTCACATCTGTTGTATCGCGGGTGTTCGTTAACTTCAATGCTTTGTTGTAGATCTCCGCGTTGTTCGGATCGGCAAGAGCGTCCAACAAGAAGGTGTGCAGTCGATTCATTTCGGCAGAATTCCATTTGTCTTTCGATTTGGCCATTTGCAGTGTGCTGGATTCAAGACTTCTAAATGTTTGGGATTAGCTAACTAAGCAAAAACAACAAACTTACTCGTAAGTTTCCTCAAGTTGCTCGCCGAACTTCCTCCACGATTCTCGCGCATCATCGACGTTTCCACTTGCCAGACCATTGGATTCAACTTTGTAAACATTGTTCACGTATTTGTTGATATCCAAAACACTTTGTCGTAGAGAATTGACAAGTTCGCGTTCTGAATTTACGAATTAAACTGAAATTCAAAACAAACTCACGTTTTTTAATTCCTTCCATAAGCTCGGAAGTCAAACTCATCTTGAACGAATAAAAACATAAACGGAATACCAAACGCAGTTTTTTGTGGGAACGCAGACTCACAGCAACTGAAAATTCCTATCGATTCGTTGGTTTTTTCAGCTGCGATTCTGTTTTTTCTGGTTTTTTGTTGATTAAAATGGTTCGTTTTCTTTGGCCAAAACATTATCCAGCACCGTGGCCATTCGTAAAGAAGGGGTCTACTGGACTGCGAAAATATGGTCCACATTACCACGAGAAACCTCTATGGCCGGGAAACCGCCGAGAGTTTCCAGAATTGAATCCGAAACTGTTCAGTTTGAATCCAAAGGAGTTGCGCAGTAAGTTCGATTCTTTTTTCTCTTATGTGCTTTAGATTATACGCATGTCAATCCGACCGGATACGTGGATCCGGTAAGCGGCAAATTTGTCAAAGTCCAAGAAATGATCCCGGAGATGATTGTCCCCGATCTGAACGGTTTTGAACTGAAACCCTACGTCTCATATCGAACTGATGTAGAAATCGAAAAACGGTAGGTAATCAACAATTCCAACGAATTTCAACGAGTAAATTCAGTCGTCAAGTCTACGAAAGTGCACTTGCAAAATATGGAAGTGAAGAAGAAGCAGACAAACACACAGAGGAGTGGGGACGATGGCCACCACCTAAAATGACGTCCAAAACGTTGTTCGATCTTTTTTACAAACAGCGAATACGAGATGAATTCAAAAAGAAAAAGAGTGACAATCATTAGGTTTTTAAAGTTCAATGGTTTAAAATAAATTCTTACAATCAAATTTCTTATAGAAATTGAAATTCAAAAATGTTGTTCCATTCTTCGCTGTACTCAACTCGTAGATCATACCTCCGTGGTTCAATAGAAGCGGAAGTGGAAGGTCGCTGCATGCCGCGTTAATTCTTAAAATCAAAAGCTGTTGAGTGGGCGAAGCTGAGAACTTACTTTGCTGGCGATTGTTCTCGACTGTCGCTTCTCAACAAAATTGCACGAACAAATCGATGAACGTATTCAACTTCTATCCATTCCGCTTCGTTTACCGTTTTTGCACAACTTCTTCGTAATTCGCAAAGAAATGGCAGTTCGAAACGCTTTACGTATCTAAAAACTCGCAATAACACTTTAAATTGAGACTTACGAACAGTATTCCAGAATGTCAATCGTCTTATTCGTCACATCTTGCAGCTTTTGAGATATGAACTGGAAAGCACATTTCTCTGTGTCTTCTGTTTTTGTCATGTAAACCTCGTGAACACATCCGACTACAAACAATCACAATGTCAACTGCTATGTCAGAAGAAGCCTACGAAACTGCGTAGATGGTCGATTTCTGTTTTTGTATTCTTCGTACAAGACATTGGCCTGCAAAACAATCGAACCTTGTTCTCTTGCACACTCCAATTTCGACTTCTTCTCGGCTATGCATCGAACATAGGTCTGTAGCCTGAGCGATGTGTATGACATGAACATTTCCGAACGCAAACGTACATTCTGATTTCTCCAATTTGTTTAACATCCACTAACACAACTACGTTCATCTTGAGATAAAAAATCGAGAACCAAACCATAAGGCCGATAGTAGTTAACGCAATCGAAAGTGGTATTATCAAAATCCATATTGCTGGATCAGCCGAATTCGAAGACAATCGTGGAGTTGGCCTCATTCTTTGGATAACTCGCAACAAAAACGAACGAACAGCAAACCGATGAAATGAATCATGTTTGAATTCCGAACGGAAACCAAAAACAAATTGAAACGTTTATTCGCATTTCAACAAGTTTCTTATAAAAAAAGACAGTTTCTCGAGTTGGAGTAAACAATTTGTTAACTATACTGCAATTTTTAGTCGTGAAACTCAAACATCCAACGACATCGTGATCAAACGAAAAAGTCTGTAAGTGTTGATTATCCGATTTTTTGAATTAGCCGTACAATCGACAAAATCCACTTTGTAACAGTTACAATTTAATCTTCCAAAGATATAAATACAACATACTGCAAATGAAAACCATTAATAAAAGATTGAACAAATGCAAGAAAGAAACTAATTGTTTCTATCTTATGTCGTTTACCCATTGTCCAATGCAAGTAAATCCAAGTCACGGTGGATTGTATAGCAGCACTACAATTCGGTTGGATTTCCTAGTTCCACATCACATGTGCTTAATAGGCCCATCATTTCCATTTTTTTTGGATTCTGGAACGGTATAAGAAGATAGCAGTTGATCGAACTTTGTGGTTTCGAGCACTTTAGTTAATTGTTCGACAACTTAAAGATGAGTTAGAATCATACTTCAAAAACTTTTTTGACTCCGATTTGCGTATTTTGAACGAAAAATAAACGTTCCAGCGAGCATTTTCGGGACTTGCTTTGTGCAGCTTCTCAATCCTTGCATTTTTTTATCCAAACAACCAAGTCTTGTATACTGAACTAAAATGTCAGTCAACTTATATTTGCCTTTAAAGAGGTAACTTACTTGCTCGGGTGTGTATTGTTCAACTCTAACACAAAACATCAATTCCACTAAATTGGGAATAACGGCAGCATTTGAGCGATTTTCGAAACGAGATCATAATTTAGGTCCAGAACTGTCCAAAGAAACTTTAGTTTCTGAACAGAAGGACATGTGGGAAAGTCATCAAAGAAATTCCCGTCGATAGTCGCTGAAAACTTTAAATTAGTGTTTTTCTAGCAAAAAAATCTTACCGTTGAAATCCATTCCGGAGTTTGTTGTCCAAACTCCTTTCGTTTGGTGCTTTGCCATCACCCGTTTGAATTCATCTAAACAAAATATGACTTGAAATATCAAGAAAACTTACGGAAGTTTTCGATTCCCATGTCAATGTGGCTCAAATTGAGTGAGTGGGCGCACCTCCGGTGAAATATAAAAAGACTTTGCTTGACCGCAAAGTGAATACAATTGTTTTTGTATTTGCCTTATTATATTACCGTGTTCTTTTGCGTTATCCGCATCAAAACCGAGGTTTAGCGCAATTTTTTCTAAAATGGAGTTGATTTGAGATATAACGTTAAAAGCAAACCTTTGAAGATTCTGGCAATAGCCGACAAATCTTCCGCGTTTGTGTGCTTGTATCGCAAAAAATTTGCGTACTGCACCTTCAACAGTCGATTCCAAGTTCGGATCTCATTGACCGTCAACTTGAACGAAGTTGACGGAATGCAAGAACCGTTCTCTGCTGTTGCTACAGAGAATTTGTTGTCTTCGCTGTCGTGTTCGAAGACCACAAACTGGTAAATTGAGGTACGAATGAGGAACTCGAAGGATCTCTCTTCAGATCAGCTAAATACTATTGTTTAGAAAGATAAGTTATAAAAAAACTTACCAAGTATTAGAGAAAATCCAATGCTGCCATCGCATTGTTCTATGCACGACTACACGAATTTGTTTCGCTGCATAACCAAAAGTACTTTTAAATATGTCGTCAGCTGTGGTTTACACATTTTAGTTGAAATAACCAAGCTAACAGAGACACGACTTCAAAATGACTTGCTGTCGACTGGTCGCTATAATTTATACCCAGCTTCAAAGCAGTCATTTGCTTTGCCTCAGTTCATCTGATCACAGGAATTAGGACTGCGAGGATTGTTTGTTGCGAATTGCTCAGTAGTTGTTTAGAAAGACAAAGATTTTCGCTGATCGGTATATTTTTGCCGCGAGTCATGATTCCGACCGTTGAATCGATTAAAGACGGTCGAGTTACACAACGATAGCAATTTGGGTTGTAAATTTGCAAGTGGAGATCAATGACGGCGAACTAACTGAAAGAATACCCGACGGTGTTTTCTACCCACCGTTCTATCCTGCAGCTGATTGGAATATTTTTCAAATCTTCGTCTTAGAATTTCATGGCGTTGGTTAAAACTTTTGTCACTATCTCTATTAAAATACCGTTTGATCACTTTCAAGTATTCTTCCAAACAAACTGAATGTACAAATGAGATTCCGTGCTTATCAGTCTTCTTGAAATTGTGCATTCGAGTAAAAACGTTTTGAATTTTATTTCTGAATGTCCCAGTGATCTCATAAGATTTAGATGCAAAAGCTCCAGGTAATCGGAAGTTGTCGATTTCAAAAATCCTAGCAAAACCAAGCGTGGCACTAGATCGATTGTTAGTCTTCATTTCTCTGGGTACAGTTAATCGCCATTCACTTCTTCAGTTTTGCTATTATTACAAGTTAACTCTGTAGTGTTTACGCGTTCGATACATGAAATTTGTCGCAAGTGGCCTGCTTAAATGTTTCGCTTTGTTCAAGAGAATACTCAAAACGTCGTTCCGTAGAGTAGATGGTCAAGAAGATGTTTCCAGAAGTAGACGTTTAGTCGGTTTTCATACAACAAGTTTTATTCGACCAAACAATTTTCCGAATACAATTGATACTGTATGACTAATAGCAATTGTGGAAAACCACCTTTATACAGAGTACCCAAAAGCCCATAAATGTTTCATAAGGTGCATTGTTTTGAGCGACGTTTTTGCATGGGTGTTTAGTTGATTAGGTCATTTAAGTTTCCATTATTGACGTACACTTTGCAGGATCTTGTAATGTTCCCATTTCAATGGGCGTAGAACAGTTGGCTTCACGATTTCCGATGTGAATCCAATGCCAACCGTGAAATGAATACTAAGGAAGATAACTATAATTCTTCTAAGCGGACTTACAAACGTGTGAACTTTTAACATGTCTTTTAATTGGCCCCATTCTCCAATTTCTACGTTTCCGACCTAAAACGATTGTCTTTAAGGAAAGCAAGTTGATTGAACCTCAGGATATTTTTGCAAAATATGAGAAGTAAATGCAAGTCTTTGAGTAACTGACGTTTGGTTCTCGAAATACAAACACAACTCATTCACAATTGTCTCTAATGTTTTAATTTCATCTAATTTTGTGGTTGTGTTTGCCATTTCAAGTAGAAGATCAGTGAGTTGGTCGACAATCAAGGGTCTTTCTCCACCAAAAAGAATCGACAATTCGGAAGTTTGTTTGTACTGCAATCAGAACTTTCCTTTTGTTCATAATTTCAACCAACCAATCGTCCGATCTCCATAAAATCACTCAAAGTAAACCCTCTTTCGATAGCTGCGAAAATGCACTTATGATTCTGCGTCCCATTTCCAAATAACATAACGAATTCGTTGTAAACGAATGTGATCTTCAAGTCATTCGAGTAGTTTCCATCGACCAAAATGGATTCGATTTTCGCAGTTGTATTGGTATTTAGTGAGCAGCTACGCAATACATTCAGCAGCGGAAACTCGTGATTGGGATTCAAGTTCACCGAAGAAACGGCCGCATTGATGCGTGGCTAAGTGGATGTGAAATATGAAAATATGTAACTACAACAACTATCCACTTACATCAAAAGCGAACGAGATCAACTGTAAAATATGCGACCAAATTCCAACTTCCTTTAGTCCCAATGTTAAGAGCATCTCTTAGTTCAAAATCGCAGAATTCGAACGCACCACATGAACGCAACATTCAAGGCTTTAGGAACAAAAGAACGACACATCTTGAGCGTCGACCTCACTTGGGACTACTTGTCGTGCCACATGAGCGACAATAATTCGTGATGCGTGTTGTAGAAGCAAAGATAATTTCAAAGAAAGACGTGTTTTGTTTAGCTATTCGTTTTTTCACAAGTTCTCTGAATATATACAACTTTAGTGCTTACAAAACAACTCTTGTATAACTAAAAAATAATACAAAAGGCACTAATTGAAGACAATAATTACAAGCCACAAAAGTTGTCGATAAAAGACTATTGAGTGGACAAGAAGACGAAGTGCGTCTCCAGCGGTCAATTTGCTACTCGAATTGAAACGAGAATCGTTTCGAGCACTTGAATGCAATCTCATCAGAAAGCTACAGGTGTTTATTGTCCGCATGGATTCACACATCACTCGAAAAAGACTTTGATTCGCAGTTCCCCTTGTGCTTCTCCGTAGTGTTCGGCCCAAGCCCCTGCAACAAGACTTGCTGATCGTCGTCCAACTGCTCAAACTCACCTGTAGCAGTGGATCCTTCCGGTGCGGGAATGTGATAGATGGCAAAGTGATGACGATCAGAAATCGGTTTATAGTCGGCTTGTGGTCTGGAACCGCGTGATCAACTATCAAAAGCTGTTGCTTACTTGTAAGTGATGAGCACTTCCGTGCTCTGACCATAATCCAACGTTCCCATCGCCGGACGAATGCGAAACAAATCGTTTCGACTGCACTTGACTTTGAACGCTTGACGGGAATCGCTTTTGTTCGTAATGCGCATCGTTGTGGTTATTTCCGTAGATAAGTCGCCGCTGATCAACAACTGAAATTGAAATGGTCTTGAGAACCACCATCTTCTGTCCCACCCTTTTCTTCGGCTCAACATCCAACTGGAAGTTGCGCTCGGTCATTGAGAGAAAATCGAAGCAACCAATCGCAACCAAAACTCAAATCGAAATAAACCGAATCAAGAGACAAGTTTCCCACTTGCATGAATGCGGAACGCAACTGGTCTTCGAAAGACCTCAAGTTTGCGGCCAAGATCACGATCATTCTTTTGATTTGCATTCGTGGAAATGGCGTTTGAGTTCTTTGGGACGTGTACGCCTATGCTTCTTTGTAAGTCCCACATCTTCTGTTGTTCATCTAGCCTTCAGACTCATCGGCTCTGTTTGTGTGTTGTTTACGCAAAAAGCAATCAAAGAGCTCCGACCAAAGAAAACACAAGTCACTGGAATTATCCAACGACTACCTGTGCAATCTAACACAAACGACCGGCGACACTCGACTTCAGACCCAAACGCCGGGACTTGGAAGAAGTGTCGATGAAGCGGGAATGACGCCAAATCCTCGAACAAGAAACACGGTTATCGACAGTCCATTCGACGCAAAGAAAAAGTGTTCGGGTGGATCCAATTCGGACAATCCAAACGGAAAATCCAAACGTCGAAAGCTCAGAACCAAACCCGTTTATGTTGCCGAAACTCAACAGGCGACAAAAGTGACTCAGTCCGCAAAAACGTTGTCGGATCGAGACTTGAAACGGGCCTCCAACTACTTGGCAAAGATCAAAAGTCGGGTAGGCCTTCTCAGCACTACGATTCGAATTGATGTTCAGCGAGCAATTGAACGGGAGCGTCGTTTGAGTCGAGAACCACTTCTCATTGACGGACCACCAGCCGAGAGTTTCGATGAGGAACCGTTGCCGGCTGCAGCTCAACCGTCAAATGGACCCCCTGGTTGGCCTAAGTCGACAGAACCACTCAAAACGGCCGAACTACTTCCCAGTCAACAGGAGAAACCGGCAATCAAAGAAGACAAAACGTGAGTGTTCCCCGAACTGATCGTCAAACTTTGTTTCAGACAATCAAGTCGTACTGCTCAATCTGTGATCGTTGAGCTCCGACCAATGAAGAACAGTGTCCATCTGCCGATTTCGTGACTTTCCTGCTCAATAAACTCCTTTCTCCCCATTTGAATGGTTGTTTTCGACTCACTCATAAGCTCGAGATGCACCTCTTCAACACGAACTCGTTCAAAGGCGCCGACGAATGCGAGTCAATACGGACCTTCAAGCAGTCAAGTGTTTCTGAGAATTTCACTGCCATTTAATGTTCAGATTATGAGTATTATGACCATGTCATTTCAAGTTCGTAGTTGCAAATAAGGTTAACATTAAAGGCGCCAACAATTGCTCTTCATTCACCGGGATCGTTAATCGCCGAATCAGCTTCTTTCGCACATGATTCAAACGGTCGATTGCATCAATCATTTGTTTCCTCGCTTTCTACACGTCTTCGACATTTGATTTCTCGATGTTCCAGTGGTTATAGCCTTTCAATTTCAGTTGGAGCGTCGGAATTGTATCCACAATATGCCACTAAATATCTCGATCGACTTGTCCGAACTGGTCGATGGCCAAAATCTGAGCAAATACGAAAACCAGTTGGATCAATTGTACGAACAAAGCGACAACAAAAAGCGTCTTTATGCCACTTTCATTGACATACTGCTCAGCACAAGCACAAAATCAACAGAACTCGAACCGCCCGACACCACCATCCGCAGACTGACGATTCTGCGTCGATTCATGGCTTACATCAACGACATGGAGAGCTCTCGTCTCCAAAAAGCACAGTCGAAATTGGAGTACGAATCCGAAAGTCGTGTGGTAAGTTCGGTTACACACTGGAAAGATCTCTGTCGAATTGTAGAACGCCGTTTTCAAGTTGGCGTTGGCTACTCGTTGGTACGACAAGTTCGCTCATTTGTTCCAGAATGAGATCATCACCGCAAAGTTCTCTGCTTTCTTGGACGTAAGCTGAGATCTCTTTCCATAATCAAACAAATTGATTCTTAGAGTCAAATAGACAACGATTTGGGTCGCGTTCTGCCATGGGCTTTCTATTCGAATTGCATTAGTCAGTGCAACGTCGAAAAGGTTTGCAGCCATTTTGTTTCGATTCCTATTCTCGGTTTCAGATCATTGCTCGTGCGGCCATCGACTCTCGTAATAACGAGAAGGCGCACATTGGGACCATTCTGAATCTAATGACCACTCATTCGTTTCCAGACGCCATCTTGAAAATGGTCCGCTACTTGGACGACTCTGTTGCTCTCTACAAGTCTCAGTACCAGAAAGTTCCACCACGCGGTCCACAGAAGGAGCTCAAATTGGCGCGTGAAATGGTCATAGCGGTGTCCGAATCGCAAATGCTCAAGTACATCAATAACCTGCGAATCAGAGCCGAACTCAACGAGTCGCTTATTCCAAATGCAGTTTTCGTTCGCAAGATGCGTCATCTCATACACGTTTATCCGAAGAGCCAAGAAGCCGCGAACAAAGACACGGACATTGTTCAGCAGAATGTTCTGCATCTAATGAACGGCGACGATCAGATGCAGTACGCGGTGCTCAAGTTCATTGCCGTCAAAGATAGAAGTCAAGCAATGTTCTACGTTGCCTATCTGAACGTTCCACAAGAAAACTGGCCGTTGGAGTTGAAAGGACAGTGCGAAGAGAATTGGAAGGATGCGCAAAAGCAAGCGACCAAAGAGCAAGTCATGGCGCCACATCTCCTCATGAAGGTTTCTTTCAGGTGCAGCAAACTGGAAAAGGAATACACCACCTACAAGATGCCAAATAGTCTGAGTCTGTTGAACGATGGAGCTCACGTGGTGACGCTGATCGATCAGCCTCATGAGTTGGAATCACTCTTCTATCCCTTTCTCGAGAAGAACACGAAATTCGGTTTCGATGCCGAATGGGAACAAAGTTACTCGGGCGAAGTGGGAACGTGAGTTCGGTCTTTTGAGCACTAGTTTCCCTTCGTTTTTCAGTCTTGGCCTGTTGCAGATCTCGACACTCAAACAGACAATGTTGCTTGACGTTGCTGCCTTTGCCATAACCCATCAGTTCACTCAAACCCAATGGTCGACGTTGTTCTCCAAGTTACTGGCCATGGACAACAAGTTTTACGGCTAGCTGGCGAACGAATGACACTGACACAAGCATGGTTTTAGGTTTTGCATTGGAAAGTGATCTCAAAACGATTCTGCACAACTTCCCGTTCTTGCTTCAAACCGACTATCCGAAGAACGGAAACATGATCTGTCTACGTAATGTCTTCGAGAAAGTAAGTGGTCAACAAAGAGCTCGAGCACGATTCGCTTCTTGTAGCTCTCTCATGACAAAAACGAAATCTACCAACAATTGTTCGAGGAGGAACCGCCGAGTAGCATCAACTTGGCGGAAATAAGCAACAAGTACATGCAGATCCGAGTGCTCAAATCCGAACAGTCGTCCGTCTGGACTTTCAGACCTCTGCGCAAAAAACAGCTCAAATACGCGGCCTTGGATTCGTATCTTTGTATTACGATTTACGCAAAACTAAACAAGCAACTGACAAGAGAGTAAGAAGAAAACAAGACAATCTAATTGTTGATTAGAATCGGACAGGAAGAAACAAACCGTCTCCTCAGTCCAATGCAATGGCCGATCAAGAACGCCAATTCGGATTGTGATTCCGGATCGAACTCTTCGAGCAATGGAACTGATCGTGCGGGAAGGAAAACCAAAGCTCAACATTTCACGAACGATGAGCTCACTACAATCATTCAGGTTGGTAGCCAGTAGTCATCAACTGTCTTGAATGCAACTTCAGAACAGCAACAATAAGCTTCAAGTCGCCGGTGCCAATAACCTTCAGTCCGCCTCGACTCGACGTTACATCGCCGACTCCATGTGCTCCCAACTCGGCATCCTTCTTCGTCGTTGTGGTCTGAGTGTTCTGTCCGGAAACGATCCAATCGTCATATTCAATCATTGCTATGCGGATTCCGAAATGCGCATTTTGACTTGTGGAAAGGCAGTAAACAAAGTAAGTTCCGACTAAAAAGACTTCCAATTGGTTTATCTGCTGTTTGCAGTTTCCGTTCTTTGGTCGTGTTCTCGACATTGCCGCTTCGAGTACCACTTTGGACGTGCAACTGAACCAGTTTCTTCAAATGGAACGTCTGGTCGTTGATTTGAATGAAATGAACAATCGCTGCACACGTTGCAACAGCAAATGGTTGGTTTGGACACCAACTGCAGTTATGCGCTATCTGCACACGCGTTTCTGCTTGCTGAACACGAACGGCAGTGACATGAGCAGCTACACTCCCGAAGACCTGTTTGCTGCCAAAGATCAACTAAAGAACATCGATCGAGAACCATTTATCGGCTACAATAGTGGTGCTTGTGAAGGAACACTGGGGTTTCTCTTCGTCACACCCAATGGAATGATCGATTTGAAGCAAGTGCCCTTCTTGTCTAACCATTGACCATTGATTTCAGCCAACTCAACATCATGCGACTTCAACATCACGTCTCCATTCCAGGAGTCAAGCGCTTGCCTTTGACTTTGGCTACACACATCAACTACGTGACTACCGAGTTCCCACCCAACCTACTACACGCAATTTGTGCAAGTTGTGGTCGAGAAAATGCCGAATCGACCATTCTGGCCAACTCCAAAGAAGTCATTACTTGGGAATAAGAGTTGTCAGATTCCTTCGCTTTTGTTCGATCTTTTCCTAGCTGCCAACAGATTACCTTTGTATATCGCCTCTATTTGGGATTTCCATCGTTTTATTGTTTACTGTTTGCTTTTATCTAATAAAACATTTGATTCGATTTTGACGGCCGCAGAAAACGTCTCTGTTTATTTGCTCGAAACTCAGTTCTTCATTCTTGAAGCCAACGAATGAACGAAGAGCGACTGACAACTTTCGGATCTTCGTTATCGTCGAGTGGAATGATCACGAAGCCAGTAGACGAACTCTGAGTTTCTGGCGCCTTGGAATGAGCAGAATGAGCGACCGAAAGATCAACCGATCCACTGTCCTCTGAATTGGTTACCGCCTCAACAGCTGTCGGTGAAGCAGTCAAGGTCTAGAAAAGATTCGTGCAATCAACAAACGACTTACATTCGGTTGGATCGAGTGATTCAAACAGAAACTCAACGGCGGACGACGATAACAACCAGTGAGTTTGGACACGCAGACCGACGAAGTGGTTTTGATGCACAGAATCAAAACAATCAGAACAAAAACCAAGACGACAAGAACGATCAGATATTGGTTTCCAGTCAGTACTTCCATTGGACTGATCAAGTCAAGGCCCGAAAATGAACCAAAAAGTTTCATATAACTTGCTTAATGCTCTTATTCAAATTTCTAACTTCCATGAGATTTTGAAGTGGTGCTTGTTTTGATTTCAAGTGTCAAACTCAACTAATAAACAGTTCAACATAATTTTAATAATTGCTGCATTAACAAAAACAATGTCAACATTTTTGGGGACTAAAACATCGCAGCCACATCAAACGTTCGTTCCCAACAATTCCGTTTACCATTCGTCACCACCAGCAGAAGCCCAGGTTGCGGCTTGAGTGGGAGCATTGCTTTGCTCCAATGGTGTAGAGTCAGCGACGTGTTCGGAAGCAGCAGCCCAATCGTCAATACGTTGATATTGGAAGTCCATTTTCATTGGTTCAGTGCCAGGAACCGATGGATTGAACTGAAATTTAACGATATGTAGCAAGTAGTCTTTAAGTTGTACTCACGTCTTCGGTTTTCAAGTTCCCTTCAGCGAACACATCGCGTTTTTCTTCAAGTTCTTCGCCAATTTCCTCCTTCTTTTGTTCTTCCGGATCACGGTAAAAGTACAAATCAGGCATAATGACCTTTTCGTCCAACATAAAATCAGTCTTGTTGACAATGATCTTTCCACGAAGACGAAGAACTTCACGTGCTAACAACCACCACATCAAACCGATAGATTGAATTCCCTGCAGAAAACTGATGTTTAATTGTTCTTCTTTTCAAATTACTTTGTTGTTGCATGGAATTGCAATGTCAACATATTTCAACGGCGAATCGGTGTTGGTAAACGAAATCACCGGAATGTTGACATACGAAGCCTCATTGATGGCTTGATGATCAACACGTGGATCCGAAACGATAATGAGCCGTGGCTCCTTAAAGTTCTTTTGAATTTGATTGGTGAATGATCCGGGCACAAAACGGCCAACAATTGAAGTTGCACCGGTATGCGCGGCAAACTTCAAAAGTGCGCGTTGAGCGTACGGACGAGCCGAAACAACGCAAACTTCAGCCGGATTCTCAACGGCTGCAATTGCACGTGCTGCGAAAAGCAATTTCTCCCAAGTCTTCTCGAGATTAATCAAATTGATTCCTGAAAGACAAGTAGTTTAAAAATCAAATTTAAAGTACTGACCATCTGCACGACGTTTGAAAACGTACTGCTGACTTTGGAAGTCGACAGTTGAAACGCCGAGATGGGTGTCACAAACGAGAAGTTTGTATGCATCATCAGGGCTCAGCTTCAGTTCAGAGTGACCACCAGACATTCTAAACGCTTTTGAAAGTTTGTGCTTGTTTGTAAAAGAACAAAGGGAGCCCTAAAATTGAGATCAAAACGAATACGAAAAGTATTCTGAAAGATATCATAGCGAGAAAAACGCTGTTGAATAAACCACATTGTTGTTAATCGAGCTGTACAATTTATTATAATTTAACGTATTGAGGAATGTAAATTAAGAGCTGAACGATTTGTCCGTTGATGACTAGACTTTGAGAAAACGTGCCAAAACCGTAATGTCTCATCACCTGCACCGGTGACAATAGACTCACCATCCGGAGACATAGCCTGTAAGGTATTGAAATTAATATTTGTAATATGTTTCAGTATTACCAAATACAAAACTCGTTGAGTGTGACCGCCCAATTTTACAATCGGCTGCATACTGGGATATTTCCATAAAATAACTTGATTGTAAGAATATCCGTGTGTTGAGACAAGTTCCGACGAATGTTTAGACCAAGCCACGCTAAAAAGCGTCAATTAGAACTAGAGATTCATTAGGGAACTTACTTGCAAACCTGTGAACCAGTTTCAATACATTGCATCGATTGGCCAGTAAGAGTATTCCAAAAACGCAGAGATCGATCAGCAGTTCCACCACCAGAAACCAAAACACCGTGATGATGCGGAGACCAAGCAACAGCTTTCACTGCTGCATTGTGTTCCGAATGCGTTTGCACGGGCTCGTTTTTTCGAAGAGTCCAAATCAATAGCTGATTATCGTTGCCACCCGAAGCCAAGTATTCTTTGTTTGGAGACCATTTCAAGCCACAGACTTCCTGCCTATGTGCATTCAAGATTCTTTCAGGTGCGTTGCTTTGTCGAAGATCTCGATGGATAATAAAGCGATCACGTGAACCGGAGCAAATCGTATCTGCATTCCAAGCCAAACATCCGATTCGCGATTGATGTCCCGGCATATCGTGGATTTTGGTTTGTGCATGAGTGTCCCAAATTTGCAAGTTTCCTTTCTGTGTACCAACAGCCAGAAACTCGCCACGCTCTGCCCATTGAACAGAAGTAACGGAGTCGTTGTCTGTTGCTAAATCGCATAGTTTGACCACTTGACTGTTGCAGGCACTCCACAAGTAGACACACGAACTCAGTCCAACCGAAAGCATATTCAAAGATGACCAATCCACCAAATTCAGATAGAAGTCGTCTTGTAGTTCGGGTGCGTCCAAAACCTGGAATCAAAATGTTAATTGATTTATTTGTAGAGGATTTTTACTTTGTACGGATTACGAGGTACTTTACGTTGTGGTTTTTTTGGCGACTTCAACAATCGTACACTGTCGACCGTAAGAGGACTTCGCGTAAACATTGAATTCGTTGATGAGGAAGCGATGCCATATTTCTGTGGCGTTCGATGCCCAAAAAGAAAAAGCATTTCACTTTGCTTTCGTTCCATCACTTGGACTTCTGAACCGTCGTAATCATTCTAAAGACAGTAGAAATATTTAAGTACATCAAGCAAAAGACTTACTCGGATATCAACAATTGTGTGATTAAGAAGTTCGTTTTGAAGTAATGCTCGATGCGTAAGTGTGTCGTGAGAATGATCTTCAACGGGATTTGCATTGGCCGCGTTATTTGAGTTGGACGTGTTCGGACTGTTCTGCTCTCGAGGGCTTGTATCGGATAGAGTACGTTTGGCATTGGCATCAAGTAGTGGAGAAGCGGACAATGCGGCGTATTTGGTCTCCCATTTATTCGACGGTTGTCGTAAGGGAATATAGCGATCACCGCCATCGGGACGATATTTCGTTGGCGTTTTGTGAGGAGATCCATTCTGTAAAACAAAACAAAATATGGTCAACAAACTGGAAAAATTACGGGAGTGTAGAGCGGAGGTGATGAACATCGTGGATCGGGGCTGCCTATAGGACTCTGTGGGTCCATTGGTCGCTCAAATCTAAATCGTAGAAATAATTCGAATTAGTCAGCTCTGTCTGATACTCGAGTAAGTTTGAGCAATTCTTCTTTAATTTAATGCAAAGTTAAAAATAAGATCGAGTATTTTAAAGTAAAATGGTCAAGAAAACATGCGAAAAGAATTGGACATTCGAGGTGAAGAAAAATTAACAAAGAAAATCGAATATATAACGATTTACAGCGACCAGAAAGCACGTGCAAGTTCGCTGGCTGACAGCGAGCAGCCTCAAAAAAGAAGCCGTTACCGTACTTCTTTGTGGGCAGTCAGGGACAATGCCACAGCTTCCAATGGGGAATCACAGACGATTAGAAGCAGAATAAATCGATTTCTCATGACGACCCGTGGATTCTTAAAGTTTAGGCGCGTTGTGTTTCGGAATTCACAGTTAATCGTTCATCGATTGTATTTCTAATCAGAAGTCAGTATGGACGTTTATGAGCGGATTTTGCTAGTGAAAAGCGAAGTTTTCATGTTTCGAATTCCACCACTCGGTGTGAGCAAAGGACACAAGTTCGTTATTGACAAGGACCAATCCATTCAGCCGCACAACATTTTAGAGCATCTGAATGGAATTTAGACGCTCCCGATTGGACCGGACGCTTAAGATTGGTAAGCATTGGTGATAAGTTGGAAATTCGACTGGAGGACAAGAATACAGGTAATTGTTTCAATAATACAAAAGATTTGACTAGTCTTTTTAGGTGTTCTCTACGCAAAAGCACCGATCACTGAGGCGAACGGTGTTGACTTCGAGGCAGTAACCGATTCCTCGCGGTACTTCGTTATCCGACTTCGCAACGATAACGGGCAGACCGCATTTGTTGGAATCGGTTTGTTTGTTTAAAACGTGTAAAATTGTTTCGTTCAATTTTTAGGATTCGCTGATCGTGGAGATTCGTTCGATTTAAATGTGGCCGTTCAAGATCATTTTAAATCTGTTAAACGAGACCACGAGCTCGTGAAGGAAGATAACACACCGAAATTGGATTTGGGCTTCAAGGAAGGGCAAACTATTACTGTGAATATTGGAGTGAGCCTACGATTTATGATTTTGTGAACATTTAGATTTAGGGATTGAAAAAGTCAACGAAGACATCGACGACGCCAAGTGGATCGGGTACTGCCGGACCAACTCCCTTTCTCCCACCACCACCGAGCTCCGGCTCCCGAGTTCGACGTACAGGGCCGCAATAAATCACGAGGAAACGATTTCCACCCAAAGAATTGACCTCAAAGATATGAAATTCGCTTCCGTTAATTTTTTGTCTTTCTTTTTAAATTTAGCCAAAAATTCATATATAAGTGATTGAACATTTTAATTTATCGAAATTTCCTACCGAGTTTCACCAAGTCGAATAATAATTTGCATTAATTATCAAGTTTGTTTTTCTTCGATCACTGGTCATTTCGACCAACGATAATATTTTCTTGTGCAATCGGTTCGCTAATTGGACTTTTTAGCTTCTGGTCTTCTTTTCCAATGGGTGGTCCAACTTTAAACGCTGTGAAACGACTCAAGAAGGATTATCAGAAACTTATCAAAGATCCAGTTCCTTATGCCGTTGCCGGTGAGAAAACGAATTGCAACATTCACTTATTCGTTTTTTAGCTCCACTTCAATCGGATATTCTCGAGTGGCACTACTGTTTGATTGGATGTCCGGATACTCCATACGATGGCGGTTATTATCATGGGAAACTCGTCTTTCCCGCTGATTTTCCATTTCGACCGCCCGCTATTTACATGTAAGATTGTAGTGAATAAACCTTTCTTTCAACGATTTTTAGGATCTCGCCTAATGGCCGCTTTCAAACTAACACACGTCTGTGCTTATCAATCTCGGATTTCCATCCGGTAGGTCGTAAACAAATCAAAATTATCAATCCGTTTGTTGCAGGATACGTGAGTTTGATTAGTTTCGGGGATTGTATGATTGGGTTGCAGTTGGAATCCATCGTGGACTGTTTCGACTATTCTCACCGGTTTGATTTCGTTTATGAAGTTGGTCATTGAATTCTGCAATGCATCTCATAGATTGTTTTTTAGTGAAAACGCTCAAACATTGGGATCAATCAACACATCGACTCAGGAAAAGAAAATGTTGGCTCGACGTTCTCGTGAATTCAATTTAAAAGATCCAGTGTTTTGTTCGGTCTTCGAGGAGTTGGCGAACAAACTGCGTGTCGAGTTGGAAGAAGAACGACGCATTCAGGGACTAACCGAAAACATTTCCACGACTCAGGAAACCGAGGCTCCAAAAACGTAAGTATTTTGAGCGTTTTGATTTTGGATCAGCTAAACAAATGATAACCTTCAATTAAGTTTTTGTAAAAAACATTAGGTTTTTGCTTTTGTTTTCGCTTGTTTCTCACACTTACAGGCAGTTTCATAGGGAAAGCTCTTCGTTGGTGGCAAACGCGTTGATGCTTACAAGTGTCGTACTTCTGGGACTGGTCGTTCGCTACGTGATAATTTCTTCGTCTTCGTGACTAATCTCTCAAATCGTTCGAATAAACAGGTGTTTTATCATTCGATTCCATGAGTTAAGAAGAAAACGTCTAGCTCAAGCATTGTTCTGTCATTGAAACTTTTTGCGATTACCATTGTAAGTTTTGTTTACGGTAGTGCTATACCGATTGTTGTTAGGTGAAAACTTGTAACCGATTCTGAATTGTGTAAATAGATTGAACAGAATAAAATTTTAAATGAACCAATGGACAGTTTGTTACAAGTGTTTACGATGCAATTAGCTTACATTTTGTTGGAAACTCCAGGGTACTCATGAGCATTGCAACTTTAGGGTGAACCTCGGCCGTTCGTTAAGATGCGTTTGATGATTCGACATCGACCTTTTTGGATGATCGCTTTCGTGATGTTTGAGGTGCTCATTTTCTATTTAGGTCGGTTAAGCAGCGGCAATGATGAGAAAGATTACATTCATTTTGAAGGCGAAGCTTTGGCACTTAAAAGCTCATCATCAGCCGTTGTCAAACCGTCCACCTATTTGGTTATTTTGGTTATGAGTGCGCCTGGTAAGTTGAATAACAACGAACAACTGAATTGGTCTTGTACTTCAGATGATGTCGACGAACGACAGACAGTTCGGGAAACTTGGCTTAAGACGAGTTCGTACACAGCGGCCGAGGTTCGACCATTTTTCATTGTTGGTACGAAGAACGTGAGCGATAACGAACGAAAAAGACTCAATGCTGAACATTCGGAACACAATGACATGATCTTCATCGAAAAGCTTGTGGATTCATTTGATAACTTGTCCAAGAAAACAGCGTATGCAATTGAAGCGGCGGTCGCGAGTTACAACTTTAAATTTTTGCTCAAAACCGACACCGACAGTTTTGTTCGAATTGGTCACCTTTTGAAGGCAGGTACCATAGTCAAATTAAGCAAATCATAAATTTTTAGGCGTTGCGAGACATTGAAAACCCTTTTCTTTATTGGGGATTCTTGGATGGCCGAGCAAAACCGTTTCGACGTGGAAAATACAAGGAACCGGGATATGTCGTTTGCGAGTGAGTTGAGTTTGTTTTCCAGTTGAAATGAACCATTTAAGTCGTTACCTTCCGTATCAATTGGGCGGTGGTTACGTTCTTTCGCATACTCTTGCTTCTTTCATTGCCGACCATGTTCAACTGCTGCGTTACTATCGCAGTGAGGATGTTTCGGTGGGCGTTTGGTTGGCCGGAATTCATGTGAAGTACGTGCACGATCCACGTTTTGATACCGAATACATCTCACGGGGCTGTAACAATCAGTATTTGGTTACTCACAAACATTCTCAAAAGCAACTGTTCAAATTCGCTGAATCGATTCGAACGACCGGTCATCTGTGCGAGCGAGAGTTTCAATCGCGTTTGTCTTATGTTTACGATTTCGCTGTTCCACCAAGTCAATGCTGTACACGGGTCAACGGTTCTAACATTCCATGATTACATTTTCCTATGTTCTTGTATTTATCGCTAATTAGATCCTCAAAATTGCAAAATAAATGCATTTCATGTCTTCGATGTCTCAAACGAGGTAAACAAGTTGGAAACTAATGCATTACTGTTTATGGATACACTTTTAACAACTGAATCTTCCAGACATTATGACTAAGGAGTATGCAAGAAATCAAAACGAATATGAAACAACACACGCAGAACTTATGGGCATCGTATTTTGGATGTTCCTGTCATCTTTCCTGCACCACATTTGCTTAACTCGATTGTTCGGCAAATTCATTCGGTATATTATCTAACAGATTTCCATTTTTAAAGTTGTTTATAGGGATCAAACCATAATATTTCTCGTCGAATTTGCTTGTCTTGTTCTGCCTCCATTACTTACTCATACGCTTTTGAGTGAGTACGTTTTGAGTAGCTTTGTTGTGTTTGGAGTCTTTTGTGTTCTATTGTTAAACTACTTTCCGATGGTGCACACTCGAGAACTTTCCATTATACGAGGACACAAGTAAATCACTCAATTGGAGCAGTTATCAGCAATTCTATCTTTAGAGTCACAGTGTTGGTAAGCACGGCGGTTGTTATTGCCGCCGTAGATACGCAGATTTTCCCGCGACGTTTTGAAAAAACTCGAACCTATGGTCTTTCACCAATGGATCTTGGAACTGGATTTTTCATATGCGTTCATTCTCTAACGCTTCTACGGTCCGATCTTCAGAGATTGTTCAGTAAAAACCTCAACATCGAAGGTGTCAAAAGGAAATCGTCGACAATTTGGAATCAAATGCCAAAGTTTCTACCGTTTCTAATCATTGGATTAGCTCGAACGATATTCATTTTGGTCAGTGGTTATTATCAGGATCCTGTTGAATACGGACTGCATTGGAATTTCTTTCTAACTCTCGCTCTTATTCAGGTATCGGAAACAAATGTTCGTTTATGTGAAGTTTCCTTGTAGACATTTATTTCTGGTTTACGATTTTTGTTTCCGCGTCATCAGTTGGTTGGACCAACAATCGCTTTTGTAGTTGGCGGAATTTACATTTGTTTGTTAAGTTTTACGGAGCTCGAGTCGTACATTTTGAATCTGAGTCCAAATCGAAATGGTTTCTTGGACAGCAATCGAGAAGGTTTGTGTTCAAGTCTCGGTTATCTGTTTCTCTTCGGATGGTCGTATTTAGTCGGGAATTATATTGTGTAAGTTCGTGGCTCGGTCAATGATTTACAGTTGATTTAGGCCTCATGAAATATGGATTGGCGTACCGGTGAAACGGAAGTTTCGAACGGCTGTTTGTCTTAGTGCCAATGCTCTTGTCCATCTTCTTCTTTATCTACTTGTATTTTATGTGAACGGTAAACCGTCAAGACGAGCAGCGGATTTGTGCTACGTTCTTCAAATCGTAAGTTCTTCTAAGCAATCAACAAACAGTCATGAGTTTAGTCAATGATCATCAACGTATTTACGGTTCTAACGTTCATTTATCAACATTGTATCGGGTATAAACAAATTGAATGACTGCTTTCAAACACAAACTTTCAGTGAACGATCGTCTGTCGCATCCGAAGCGACAAACAACTCACTGCAAGCGGCAATTTCACTAAACGGCGGTTTGTTCTTTCTGGCAGCTAATTTGCTCACCGGATTCTTGAATTACACTCGTGATCTCTTGAAGTTGAATACACCAATTCGCGAATTCATTGCTCTTCTCGTTTACATGTTTGTTTTGTGCTTTGGAGCCAAAAGTTTGCAACGAAAAAATGAAAAGGTTAAAAGAAAGTGAAACGATTAGTCGATGTTTTATCCTACGGGTCGTTTGTTTAAGAGTCGTATGTCGACTTGGTTATTAATAATTTATTCAAATAAAAGTTATTTCTACGCAGCTTAATTCCACATGTTTAACAATATAAATAAACAACAACAAACGTAATCTAGAGAAACATAGTGAGATAACAACTTTTGTTTAGAAAACTGAGATTCACAAAATAAGGTAGCTGCTAAGATTTGTGAGCAAAGATCTTCAGTTAAGGATCTTGTCTGTAATGAACAACTCGTCCGGCTGTCAAAGCAGTTTGAGCGTAGATGCAATTGTTGTACAAACATTTGATGTAAAATGGAGCACGATCACGCTCCTTGTTTTTCGGCTTCGCTGGTGGTTCCACGTCTGCAGAAGGAATGAAGCCGAAATATTCGGACGAAAAACAGTGATGGTCGTAGTCGTAACTCGCTTCAACGATGAACTGAAAGTATCAATTGAGTGCTGTTGATCCTAATGTTCTTTACTTCTCCTCCTTTGTAATCACAAACCCAAGCTTTTTTGTAGAGACGATGCTTTATGATTTGAAATGTTGGTCGAATGAAATCCTAAAGTTGACCTTATTTCTAGATCGTTTAACGTAGACTTACGGGATTCATGACTCGAGAAGCACTGAACGCGATTGTATCACCAATCTTATAACCGTGATTTTTTGGCAAATAGAAAGTGCAACCGTGAAAGAACTTGGAATAAACCAAACAGCGCTTGTCGTCCAATACCACACCACCACTTCGCATCTCCTAAAAATACGATAACTAAAGGAGTTTTGAAGCAAAAAACAAACCACAGATTTTTTGACTTTTTCGATAACTTGATACTGCGATTGTCGTTCTCCAATTCCAACAATTTCGAAGCGAGTGACCATCCCCAACTTGGCAAGTTGACGTTCATCTTCAAGACCACCCAAGCGATCGCGAATTGGAACCACGAAATGCCTATCGCGTGCAGATAACTCACCGGTTTCTCCTAAGTACGTGGTCATATCGAGGAATCCCATCGGATCGGCAATTAACTTGAAGTTTGATTCGGTAAAGAAACCACATTTGTTGTCTTGAACATAAAGGTCAACGAAAATCTGAAAGCTAACAAAAATGAGATATGTAAAAACATTGAAAATGTCACCTGCGCAGTCACTTTCGAAGGCAATTGAGAATAAAGAGTTTGGTAGTAGTAGTATTTGCGCATGTCCTTCCTAATCACAATATACGAATTTAAGACCTCGTTGAAAATGCAGTCGACTTTCGCTTCACGCCCCGCATAGTTTCCTTCTCGAGGATATTTTGGCAATAAAACGGTGAGATGTGGATGCTCGGGAAGAAACACACTCGTATGACCAGTGATGAACGCGTGTTGTCCGGTGATTGCACCGACTTGTTGTTCGATCGTTTTCTCCAACTCGACTTCATCATCAGACAAACAATTGAAACGTCCTTGTTGCGGATTCCACGGCGCAGTAGACGCCAAAGATTGGTCTTCTTGATCGACGTCGAGAATGTGGTAAAGCTTGGGAATGAGTATGTCGTCGGGTGTTATCGTGTACGTAAAGTAACAAAACAATTGAACGTTCTTGGTTGGAATTTCCGGTAACTCCTAAACAAAATATGTGAATGAAATAAAAATTTAACTTACAGCAAGGGTTGCCGGCGACACATCAACAACTCCAAAGGTTTCCGTGAAGACCTGAGTATGATCAGCGTTGAAAACACCACGAGTTCGAAAGACATCACGACTTTGGTAAACACACAACTCTTCGGTGCTCTGACCGCGTTCGAAATCGACAACCGCAAGATCGTCATCGTGAGTAAATTTAATGCAATCTCCCAACTTCAATGTTTCATCGATAATTCGATGCTTATCATTGCGGCGACCTTGGTTGAATGCTTGAGTGACAATGTTGTACGCTTCTTTAGTCAAATGGTAGACCTTTTGGTTTTGCGAACAATAGATATTGTGCAAAACATCTCCATCAATAAGCGGATTGTCCAAAACGCAGCCCACTCGTGTGCCTACACCCGGCTCCAATCGTCGATTTGGTAACTTGTCTAAATGTTCGAACAATCAAAATATTCAAACCATAAAACTTACGCATCAGAGCGACGATTTTGTCACCGCTCAAATGATAAACAAAATCGCAAAAATTGGACCTTAGCAGGGAAATTCTGTCGACAGGAAATTCCGTCGATAGAGAGCCGACTCAATGAAACGTTTATAATTTTTGAGTCGTCTTGTTGCAAGGCAGCACAGTAGTTCTTCGCATCAAATTGATCTGTAGACCTAACAAAGGACCAACTGATTTTGATTTCGTTGAGTTCAACAAACTTATTTCTAGGCTTTTCTCTAAACAAGAAAAACTTGACTGTCGTATAACAGTTTGCTGTTATTTTTCTAACCGAGTGTATCTGTTTGTCAGCTGTTCAGTAAAATACTTCGTGCAAATCATGACTTCCACCCCAAATTATCATACGTGATTTCAAGTTCTTCCCGACATTTTCATCTCATTGTTCTTCTCAATTTGATTTCGATTGAACCTTTAGGTCTTACAATTTAAAGAACTTTAGTATTTACAGCTATTCAGATGACTTTAGTTTAACTGTCGACCAGTGATTCTTCCAATCGACAAACGAATAATCTCGTTTAAATACGTTTTTGCACAATGTCATTCATTCGAAGCGTCTATTGGTATCGTGCAGACAAAATTTGAAAATGTAATATTAACGTTTATCAATAAAATGAACATCAAAATTTACACTCTTAACAGATTGGACATAGAAACTTGGTTAAGACGTGTAAGACATTTACATGGCAATCAAATTGAGCCAAATTGTTAGACCCGTGAGGTGTTAAATTGACTGTGTCGCCAATCATTCGTTGTGTTCTTCTCGTTCTTTCACCTTCTCGGAGCCTTCCACTGCCGCTTCGTATATCTTCTGTACTTCGGGACTCACTTCTTCATTAAAGAACTGTTTGGCATCATTCCATTTCTCTTCGATCACTGGGAAAACTTTCTGTAAAATAACTCAAATTGACTTTGTGTTAGTCATAATAACAAACTTCTTTGAACCACGTCTGTACTTCTGCGTGTGTTTCGGGATCTTGAAGTTTTTGTTTTGCGGAGTCGAACTTCTCGCGCACCGCAGGACCACCTTTTTCTTTTAAGAAATCAGCCGCATCGTGTAGTTTAGTGCTCACAGATTCGACAAACCGATCCCACCTGAAGAACAGAACAGTGATCACCATATTCGTATCGCAAACTTACCAATCACTTTCCGAATTCACCAGCGAAGTGGACAACAAAAGACCGAGAACAATCAGCAACCAAATTCGCATTGCTGTAATAGACAGAAATGTGAAAGAATATGGAGCAAACGCGACAAAAGTGGACGTCAAATTGCTTATGAATCATCGCAATGACCTACAAAACGTTTATTCATGTGCTTGATAAGAGCTCGGACGGCAAGGTCAACCTAATGGTCATTTAAAAGACTGATAAGAAGAAGGCAAATGATAAAATGAATAGAAACAAACACAAAGTTTATCTATTTGCAAAAGTGACCGCAACAGCTGCAGGTTGTCCGTTTGATCGGCGGCAAGCAAACGGTTTTCGGACGAAATGAACCAAAAAACGCGAGAACACGTGCACATGTAAATAAGGAAGGAAATTTGAAACCAGTTCCAAAAAGTCATGAAATCGAAACATTGAGGTAATGTCGATTAAGTTTGATTAGAAACAAGAGATACGGGCTGTTTTACTTCGTGAGTTTGTTGGTCAGTCATCGAAATCCCCGCGAGCAATTTGCTTTTTGTGGAAAACGAATGAATGGCGGGATAAAAAAGATCGCAGCTGTAAAACGGCGGCAATCTGTTCGATATCGATGGAGCATGACACTCGTCACGCTCTTCGTTTGATCGCAAGAAGACGCAAATGAGGGTCGTAACTCCAGAATGTATAATGAATCATATCAGTTCGTCTGAGAACGTTGTTGCTTTCTCAAAGTTGCAAGATTTAAAATTCAACAAAAAAATATGAACAGTCACTAAACGGTTCAAAAATGCAAATAGTTTAAACGTTGAAAACCCCACTTGAAATGAGCTAACTCGAAGGTTGACCGGACGTTTTATGCCAAACGAATGAGCATATGGTTTACGATCAGGTTTGCAAATTGGAAGCAACTGTTCATTTGTCGTGGCCAAGAAGACCTTTTTCAACAGACTTCTTGGTTCCCAAACTAATGACTCATTTGGCCTTGAGAAAGAAGGACATCTGCGTGCGTTCCATCCAGTGACTTTTGCAATCTAAAAATGTCACTCATTTGTCCCAGACGTTTTGATTTCAATGACTCATCGTTTTGTTGCTGAAATCGAGTCCATCGAACATCACAATTGATTCTAACAGATAAATTATGAAGACGTTGTTATGATTGTTATTAATCTTGTAAAGAAGTAGAAATTCAAAGTTTTTTTGGGAACTTTAAGATTCATCAGTCAATAAATTCAACGATCTTTAAACCAGAAAGTTTCTCATTTGAGAGTTGGTGGGATTTTCAAGCACACAAATCGCATCAATTGCACTATAGAACACGAAATTCGATTTCCAAGAACTTCGCTGTTTCTGTTGAATGGCGTTGTTTTCTCGACAAGTTTTGTTAACAAAATGCATTGGTAATAAATGAATGTATTTAAGTTTATCTGCAAGAGTGTTGGTGTTGTTTGTGTTCCGTTAGCTTTCATCGATGGTGTTGGATCTCCCGGTTTTGTTGACGGTTCTTCGATGGAAGTAAGAGAAATTGATCACGTTCCACTTTCAACACTTTTAGCCAACTCTACATGGATCATCACGAGAGTGGTGGAAGAACGACGTCGTTTGGCAACAACGATGGTTTAGAGAACCGCAAGAAGGCCAAATTTTCATATTCACGTGAGTTCACTTGCATCTTTTATGATTCTTTGTGTGAGTTGTTTCAGTTCTCCAAAAGAACCACAACGTGTTCTTATTAAACGAATAGTTCGAGGGCCCGGTCGACCGGTTCAATGGCGAGATCAGACGCGTTTCATTGTACCGCACAATCATTATTGGGTTCAAGCTGATAATCCTCAGAATGCATCTGATAGTCAAGCATTTGGAGCCGTGAATCGTGGTCTTTTGATAGCACGAGCAACACGCATCATTTGGCCGCCTTCTCGATGGCAAACGCTTTAGGGTTTTTTTGACTAGTCGTAAGTTTGCGTTGTTACTGTACAGTCAATGTCGTTGAATAGATAAACAAATTTACTTTCGGTTTGCTTTCTTTTGTTTATGTGATGTGACATCGCTTTTATTCTTTCAACTTTCTCTCTCCGATTTAATCTAGAAGTTAAGCATGTCAAACGCTGAAGAGACCATCGATGTGAACTCTCGCTTTTTTTCCATTCTTCAGTTGAATGGGTTAGCAATTCGTTTGAAATCATTCGTTAGTTTTGCTTTAGACCACTCGCACCTCTTAACGTCAACGAGCTACGAACTGACAAAGCCCATTGGGAGAAAGAAGGAGCAATTGCGCTGATGCGAGCTGTGTATCTGGAGGAAGCATGTCGAAAGTTTCTCGTTTGCTTGTCCGGAAATATGGTCAAACCAGTGCGAACACTAGGTAAGTCAACAACTTAATTAGCTAATCAACTGTTTATTTAGCACTAGAAGCGAGTCGAATTGATGAAATGGAACATGAAAGAGATCAATTAGCACGTGAACACTACGACTTACGAAAACGCAACATCCGTTCAACGTCAATTCGTGACGTATTCAACGGGTACTTTCAAAAGTTACAAGATCAACAAACAAAGGCAATTGATACGATGGTCCATTTTTTAGAACAAATGTTTTAGGCGGCTTCCGAAATCATTCGTTTCATTGAAAGAATGCGATCTGAACACATAACCACAAAAGAAGAGACAACCAAAAAAATGGAGTAAGTGGAATACGAATAGAGTTATTGTTGCGTTTAGAAAGATCAAATCACGATTAGAAAGTCAACGGGAGTATAACACGAAGCTGACCAACGAGATCAAAGTCTTGACACGAGATGTTGAAAACTTGGAAATGACACATAAGGAAATGGTAAAATGACAATTGAAAAGATCATTTTAATCTCTCATTTTTAGGATCTAGATCTTTTGGATGAGAAAATTCGATACGCAGTTCGGGGACTTCGTGAGGAAAGTAACGTGTAGTTACTACTTTTTAAATTAACTTCTTGTATTTATATAAACGTTTTGAGTTCAATAAACATTTCGCTCTATTGCTTGTTGTTCCTTAGCGGTTTCTGAATACCACCGAGTTGTTTGCAACTACCTACAAGTCATAGTTTTCGATCATGTCCTGTGGTTTTCAGCTTGTCGTTATGTCAGAATGCAAACGACCGCGATTGGAAAGAGGACCGAAATTAGACGATGAAGCAAAACTTACGTTTGTTCGCTATTTCGCTCGTTGTTTTCGTAGTCAGAAACAAAATGTCAACGTATTGAAAGAAAATTTGCTTAAGTTTACGGTTAGCGAGTAGGAATCGTTGAAAACTATGAATGTCATTCAGTTGATAAGCCAATCATCGTTACTGATTATGAGAAGTGTTCTACGAAACTTTTGGCTTCAAAATCGAATTGGTTGGGAATTCGAGTGGCAGCTGGAGAATGGTAAGGGACCGCGTATTCGCTATCCAGACCAGATAACCTACAGCCTACTTGATCTAATTAAACCCGTTGATTTTCGGTATGTTAAACTGATAATCAGCAGAAATGTTTTGTCTTAAGTTTGTGCGGACACTTCGGTGACGTAGGCAATTTTGCGCGAATCAATCATTTGATCGCTCGTTCTACAGGTAACATGAGAGTTCATATTCAAAAGCTCTGATTCTTTAGAAGTTAGACATCTAGTCGCCTATAAACCTACGCACGAGGAAAATTTTATTCTATTGCTTCAAAGTATGGCTTCACATTTGGACAATTTGGAATGCGATCCAAAGTTTTTGAACGCTGAAGATGTGCCTTTATTAAAGTTGAAATGTTTCAAATCGTCTCCTACACGTGGACAAGGTATTATTATTCCGTTGACGCGTGAAACAGGCTTTTAACTTAAGTTCCTCTACGAGACATTCTACTACACAAGATTACTTGCTTGGATCTGTCGAATGATGCTCCGGGAGCAGCATCGATTGTCGAGTTAGTTTCCTTGGTTGTTGTCTTCTAATTGTTCAACTTTAGCGACGAATGTCCAACCCAAGACGCCTTGACGACTTTAGTTGTGCGTGGCAGTGTGGACAGTATAAACGAGTCGCTTTTGTACTTTCTGGATGTTCAAGCTTTCGCGAAGAATTTGAAACATTACGAAGTAAAATTTAACGAAGAAACAAGCCCCGACGAAACGACGGTCAGTTTTTAGATGAGCTTTAGAATTAACATTGTTTCAGAAGTTCGCTTGTAAACTGGTCGATAAGATACAAGGACGATGTCGTGAGCTGATGAGTTTTGCTGAAAAATGTCGTCCATCGATGAAAACACTCGTCATAAAATCGGGTTTAAGTGCTGAATTGACAGAGAAAACGGTAAGCTCTGCAGTTTAGATCACAAGTACTTTCGTTTCAGACTTACGAAAACAACTGGTTAAGTCAATTAAATCAGCAGTCATTAGACTGCGATAGCACTAAGACTTCGACCCAAAACACAGCTTATGGCCGCGAAGAAACTTTCGAGATTACGAAAAGAGATGCATTTTTAACATTTGAATTCAAAGCCAAATTGATTGTAACCACCGCGTGGAATGACGACTTCCTTTTTGGCAGATTGAGTTGAACTTCCACAATTGTACATAAACCTTAACCATATTAGTAGATGATTCGAAGAGTATCGAATAGAACGATTTGATTCAATTTGACAAGTTCGTCAAAACGCACTGCGGGAGTAATTACCGAATTGCGGGAGGTGAAATTCCATTCACTCGAGAGAATCTCTTCTTCGTTTACGACAACTACCTACGAACTTTTTCCTACGAGACCATTGAATGGCGATTATCGAAATGCATGGAGGAAGTAATTGACGAGAATAATACGATAACTGAACGAATATTTCACTTGTGACCTGTTTTTATTGTAAACAAGAAGAGGTGAATTGCTTGAATGATTTCGAAGCTTCGGGTTTTCGTTCCGATCCACGGATCATCTTTCGAACGACGCGTCTCCTTTACGGACGATTGAATTCAACGTTTTCACTTTTGCGATTGATTCCAACCGTCATTTAACTCGCTAATGATCATTTGCATACAAACAAGAAATGTTTTTGGAGCTTTCAGATTGAAGATCAGCGTTTTGCTAGCTGAACAAAAGAGTCATTTCGTGAGTTATTGAGTACACAGACATTAATTCGCTGCTTCCAAAATCTCAAGCAAAAAGGTCAATGCGCAATCCGAAAATTCGCCGCAAAATCGAATTCCATTGACCGTCGACGGAATCGCCAGCGGCGGAAGACGTTCACCGTTGTGCGCATCAGAGGTCATCAACTCCAGGAAGAAATGTGATTTGCGGGCTGAAAGTTCAGAAATCGGAACGCGACCGTTCGGCCGTCAGAAGTGATTTTGCTTCAACATCCTGAGGTTTTTTGTGTTCGCAGATTTTCGCCCCGATTCAACTGATAAGACGATGAGCGTTGATTCGCGATGACATTCGGATGTTCGAGCGGATTTTATTTATCCCAATGAACAAGTAACAACCTGAGCAATTTGTTTCTATCTTTCTCTCTTAATGTGCATCATCAACGTCGTCCTTAATGACTCATTAGCATTCGGTTTTCATTCATCAGCTGCGCAGCTTAATTGAAATCGATAGGATGAGCAAACGTGGAAATCTGACTCATTAATTCGCGGTTCTTTCTCTCACCTAATTACAACGTGCATTTCGATTTGATGAACGATCGTCGTGGAGGAGTGTGAATCGTCAACCTGCGCATACGATTGACTTCGCTTGTGACGTTATGAATCGATCGGCACGATTCATAGAATCAAAACTTTATCAATCGGACGGATCTTCGCGTCGATCCAAATTTGTGCAAATCGATGGGCCGCCAAGGTGAGCGAGGTGGTTGGAACGCACAAATTGGAATCAGCGGGAGCATCGCCGTTGAAGGTGGAGCAGTTGACCGGCTCACGACTTTTCGGTCAAATTTTTGTACGATTTCAGCGCCGCCGCTCCTCGAAGCGGATTTTCACGGTTTTGCAATTCGAAAAACTTTCGCTCTTCGCGATCTTAAGATATCGAACTTTGTTGACATTGTATTCGATACCATTTCCTTTTTTGCCTTCAGATGTTTTCCGTTTCTTTTTTTCATTCCAAATTCGCCGAGAAGCGTCGTTTGATAAGAACGTTTAGTGGGGATTCACGTTTCTGGTGGAACCAAATCGCCGAACTTGGCGCCCACTGGCACCGTTCGTGTAATCGAGCGGTTAAGAAAGTTGCCGCCGTTTTTGTTTCGTGCAAATCAAACGACCTTCAGCCAACGGCTTGTCATCGCCGTACAACGGAAACATTGGCGCTCTTTCGTACAATTAAGTTTTAATTTTGTTGTAGCAGTTTAATCCAAATCGCTGAGGAAGGTGTCTGAAAACGAGAGCCAATTGTCGATTACGGCGATTTGGGTCGAGTTTACGGATCTCGAAACAAACTACCGACTTCGTTGCGCTCATTTCTTCAAACGAATTGAGTCGATTTCCTTTATATCCGATTGCCGTTTTTGTATGAAATCACCGGAACGAACGAGTTTTCGCTTTGAATGACCTCAACTGATGAGCGCGAGTTGTGAGGCGAATTGCGGAGCGTGTCTAAACGGCTGTTAATCGATCGGTGGAATTATTTCAACTAATTGGTTTTAGGTCTTCCATCTACTTGGGGGGCGTTCAATCATGATCCTACGGTGGAGAATGAATGCCGTTGATCGGTTTCTTGTTTCTGTTTTTCTGAGTCTTTCACTTCTAAACAACGTTGATTCCGCTGCTTCTGTATCGCCTAAAATTTGGCTCCTTCAACCTCAATCACGGATTCTGGAGCGTGATCCCAAAACCGTGCGATTGGCCGAAGCAAAATGTCCGACAATGAAAAAAGCAAACGGTAAGTAGTTGCCATCTCCCAGAATGCACGCTCTTGATGACCACTGGGTTCGAATTAGTTGTGAAATTGCAAACAAATTGGCGCGAAGGGTCTCATTGACTCCCGCAATTTCTCATTAAATTTCGGTCCATTGGGTCAGTCGGCGACTTCTCGCCGCGCTTCTTTGCGGTTTAGACGACTTCCGAAGACGATCAGATCGGAGGTCAAGGTCCTCGCAATTTTGCTCACATTGTGATAACGACAAAACGCGAACTGTCATCGCTCGGCTTTGTTGACCGTCACAAAAACTCATAAGTCATAGTCAAGGGCGAGCGAATGAATTTCTGTTGTCGTAAAATTCCCCCACGTTGTAAAAGAGAACTATAAGTTAGTGGTCGATCTCACAAACCATTTACTGAAACAAGCGTTTCTTGGCGTATAAAATTGCACGTTGTACACTCACGCAAATTGCATTGGAATTAAGAAACATCAAAAGAATAAGGATTAGATTTGAAAGGAAAACCAATTGGTTTTAGATCCAACAACAACTCTGACAGCCGGTGGAGTAATCGATGTTGTTTGGGCAAATCCGTCGAACATCAGCGGTCCAAGTAAATTCGAGCTGCTCAACGGCGATGAGATCTTAACCAAACTGGATATCTCTGAGAGTGATAATGTTGAGTCGTTACAAGAAGAAGGGTAAGCATTTGATACATTTACAAAAAAACAACAATTGACGTTAAGAAAGTCAACGATGTCGTTGAAACTGCCCGACTTTGATTGTAAAGCCTGTGTTCTTCGATTGACTCAATCAACACCGGACGGAGAAATGGAGTTCATTAGTTGTGCAGACGTTCAGATCACACATTTGGCTGACGGTGCAAACGGAACGAGCAATCCACTTCAAGTTTCTAATCGTAAATTCTATTCATTTTCTCAATTCAATTCACGAACTTTAGCTGACTGTTCAATTGACACCGATTGTGGAAAAAACGGTCTGTGTGTTCATAAAACATGCTATTGTGGAACCGGAGAATTCGGTCGGAAATGTGACAAAAGTGAGTTGCTTTGATCAAACGCTTACCTTCTTTTTCTGGTAGAAACACAATTTAAATCGCTGGCCAACGACAACGAGTACTCGATGGTTCCGCTTGAAGAAGCAGCTAAAGGCAATACATTAAAATGGCGATACGACAAACAAGCAAAAGAATTGGAGTTCGTGGTCAATATGCCAAATTCAACGTGGTCGGTAATAGGGCTGACGAACAAAGAAGCTGGATCGAAATGTGCTGAATTGCTCAAATCACGAGATGCGAACAGTGTCGACTTGGACGCAGAGAATACGATCGCACCATCACTACACATTCAAAAGATTGTTAGTAACTACTTGAGCACAACAACACCATTTGGAAGTTGTAAGTGACCACCAATGTTCTCACTCTTGTTGTTTAGCTGAATGTGGGCCATTTGAGGAATACAGCGAATGTCCGGAATTTTCGCGAGAATGTGAACCATCATGTGAATGGACCGCATTTCCTGAATCCGTTCCAGTGTACGTTGTGACCGCTGCTTTGTGTCGAATCAAATAATCATGAAATTTTAGATGTCCAAAAGCTTGTCGATCAAGTCCAGCTTGTGTTTGCAAAGAAGGATACGTGCGTGAATCCAATGAAAAATCGGCTTGTCGACCTTTCGAATTCTGCTCGGGTATTGAACCAGAAATCTCAAAATGTGCCGGAAATCAAACGTGGGCAAAATGTGGAATGGCGTGTGAACCAAGTAATCAAAAGCCAACGTTTATCTCTCTTGACTATTATGTTTAGCATGTGAGAATATGTACAATACCGATCCATGTACGGCAAGCTGTGAGGAACCTGCGTGCAGTTGCGCTGATAATTTTGTACGTAAAGACGGTGAATGTATTTTTTGGAGTGATTGTCCAGGTACAAACAATTTGGTCTGTGTTTCAAACGATTTTTGTAGATTTGGAAGAACGAGTACTAAATTCCGAGGGTCCTGACGCAAGCGAAACACTTTCGAAAACGTCGAAATCACGTATTATCGAACAGAAAAAGAAGTGTCCGGTCAATGAAACGTTCAACTCTTGTGGACGAGAATGTGAAACCGATTGTGTTAGCATCTTTGACCGTACGGAATGTAGTGGTTGTGCTGCTGCCAGTTGTGCTTGTCAACAAGGATTTGCACGATTAAATGGTTCATGTGTTTACTGGGGCGATTGTCCTGGTAATCATAAAGAAAATAGTGATCCGGAAATCATTCAAAAACTCACTACACTTGCTGCAAACGCTGTTGCCGGTAATGACCAGCCGCCCACGGGATCAAACAAAAGTAAATCCAAATCGACAACTGCGAGTCCTCAAACGTTTAATTCGGCCGAAATGCCATCTGTGGATCCGGAAATGTTGTGTTTTGGAGAGTTTGAGTATCCCCCGCGATGTGAAGGTTCGGAGTGTCGATATCGTTTGTCTTGGGCATATGTTCCCGAGGAAGATAATGTCGAGTTTTCACTGGAAACACAAATGAACGGAACAAGTAGATGGAGTGGAATTGGATTCTCGCGAAATGGAAAAATGCAAGATGCTGACTTCGTGATTGTAAAATCCGACGGACGTCAATTGTCGATTGTTGATATGCATGCCGATGGTTACAGTAAGCTCGACTTAACACAAACCCTCGACCCATCGTGCTATTTAGATAGTCCAATTGTTGATGAGGTTCAAGATGTCGAAAATGCAAATGCGGTTGGAACTCATAATGACGGTGTTTTAAAGGCAACTTTTCTCCGCAAACGTCGCACCGAAGACATCGACGAAGACGCTTCGTTTGGAGATTCCGACGACGATTGTCACTACTTCCTTTTCCCAATTGATGGTGGTGAATTAACTAAGGTATCGCATTCTTTTTGCTCGGGCACAATTTTATTTCTAGGACGGAGCAATTGCTCCGCACATCGAAACGCCATTGGTCTCATCAAGACGAATTTGTATACGCGCATGCAACGGTCAAACGACCGCTGAAGATCGTGGCGAACCACCCAAACCTAAGATTCGTGAGTTTCATTGATCTGTTCGCTTCTAATTTGACAATTTTAGCCACGTACACATGTCAAAACGATTTTCGATTTCCAGCTAATTGTACTGAGGGAAATTGCGACTATCAAGCTCGTTGGGCTTATGATCAACGCGATCAATCGGTTATGTTCGAGATTAAGGCAAAAGGAGTTGGAAGATGGACCGGGATTGGATGGTAATTAATTCAACATTTTCATTTTATACCACTTTTTAGGTCTCGTGATGGTGAAATGACTAACTCGGACATTTATCTTGGATGGTACTACGGAAAGAAAGCGTACGTACTCGATCGGTTTGCATACAGTCGTCAGCTTCCTGTTGCCGACCCGTCTGATCGTCAAGATCTTTACGATGTTGGAGGAAGAGTTGAAGACGATTATCAAACCATCAGTTTCAAACGGAAGCTTGTAACTGCTGACAAGAAAACCGATCTTCCATTGGATCGTTGTTATTACTTCCTTTTCCCAGTCGGAGGTGGTCGAATTTTGACACGAAAACCGTCGGATTTCGAAAATTCACGTACACCAATTGGTTTTCATGATCAGCAAACACCTGAACGATCGGCTATTCCGGTTTGTATCTGCTCGGAAAATGGACGTCCGGTTGGTGAAACTCCACCGGTGGTTATTCGTCAACGTCGACAAGCAGCCGCTGATCCGTTTGATGAACGATCGATTGCATCGGGAGACTTGTCGCATTTGTTACCAGCAGTTCGAAAACGTCCGGCCAACGATCCTAAAGACGATGCATTTGCGTGCGCGGACGTTGCTCTTATCGAGTTGAACAACCGACGTGTTCGAGCTTTAGACGCGTTTGCTTTGGATTCGACTTCAATTCAACCGGACGAATCATTCAACGGTCTTCAGTCTCTTCAAGATGTCGGAGTTATTACCCAAAACAACGGAGACGCAACCGTGGTGTTGAGGAAGAGCATTAAGAGTATGAAAATCTTTTTTTTGAAACTATAGCAGCTGATTTCAGCTGACGATATTGCTGATTTAAGTTTCGAAGATGAAGTCGGCACATTGGTTTTTGCGAGCGGACCGATGGGTACAATTCTAGCGGATGCTCCATACGTGAAATCCCTGGATCTCAACTTCCTTGGTAGGTTTTAAATTTGAAATTCGAGTATACAATTATTTTAGATCAAAAAACACAAGTCGCCGAAACTACGACTCTTACTTCTACAACAACCTCCGAAGAAACAGAATCTAAAACTCAGTCAACTGAAAGAGAAGTTGAGGAGACGACTACAGAAACACCTAAGAAAGTAACAACAACTAAAAAGCCTACAACTTCGACACCCTCTACAACAACTTCACAACCAACAACCAATGAAATTCCAAAGAAAACAAACGAAAAAACGCAAAAAACTGTTGCGCCGGCCATTTCGGCGGACTGGATCTCGGATGAAAGCGATTCTAATTGTGCTGGTAGTTTCTATTTCCCATCGAATTGTCATGGAGCCTCGTGCACTTACGTTGCCAATTGGGCAGTTAATGAACAACAAACTGATCTTCGAGTTCATTTGGAAGCCATGTTGCCAACATCAAAATGGACGTCGATTGGGTTCAGTTCGGATGGTGGAATGCCGAACAGTGATGCTGTAATTGTTCTCGTTCAAGACGACTCCACAGTTAAAGTGCTTGATCAGTACAACAAGGGTTACGGTCGACCGTCGGTTGACCAACAGCAAGATCTACGAGACGTCACTTCAGCTTATGTCGATGGTCGCGTCGTTGTTAATTTCGTTCGTGCATTGACAACGAATGATGAAGAGGATGTTGATCTACTTGACGATTGCTATTTTATAGTTTTTGTTCCATCCGGTGGAGAGGTTTCGGGTTCAGATTTGCGAAAACACATTGAAACTCCAACGGCATCACGTAATCGAGTAAGATACTGAAATTTGTCCGACTACTGATTAATCCGATTTGTTCAGTTCTGTCCATCGAAGTGTCGTGCTGTTTCAAACGAACCAGAAAATGCAGTCACTTCCCAGGACCAAACTACGACCGCAGAAACGACAACGAAACCGCAAAAGAAAACTCGAGTACAAACGTCAGGAGGCGCAGTGATTCCGCCAATCGGTGAGCCGCCAGCAGAAGATCGTGTCTTTGATACCGTTCTTCGTGTGATGGGGCGTGATTGGGGTGTACATTTGGAAAATATGGAATCTCCAGAAGCCAAAGTATTCACATCGGAGATCATCAATAGCGTAGGAACACACACAACAAGCGACCTTAATCGTATGTTTTAGTTAAAACCAGTAGTTGAAAAACGCTGGAAATCATTGAAATCGATTGATGTGACAAATTACGCGTATTCGACCACCGAATCAGTTGGTGTAACCGAACAAAATCACGGAATTGCACCTTCGATTCTCGCTTTGACTCAATTTACATTTGGACCCAAAGATGCTCCCGATGCTGTTGAATTGCGTGAATTCCTTAAAGAAGTAGAAGTTAAACAACCAAAATTTTAATATCAATTGAGTTTTCAGGCCATGGCTCAGAGTCTGAAGGGTCAGTTGAATGTCGATCCGAATGCCGTACAAGTGAAAGCAAATGAAAAACGTAAGTGATTCAAGTAACTTGCCATATAAGATCGTTTTTTAGGTGAAGAAGATGAGAAATGGGGACCACTACGTGCTGTTGGTAATTGGGCGTTGATTGGCACTGCTATCCTTGTCTTGTTGGCCCTAATCTTTGCTTGTTTGTGTTGTGGATTCCGCGGACGAAGAAAAACACACGTAAGCTTTCTTCGACTTTTAAACTCGACTTGCTTATTTGATTTAAGTACGATTTTAAAATGCCCTAGAAATTTCAGCCGGAGCCACTTTCTTTCGGTCAGCCGTCAGCTCACCACTCGTCGTATCACCATTTTGCCGCAAGTAGCTATCCAACGGTCACCTATGACACAAGCAAAGGAACGGACGTAGCAACTGCATCCACGGACAGCCAGAATCCGAACGGCAGTGGAAATGGAACGATGAATCGTAATGAAAATGCTAAAACTACAGCGCCAAAAGGAATTGGAGAAACGACTTATGCAGAATGGAGAAACAAAGTACACACTTCTTCTAGTTCGCATTTTAATTCTGTTAATATTCAGGTTGCTTCGAAGGACACACCACTCCATTACCAGGAAAGCACTTACCAAACACCGCCAACAAGAATGATTGCCGGACCACATAGTGGAGCCTATGTCACTTATCCAAACGATCAAAACGGTTACTATACTTTGAATGGCCAATCACGAATCCCACCGCCGGGCTACTATCATTACCAATGATTCTGATGTCTGTGTGTATTTTTTGCTCAATCCATGTGCCTTTTTGCTTTCCTAAACAATTTTTGTGTCATCATCGTTCAAAACGAACAATCCCATCATTCACTCAAATTGTTCTTCTTAATTCTGACTAATAATCTTGCTTTCAAATAAACACGCTAAATTACGTGCTTGATGTTTGTTCATGTAGATATACAGTCGAGTAGACATAGAGAAGTTCTTCGAATTCTTGTCTTGAAATCATTTTCAATTCATCGCTTGTACTGCACCCAATTTCAATGATTCGAATTAAGTTGATTGAGAGTCGTTGAAAAGAGCAATGAAATTGAATTTATTCTTAACAATCAGAGGTCAACGTTGAGGATCGTCTTAAAAAGGCGTATAGCCCTGGGGATAGAACGGCAAGAGAACTAAGACCAAATCGTGAGGTGTCTCGTTTTCAGTCGTGAATTTGATGTTCACTCGTCCATCGAAGATTTCCAAGTCGGAATAATTGAAAATGTCCACGGCCTTCACAATGTCACCACCTTGCAAACGTTTCATTACCTAAACTTTAACTTGAATACCATTGAAATTTAACTGATGACCTCTTTTTCAAGTGAAAACACAAATATTGGCGGTTCAATCCACTCGACGCGTTCGAATGCTTGGGTCATGGCGCGACTCATGGCCTCGATGCTTCGTTTGATTTCCATAAACTCATTGCGTAGTTCGGGCAAATTCTAGATCAACAAATGAGTATACTGCAAAAGTTGATTAACCGGAATAAATGGGTAATGTCGCAATGCCCCATACAATCCAACGAATTTTAAGTTTGGTGCTGCTCGTTTCAACGATTCGACGGCATGCTCGTAGAACTTTTCGTGAGTTGAATACAGTCGATTGGCAACCGAAACGCTCAGATTCAACGATTTCAACTGAGTTTGGGGTTCGAAATTGGTCAAATTGACAAAGTCTTCGACGTAAAGATTATCGAAAGACAACGATTGGGTTCCCGCTTCAAAGACTAAAAATGAAATTACATTTGAATTGACATTATTGCTACCTTCTTCAATGCAATCTTCGTTCAATTGACTTTGCGTTGAGGTCTCAGTGACGGAAACAGTAGTGTTTTCGTTGAAGCCTGCTTCTCGATATGCGACTTCCTTAGAAATGTCAGCAGGATTTTTAACCACTTTTACACATCGTGGAGCGAACTTTCGTTTTGTGAATGGAGAACCAACGATAACCATCAAGTTCGTTTGAACACCTTTGACTTTGAACTCAATTTCTGCTTCTTTCTGTGACCATTTAGCACTGAATGGATGAAAAACGGCATCGAGCGATTCTTTCAGCGTGTTGTTGTCGAATTCATAAACAACCTAAGAAGTGCACTTTGAGGTCGAAGTCACATCTTACTTGTTCGGGAATCGTAAGTTCAACTGCGTAGTTGTCGAACTGCACTTCAATACCACGTTGTTTTAGAAGCGAAATGATTTGAACGAAATTCTCGTGCAGATTGGCAAAATGGTCGATAAGATCGTGCAGATCCTGCAAATTGGTTAGTATTATTCGGAGATCTGTTAAACTCACCACGCTCTCCGATTCGAATCGATAACCGCCGCCCAATTGAATGCGATGAATAGCGGGAAGAACGTTAAGAAGATTGACAACAACACGATCGTAAAAACCCGAGTCACGAACTTCAGCATTCACGTCCATCGTCGAGTTGACAATCAGTTCTGTAATCCCGAACTGAGGTCGAAAGTTTGACATTTCAGCCAAATCTTCAAAATAAAACTTTTTCCATGTAGACAGCAACTAAACAAATCGAAATGAATTAGTCGCACAAAGACTAACGTGATGTTTGATGTGGATGTGAATTCGATCGAATTTCGTAGTTGGAGGAAAGACCGAGAAACAGGGCTGATTCTCTGTTATTGAATCCATGTATTCGTTACCAGGAGTTTCGACAAACTCTCCCGACCCTTCAGATTCCGGTATATCTTGACCGAGGTCTTTGGAACGTACAAACTTCATTAAATTTGCGATTCTTTCCAAAGCTCCATTCTCGTCGGTGTTTTCGTCCATTCGTCGAAAACGTGAAGAGCCAACTTGAACTCGTGGTTCTAAACATATCTTTGCATAAGATCTTAGTTAGTTGGTATACCGAAAAAGTTATTTTGGGATGTGAAAACAATGTACTCGATTATCAAAAATCCGACTAAAAACGATTTGAACGACACTAAAATCCAATTTTCAAACATCTTCGAAAAGAGTGATAACCTACTCGTCTACTTACAACCAGACGGCCACCTGAGTGGAATTGAATTCGGGAATTGATGAGCACTTAAAGACGCGTTGATCGTTTCGGCATTTGAATTGCTATGGGTTGCAAAAAACAGCCATCTTTTGACCTTGACGTACAGCTTACAAACGCAACTTCCGACTGTCATTGTGATTCGATTCGAATTTCGACTAGAATCGTGTCATTTTGGTCAGCGGGAATTAAGCGAAGAAGATCCAAATACAATGATCGCCGAAGGTCACGTGTAAATTCTACAACTTAAAAGATTCTTTCAAGCAAAATGACCCATGGTGGTAATAGAAGTTATATTATTCTTTCGATTTCACAATTCCACTGCTTTCAGAGCGCAGATCCAGCGATAGCCGGTTTCCAATGTCGCCGTCGTTTTTGACTCAACGACAAAGAGGTTTGGTTCTCACTTCTTTTCAATCATGATCGGATGTTGGGTTCTGCTTTTCGTTTTTTATTTTGACCAGATATCAATCGCTAAATCAAAACTGGGCGGCGATTTCCGAGCTTTTGTACACAATAAATATGGCATTGAGGTGAGTAACTATGTTATGTATAACTGCCGTTGGATCAGTAGGTTTTATTCGACAATAAAGGTCATTAGGGGCAAATTTAGACTTTTCATTAGCAAAATTTTATAGTAAATAGTTTAGACAGTGCAACAGTTGGAACGAGCAGATCTCGGTTCAGACGCTTCGATTGGCGGTTTGGACGCGGGACACGAGCGATTCAGCGGTCAGGCAGTTATTCTAGTCCACGGCATTACAAATCGAATCAGTCGTTTTAACGTAAAATAGGCAGATAGTCAGAAAGCAAATGCTTAATTTAGGGGATGATTCAAGCCTTGCAACAACATGGTTACAAGGGCGGTGTGTTTGGAACAACTTGGGGAGACGGTGGTGTGACGCCCGCTGGTATTGTGGAAATGAAGTGTGCATATGTGAAGCAATTGAGGTTGAAATTATGGAAATCAACCAAACTGTTGATTTAGAAGTTTAATTATTGCCGTTTACGAGTACACGGGCCAAAAAGTCGATATTGTTGCCTACTCAATGTTCGTAGATGTATTGAGAACAGAATTACCAAGTTGTTTATAGGGGAAGTCCTCTGGCTCGAAAGGCTATTTTGGGTGGTACGTGAACTACTTCATGTTGTGATTAGAATCTTCAGGATTATGTGTGGATACAAGGGAAATTGTTGGTCAACCGCTCACCTCACTTGTTGACACTTTTCTTTCCGTTGCTGGTGCCAACTCGGGTACCACACTTTGTTTTGTGCCCATTCCCGTTGGCACCTGGTTAGTTGCCAATCCAATTACACAAAACTTTCCGATGTTTTCAGTAACAAACGCAATGGTTTACATTGTGATTCCGAGTTTTTGGCGGACATCAACAAAGAAACACGATACGAAGGCGACCACATTTTCAGTATATTTTCGACCCACGACGACAAAGTGAATACTCACGGTTTTCGTATGAATTTTTCTGTTTTCAGGTTGGATACAGAGCTTGTGGCAAACTGACGTCTCCGATTCGCAAAGAAGATGGCTATGTAAGAAAAATGAATTTGAATCACGACCAAGTGATGGACTCAACACTCGGTATCCAAATCAATCTAATACGCAAGCATTCACCTTAATTGCCTTTTAAAATGAACTTTTCCTTTCAATTTCAACGTTTTTGCTCTTGAAAGCCAAATTGCCGTCGGCGATATTGCGCAAAAGGAATCGAGAAGAAAGAGGAGTGAAGCGATCGGAAGACAACGAACGAAAACGTTTTGTTCGTTGAATGGCCCGTGAAACAAAAACCGAAAGGTTGAATTGTAAAACAAGGAAAAGAATGAACGAAATTAAACAATGAACAAATGAAAACGCGAAATATGTCCGATGATTTTGCTCATTAGCAGAAAGTCGACGTTCTGATCGAGCTCGTTGTTTTTGTCGTTGATAAACCACGAATTTACATAACAACTCGACTTTCAATCGCAGTTTTATTAACGTGGAACACGAGTTTGTGTAATGTTCAGCTTTGCCTGTACGTGCTCATTACTCAAATTGATAGCTTGAACGGTCACTTTCGCTCTCTTTCCGTCAAACCGTTGCCCTTGACGGCAATCAGGTTTTTGGTAGTGGAAAGTGAAAATGAGAATCTTGTTCAGTTTGCGTGCTACGTAAACCAACTTAATTTTCAGACGCACAATACGATGCAACACTTTGTACTATTCTTCGTTCTTTTGTGTTCTTCGATCGTTTTGACTGCTGCTGGATCTGAAGATTGTAAAGACGACGACTTCAATTGTCCTGATTGGATAGCGGCGGATAGTAGTGGGTGTTTTCGAACCGGGTACATCAAAACGGCATGTCGACGTTCTTGCGCCTTTTGTAGATATTTGCCAAGAAGTGAGAAAACGATTATTCATAACCTTTAATTTGCGTGTTTAGAATTTGATCTCAGTCGAATTCCACCAAATTTGCAACCCTTGAGTTGGCTTGTTGGAATTTGGAGATCCGAGCACGGTGGTAATTATGCCGTTCTCTTACACAATCCAATTGAACTGTTTAGGGAAAGCGAAATTCCCGACAATTCCAGTACTGTAAACTCTCTAGTTGATGCATATACTCAGCACTTTTAAAATTTCAAAACAGGAAGTTTAAAGCTAAAAGACTGTTTTTGTGTTGTTTTGAAATTGAAAATAACGGAAATCATGAGAACAATGCATCAATTGAAGAGTTTAAGGTGTTCACATATGGCGAGCAACTTGAGTTCAGTCTCTCTGATAAACACATGACTGCGACACCTGCACTCAACTACACGGTATTTGACGTATAATAATACGTTTACAGTTGTTTATTTAAAGGCGTTTGCATGGACTGTGAATCAGATGGACGAAGAATTGCACAGTGAGAATGGTAAGTTTAAAGAAAAGAACGATTATGAAATTGTAAATTTGTGTTTTAGGTTACATTGCAGTTAGATCAGGAACACGTGAGGCCGCAATGACGACTGTCATGTCCAATGGATTTCTCGTCGTGGAAGAGGGAGCGGCAGGAAGCAATCGAATTCGTTTTCGGCTTGTCGACATCGGACGAATTAGTTTTAGCAGAGATTTGCCGGTTCACGATTTGATTCGTGAATGGACGTTAATCGATAGTCGAACATTGGAATCACGATTAGATGTAAGTCTTTGAAATAATGATTGTCTGTGAAATATTTGATGACAAACGAAGAGTGATTTTAAAAGACAAATGTGAAATTCTACCGAAGGTTCCTGCAAAATCGCTCATTTTATATCTTGATCGAGTATTTCCACAGAGAGTCATTATTCTAAATAGATGGAAACTTTAACACATGGTATGCGAGAACATACAATGATCACTTACACAAAAGTGTTTCCTTAACTTCTTCTTTTATATCCTTGTTATCTGTACAAACGTTTGTTGGATTTGAGATAAAAAGTAAGATGAATGGACGACAAAGATCATTAGTTTGCTTCACAAGCATTCGTTACAATTCCTACAATTAATCTTTGTTTGATCGTTATCGTTGCTTTTTTGCAATTATCGTATTTTGTGATTAGAAACCAACAATTGAAAAGATGAAACTAGAGGTCGAAGAATGGAGTTAATGATAAGGAGTTATTATTGGAACATACTCTTCAATGGGAAAATAGTTGAGTATTTCCGCAGCAACAATTTAATGAAGGTGCAGATTGTATTGAGTAGTGTAATTGAAGTAGGAGAAGTTTATTGATCGAAGCACAAAGACAGAACAGAGTTGGTATGACCAGAAATCAAATCGGAAAGGATGTTCGGAAATCGGCTAAGATTTTGCCATTCGTGTTTGTGTGGCTTGTGAATTCGTGACGTTGAGCCAAGAACTTGATCGTAAGGTTGTCGAGGTGGAGAATTTACGAATAATACCAAATTTTAGTGGTATCCGAGTCGACGTTACAGTCAGAGACGACTGCTTCGTGCGAATAATCAAACGTGTGCGAAGTGTGTTTTTGAAGGAATTGTACGTGGTGAGGTTGTGATTCAAAAGTTGAAAGCAAGGCGGATACACGTATCTTTGAGTTGTCAACCGAAAAACATTTTAAATGTGTTCGTATATTTCTTTTTCCTCTCTAATGTTCAAAAAACACTGAAAACTCGTGGACTTGTCCAATGGTAGCTGACAAAAAAAACTTAAGTGCACGTAGTAATTTCGAGTTATATTCCATGATTCCGAATGTTTTGGCAGCTTTCTAAGCACACAAAGAAAATGAAGAAAGTGGGTCGAATGAAATGATATGCTCACCTGTTAGCGTGTGATTCTCGTGACATCGACACTCATTTACTTGAATATCAATTGACTAATCTCGAAATTCGGAGAATAACGTTTGAATAAGTAGGCGACTTGCAATTACCCGATTGGCTGGTGGTTGACAACTTTTCTTGGTTAAGGTTTCTTTGTATCGAATACTGTTATATTGAAGGATTAAGTTATTCAATGTTATAACGAGTACACGTTGATTAGTTTTTCAGGTTTCAAAAACGTATGGAATTGTTATCGAAAGTACTGCAAGTGTTTTGTCCTCGTTAGAATGAGAGTAGTTTATTCGACAACAACAACAATAAAAAAGATTACCTCAAACAGTGGGAGGTGATCTGTTGGGCGAGACGGGCGGTTCGAATGTTTGACACAAAAAGCCAAGTTGAGGAAAGAATAATAAAACAGTACGACTATGTTAAGACTCAACATCGACAATAATTGCAATATCAACAACAAGAACTTATCGATAACCACTTTCTATAGTTCTAGATTAATCTGTCCTTTTAGATAACGAACTACAAAAAAGGAGTTTGATTTGAGAAACAGCGCAGTAAACCGAGTATATCAACTAGTTTGCTAATTCCCGGCCAACAAGCAGAAACGACAAAACGAATACTGAAGAGTTGAAAGAATCGACTACTGAGAAGTAAAATAACTACGATTTGAAGAAGGTCAATTATCTAGAATCAATTAACCATTAACATTTGGTGATCTTGAGTCAATCAATCGAGTAATCAATATCAATATTCTTTTCATTTACTTTAATAGAACTACTTATTAACGTCAAATGCAGTTGTTGTTTTTTACATCGATTATGATTAAAAGACCAACGATACTTCATACTACACATAATGATCACTTATACAAACGTGTTCGTTTAATTCCCTTTGTTTCTTTGCTATCTGTACATACTTTCGTTATTACGTTTAATGTGCTTAATTTACATGTGACAAGACAACTGTGGATCAAAATGGACGACAGGACCCGAAAAGTGGAGTTTGCGAAAAGCGATTTGTTTGAACTCCCGTTCCTCTAACCACTACTTCGGGGACAATAGGTGGAGGTAAATCGGAAGATGTGAAAGCGCCAAAACTGGACGGTTGTTGTTGTGCGATGATCTTTTGAACCGGGGGCTCAAAAGTGGCCGTCGCCTGATCGGATGCGAAGGGATCTCGTGGTTCGTCGACGAAGGCTTTCACTTCTTGGTTGTTGATTGAATCGCTCGAACGTACTGGAAGCTTCGACGAATAAATTGGTTTTTGTATCGGAAGAAGATCGGACTCTGAAATTGCACAAATCAGTAAGTGATCAATTCAGCTTTTAACGACATCAACAACCGAACAATATACGTTCGTATTAGACAATCCTATGAACCATTGAACTTTGCATGCACGACTTAAATTACAAAGTTCATGTGAATCAATTGATAAGCAGTAACAAAAGCGGATTTTATTTCCTTGTTCTTGCATAACCAATCGTTTTGCTGATGTTGCACATTTCCCCGCAAAGACCAAAAAGCAAACGTCTCATTTTGACCGCCCCCACACAACAACAAACGCCGTTAGAATCCACAATGATTTCAAGTTACCTCCGGCTTGAAAATCCACAAAATGAGCTACAGACTTTGTTTCAGTGATTATAACGTGACCAACAGAAATAAGAAGACAACTGAATAGAATTTCGAACATTTTGTAATCGCAAAACTGAGTTCTAATACGCACTTTTAACTTATAACACAACACTTTAAATCCAATAAAGTCAATGGTTGTCGCTTCTTCACGAACCATTTCGCGGATTGGCACCTTGACTTTTGTGACCCAATTTGAGCCAATTTGAACAAAATGACCGTTTTTGGTAGCCCACCAATTGGTTCAATTGAATTTAGACTTACCGGATTCATGAGATCATCATTCACTGTGCTTCTCGTGGCCTTCATGACCGGCTGGATTAGAAACGAATAAAGACAGAAATAGTGTCGCCGTTCTGCAATTCGTCGACCTGCATTTCTGACCGTTCCAACTGATTCTCGTCTTCCTATCGAATGATTGTTCTGACTGCTGGCAGGCCCCGTTTCATAGCCCCATTAGTTTAAGCCTTTCGTAAACTTTAACCGCGATTGCGAACACAAAAGATAACAACCACGCGGTTTGATGCGACGCCCATTCAAATTCTGCACTGAGAATAACGACAAAGTTTTCCAGGTAAACTCAAACTCTTCGTCACGTTTAAAGGTTAAATTTAACAGTTTGCATCGTAAATCAGGCAAAGCGTCACAAGATGATTGACCTGTTCGAGGAGAACGTTGATAAAAGTTGAAGTGTTTTTGCGGGTTGATTAGTCAAAATAACAACTTTTGCGTCATCAGATATACGGTATAGAGGTGTTAGATGGCTCGTTTTCAGAAAAGCAAACACCCACGTTGGGATTTTCAACTGTTAGAGATCAATAAACAGTACACGTTTAAATTTCAAGGTTATTAAAGTTGCGTTAAGAGTGCAGCAAATACTTTTGGATGACTTATTTTTAATTTTATAAGTCTTAAGGTCTACAGTTTAATGGAAACGATCTCCTAATTTTATTATAACTTAACTTTAAGATTATAAAACAACACTAATGCCTATGTTTTTTCGTTAAACACGCAAATACGTAGAAGTTCTATTGAATAAAAACCTTTGTGTTCAATGACAAAGGAATTGATGGATATGGCAAGAGAAAAGAACGTCCCTAATCATTGAAGTTTTGCTTATGCAGGCGCCACCAGAGCTTGACGTTGGGCTTTGAAATAGGGATCTTCAATCACGTGGAGATAATGATAATTGAGCCAACGAGCAAACTGGGTGGTTTGTGCGGTTAAGTTCGTGCAATGACAAGAAAATAACAGAAGATTTCGTGGTTTAACGTGCCAAGCAAAGCGCATGAAAACAGACGAGTACACGCAAAGCGCAAAAGTCATATTCCTGAAAGGCAATTGAGAAGTCAAAATGAAATTGAAGTTTACCCTGAGACCATTTCGGGATTCTTCTTCAGATCAGCAATCGCCGCAATCGGAAGCCCCCAATTTGCCACCGGTCCAAAAAAATGAGTTGAAAGAAAGTAGTCGCGCCATTCCTTGAATGAATAGCGTTTGAAATAGCCAACGACTGCGCGATTTATAGCGGACATCCTAACGATCGTATAGTTGAGAGTAAGCGCAGAATTCATGAAGTAGTAATCTTCGCATGAAAATAAGCGTTTGGCACATAAACGGACAAATAATCTGTACATTTTATTTAAGTTGTAAATTACAAAAATGGATATTGAGACCATTATTCCGATCCACTCTCCATCTCTTGATCTTGAATGAGAGGATCTTCAGTGGGGGGATTTTTAGTGAGAGGATCTTTATCGCACAATGTAATTCCCTCTTCTTCCGCTGGAAGCAAAGTTTCCAGTTCGCGATGCAAACCGTCGAGTGTTTGGCGGAATGTGTCGCGACGATTTTGCAGCCCAAAAGTCGATCCCTGATGCTCCATTCCAACACACAATTCTTCCATGTATGTCAATTGATCGTGGATAACTTTGTTGATGTCGTCCTCGAGAATTCGATTCAGTTGGCGCATTGTATCGTTAATTTTCTTGCTGGCGATCTAAATTCCCAATATTCAAATCGATGTTTACAGGGTTCGACTTACTGGTTTGTTATCTTTGATCAAATTCTCCATGATACTTTTGACCAACTCCATCACGTTTTCCACTTTTCGATCTACCTCATTTAAAGCTTCTAATCGATCATTCAACGTTTTTCCCAAATTCAATTCAGCCGAAGCCATCGGACTGGGCTGCGACATCTGAAATCGTTGTTACCGAAACCTGAATAAGAAATCAAATACTAGGCAGATAAAAACTGTACAATTGCATTTAAAATCAAAAGAAAACCAGTTTATTTACCAAAAATAACAACTAAACAGTTTGAGCTAAGCATTCGATTGACGCTTGAGTTTCTCTTGTTGTACGATCGTGTTGGGCAAATGCTCCAGACGGTCGAATTTCCTTCGCATTGCCCGTTTGAATTTTATGTCGTCTTTGGTCTGATTTATTCTCGTGTACTCGTCAAATTCGTGAATTCGGCGTTTCATCTCCTGTTTTTCGTTCCACAACTTTTGGGTCACATACGCGTCGTCGTCAAGATACGGGACTTCGTACTCTTTTTCCTTCGTCACTTCTGCCGGTTCGTAATGTTCCGTCGCTTGTTTTCTGCAAACAATAACCGGTTCTCAACAAACGATGTCAACTCACTGGTATGTGAAGCCCATGAAGGAGGTGATAGTACGCATTGGCGGTGAAGCGCTATCACCGGTCTCCAAACGCAAAACTGCATCGTTTCTTTCGTGTATAACTGACTCCAGATTCTCCATGCTCTGAATATGAATATACATTGAATAAAGAGGACCATCTTACTTCTTTGATCTTGTCAAATCGCTCCGGATTTGGGAACTTCATTCCACGCAACTGTCGAATCGATCTCATCGTCAGCAAAACATTTCGCTCTTTCAACAACACATACCTAAATACTCAAAAGTAAACCTCAAACTTATCAACATACCAAAGCTTGTGGAGATCACTGTTGCTTTTCAATCGCAGCTCTTCGACTGACCACGAACGTCCGGGCCGATTTTTCAAACGAACTTCTCCAGTCGAATCCAACGACGCAGCTTCGAAAAACTCGTAAAGAATCGTTTTCTTAAGACTCTCGTCAATGTCCACGAGATCTTTCTCTTTTCTCTCCTCTTCTTCCTTCATCTCCTTCTCCACTTCATCTCGAGTTTTCGCCAATCGAACTACCGAACTTCGGTGCAGATTCCGGCGAGACGCGCCAACAATTAAACTGCGAGTAAAACGCTGCAGCATCGCAATCGAGTGTTAATTACAATCAGAAAATACTGAACAGTCTCTACTTCCCAGTGCATCAATTTGCCAAACGATAAAACTTCTTGTCCTGACTCGGCGTTGCAAGACTCAGTTGTTAATATGATTGTCAAGTTTATGTCAACACAAAGGTTGTGTTCAATGAACGAGATGTTTAGATTAGGATTCTGACCGAATTTTGCTTTATACCAAATGCCGCTCATACCATTGAAGTAGTTTGTGATTAGAAGATACATAGAGATCTATTTATTCCTATTGTACAAGGAAAATCACAAGCCCTTAGATTTATCAATTAAATACTTTGGATTGGGCGTGTAGCATTTGGCCTCTTCGCTCAATACTTCCAATTCACTAACATAAGCTACAACTTCTCAGTTAGTTTTTGCTGTTCACCAAACTAACCTTGTAGCAACAATTCATGCATCGAAACATTAACATCTGCCTGCTCTTCATCGTATTGCGAAAATTGAATGCTAAGCGCTAAATCTTCTCAGCTTATTACTCAGTTCTTCAACTGACCAGTGTCGCCGGTAGAGATCGACTGTGCGGTTTCTCCAAACTCTTCAAAGTCGATTTCACTAGCGGTCGAGATATCCGAAGCGGCAGTTGGTAAAAAACTGCCAATATCGAATGAATCGGCGGTTTGAAACGACGAAGTTGAATTGACAGAACGCAGTTCTTCAAACAACTGAATTAGCCGTTCAAATGTAGATACTGACCGTTGTTGAAGGCTGGAAGCGGTCCGAGAATTCCACTTAACTCGTCTTCAGGATCCACCTCAATGTCCATTGGTGGAATCGAATAGTTCGACCCGTTCAAGATCGCCAACTCATTCGACGATATTTCGAGTTCTGAAACGCACATCAACAGCGATTTGCCGGTTTTGAAGTCTAACCTTCCGCACCGTCGTCTATCTCGATTGCGGTGGGCATTTCCACAAAGTCAACGGGTTCTACAAAGTCCATCGGGAAAACAAGAAGCGACTGAACAGCGAAAGCAAACTGGGACAAATGAATGAAATAAAAATTTCGTCTGCGAGCTGTTTTCAACAACATTCAAATTAATCGAGGTTATTCTGATGCTATTTGACATGTAATCATTTCATATTCGATGGTTTGAATCACTGAAGTTCGCCTTTTGTAGTCCTGTTCTTTCATGGAATAAAGAAATCGATTTGTCTGGTTCCTCAATCAATTTCATAACAAACACTCATTGTTGCAACAGTCAAATTCTTCGAGAAGAAGGATTAACAGTGGTTGTTGACGCGACCGTTTCGTTACCGACCGCTACCGGTACGAACGAGCAGATTGATTTGTTCGATGCGCGAAAGGTGTGAAGAGCTCAATTGAATTGGGCCAACGGTTTGTCTGTTTCTTCCATGAGTTTGTATATTCTAATAAATTGAGTTCTAAACTGAAATGGTAAGAGTTACATATGATACGAATAAATTAGCAATACTTCAGTGGGGCTCAGCTGTGTACGATGAATCCGAGAATTTTCGTCGAAGACCATTTGAGCGATGGAATTTGCTGCTACGAAGTGTGGAACGACATTTGACATTACGATCTGCAACTGTCGGATTAGCCAAATGCATTCCCATAAGTGGTTGGTTGGCCGAGTACAATTGGCGAAGTTCGTTTTTTCCTGATCTTAGTGCCGGACTTACGATGGCAGTCTTTAGTGTTCCCACAGGTTGAGAACACAATGTGAAGAGGCCAAATTTACAAAGCATTTAGGAATTGCACACGCAAATATCTGCGGTGTTGATCCCGTTTACGGTCTTTACACGTCTATTTTCCCCACCTTTTTATACATGATATTTGGAAATTCGAAGTACAACGCTTTAGGTAGTTGCTCGTTTCGCTCTGGAATCGATTCTTTTAGGACCTTTTGCAATTCTCTCGGTTCTAACTCAGTCACTGATTGAGAAGGTTCAACAATTGAATGCCGACCAACGTTTTTACAACACCACCAAGTTCGTTAATGAATCTTTGGCTCCGTGGAATGCAACATTTATACCGTCGGATGCTTTTTTGAATGTCACTGAACTCGAAATGCTGAACGGACCTGTCGATGGTATACGAACGGTGATGATTGAGGAATCAGACGACGACTTTCGACCGCTGCATCCTATTCATGTAGCAACAACCATAATGTTTCTTTCGGGCATATTTCACGTATTTTCGACATAAAACACAGTCAATTTTCCCAATTTTCAGATTATTTTGGGTATCTGTCGTGCCGATTTTCTTTCATGTTATCTGTCTGAACAAGTGATGTCCGGATTTGTTATCGGAGGTTACGTTCATGTCTTTTTCTCGCAAATCGGTGAGACTTTGGGAATAAAACTTCCAGTAAGATCGGGTCCGGGTTCGTTGTTTTACGTAAGTATTCGAGATATGCACGGAAAAGTGGTTCATTTAGCGAGTACTAGATCTGTTCGAGCATCTTCACGAGTTTCAACCTGCCACTTTGATCATTAGCTCTGCGTCCATCGTATTCTTAATTTTTAGTCGTTGGGTTATTGAGCCATGGCTTAACAGTGTGTTCGTTATACCTATTCCATACGAACTGTTATTGGTAAAAGAATCCTAACACAATAGTGATTCCTTTTATTTGAAGGTAATTGTGGGTATTACCGCAACAAACTATGCAGATTTGTCTAATCGACATGCCGTCACAGTTGTTGGCAATATTCCAACTAAGTGAGTACCGAATTGGTTCTTTGAAGGTATTAATTTTTAGTTTCCCACCTCCCGCATTACCGCGATTTGATTTGATTTCATCGATATTTGTAACCACACTCGGGATTACAATCGTCACTGTTGCAATACACCTCACGGTGGTTAAGATTGTAGAGAATCGTTATCACCATCGTATTAATAGTTGCAAAGAATTGTACGCTTTGGGATTTGTGAGTGTGTTGTCTTCTGCATTTCCAGTCTTTCCGGTCACTTCGATTTTTGCTCGCACTCTTGTTGGAAGTGCAGATAAGAATACAACACAGGTGCGATTAAAATGACTATAAGATCGTAAACAAAGTTTAGTTAACAACCTTTTTTTCGTCACTTGCACTTCTTGCCGTTGTTCTTTACATTGGTCCCGCATTAGAGTACTTGCCAAAGGTTACTCAAACTATTGGTTATTAATTGAATATTCGTTTTAGTGCATTTTGGCGTCCATTATATTAGTGTCGCTAACTGCATGTTTTGATCGAATCATCGAACTAAGGAAGCTATGGCCCTTGTTCAAAACGGATTTGGTATTCCAACGGCCATTTGTTTGTACACCTTTTCTTAGATTATCTTTCTCGTGACACTTCTTCTCACCGTGTGTTACGAACTGGCGAAAGGGCTAATTGCCGCCGTTGTTTTCGCTGTTCTTACCACTGTTGTTCGCAATCAATGGTAAGTTATCGTGTGATATTTGCTTATTCTTCTTTCAGTTCTTCTTGGCATATTTTAATACATGACAGCGAAGTCAACGAGTTTCGCGAAGTACCAAAGCAACAACTAAACGAGATCGAGAGTCATGCGTGTGTTTTTCGTTTCGATGGAGCCCTGATATTCACGAGTGTTCAGAAGTTTGCAACAGTGCGAACTAACAACAAATGCTCAACTAAGTTCAAGTTTCAGGGCGTGCGAAAAGCCGTAAAACATTGGGAGAAGCGTGAAATCAATGCGGTACGTACTGACGATGCGGGCTGCAAATGGAGAATACGACCAAGATCACGACGTAGACGATCGAGTGATTCCGAACTCGACAAACACGGTGGTCATTTGAAACCAACGATTTTGATTATCGATTGTTCCGGTTTTCCGTACATCGATTATCTTGGTCTTTGTACGTTGAAACGAGTAAGCAGAGTGATGAGTTTGCAGTAAAAACCGAATTTAGGTCTACAAAGACTTCGATGCTGTGGGCGTGATTGTAAAATTTGCAGCACCAAAAAGTTAATTGTCTTACTATGACCGGTATATATCCTTGAATTTCAGCTGCACTTTTGCGAATGTTCGAGAACACGGACTTCTACTCGGATGTACCACATGGACGCGTATACCGAAGTGTTAGGTTGGCAATCATGGACGAAGATGTGATTTTGAAGCCCCCTCAACCTTGTTCATCACTACCATTGAATTTGGATCAACAAACAAGCATATCGAACGAAGAAACCGGTAGTGATCGATTGATAGAAAATGAGCGAAAATCGTCATTGGATTCCGATGAATTTACAAACAACTAATTTGTTTATAACTGGTGTATTTTGAGAATTAAAAACCATTTTTCATTCAAATTCATTGCTTAAAACATTTCGATCTCTTTTCTCAGTTTTGTCAGTCGGAAGAGTCAAGCGATGTCAACATCGATTGTTCACAAGCTTTCGCTGTTTCTTCTTTTGATCGTTTTCAGCGTGAACGCAAATGACGACAAAACTGATCGGAACCCAATTGATCGGGTACTCAACTTTATGTCGTGAGTTCGACTTGTCTTCAGAGGTCTCATAGATGTTTTAGGGTTGTGGTGCTTCTGACGTGTGCACTAGCAATTGTTGTCGCTGCAACGGAAATCAATTGCTCGTTGTGTATGCCGGGTAAGTTGAATAGGAAGATTGGAATACATTTGTCCAGATTGTCTCCTATGGATGTCGGATATTGCTCGAGCGAAACGAGAGGACGAGTCTCGACGCAAATATCTGATGGAAAAACTGCAAGCCGATTTCGAATCTCTTCGACAGAAAAACATGACTGAAGCCGAGGATGCAGCTGATGTGATCAATTTCGAGGATCGCTACTTTCACGTGAGTGCACTTGTGATATTAAAGACGAAGCACATGGCTTCAGTTGCCTGGAATTGGAGAACGAAAACATGCAAATCCAACTATGCGGTTGGAGTTCACGCACAAGTATTTGAAGCGCAAGGTTCGTAATCAGTTCAAAAACCAAGGAAAAAAGCAGCGATTCGCCGACATGAATAGTCGAAAAGCTTGAAATTCGTCGATTGTTGCAGTACCAATAAACGCTTAAACTTTTTTATTTGAAGCATTGTAATACTAATACAATAATAAACTTAACAATTGATTGCTAACCCGTCTTGAGAACTAACAACGGATACACTCGAACTATCCTTTGATAACCGCGATTGGACGTAATTTAACCGTTTTGGCACTGATTTTTGCTTCTTCGCATGTGTTGACAACGTCGTTCACGTCCTTGTACGACTCCGGAGCCTCTTCCATCACGAGTTTGGGCGATGCAACACGAATCGAAATTCCTTTCGCTTTCAGATTGTCCAGAACCGATTCAAACGTCAAATTACGACGCGATTTCGCACGCGATAACGCGCGTCCTGCGCCGTGACATGTTGTTCCGAAAGTTTCGCTAAATCCAACTTCAGTTCCAGTCAAAACGTAACTGTTGGTGCCCATTGATCCACCGATCAAAACCGGTTGTCCTAAAATCAAGACCATATAACAATCGTAACATGCATTCTTAACCAGTGAGCTGATAGTCAACTGGAATTAATGGATGATGAGCCGGAAAAGCACGAGTCGATCCTTTACGATGAACACATAACTGTTTTGGTCGACCGTTGATGTAATGTTCTTCTATTTTGGCAATATTGTGACTGACGTCATAAATCACATGCATATCCAAGTCGTCGGGAGTTGAATTGAAGATTTTTGCAAATGCCTGCAAATGAAGATCGCGTAGGTATATAATCAACTTACTTGTCGAACACAAAATGTCATACACGAGCGATTAACCCATGCGAAATTTGCTGCTGCAGCCATTCCTTTCAAATAATCTTGTCCTTCAGTGCTATTGATTTTGGCGCATGCCAACTGACGATCATTCACACTGATTTGATCACGAGACATCGCTTTCTCCATCGAAACAAGTGCATCGGTTGCCACTTGATGACCAAGTCCACGGCTTCCACAGTGCAGCATCACGCAAACCTGACCCACGTGGTCGATTCCCATTTTTCCTGCCGCGTATTTGTCGTAAATCTCGTCAACTACTTGGACTTCGCCGTAGTGATTTCCAGCACCCAGAGTTCCGAGCTAAATTTTCCAAATTTATAGCTTCTAAATTAAATTACCTGTGGCAAACCACGTTTCTTCGCCCGCGTGGATACCTTCGATGCGTCAGCTGAAAGCATACGCCCATGTTCCTCGCAATGCTCTTTGTCTTCTGCCCATGAGTAACCCTCGCGCAAGGTCCAATCCATTCCCATTTCTAAACACTCTTCAAAGTCTCGAGTTTTCATCGGAATAATTCCCTAAAGTTAGTGTAATAGTTTGCAATCGCAGAATCATTACTTGAGATCCAACACCAACAGGAATGTGGTCGTAGAGCGACTGTGCGAGTTGTTCTTTGTGTGGCTGAACGTCCTTTTCGCTCAAATTCGTGCGAATCAATCGAACCCCACAGTTGATATCGAAGCCAACACCGCCGGGAGAAACAATTGAGTTCGGATTCGAAACATCAAAAGCGGCCACGTTTCCAATTGCAAATCCATAACCGGAATGGATGTCCGGAAGCCCGATTGATTCCTAAGAGTAAACAACATTTCGCAAGTTTTCGAAAACAAAAACAAACGCCTATGATTCCGGGCAATGATGCAACATTGGCCACTTGTTTGACGGCGGGAAGAAAACCTCCGACTCCTTTTTGTTCGCAAGCAATTTTCAACTCCTCGTACATCAGACTTTCCAACTTCTGATTAACATAAAAACGCCCTTCAACCTGTGAAAATACTCGAAATAACAAAAACTTTCAATCGGCACTTACGTTCATATTCGGAACAAAACCCTTTTTGATGCGAATCGACGATGAGGTTCGTCGCTCCAGAAACTCCATTTCTTCATCGAATGTACGCGGCATGATGACTAGCTCCGAATAATCCAAATAACAACTTAAACACGAAAACAAGATTTCGACCAAAAATTACAACTCAAATTTCGCGGTCGACGTTTCGGCGGTTTTTTGCCTGCGAACGCCACAGCCAAGAATGGTTCTCGATTAAGAGGTTTTAGCGATCTGAACCATCTCAATTCTTGTTGTCGAGTATTGTTAATTGTCTTTCAACATTTCGAATCTTCTCAATTTCTATCAACCGCGGTATTTCATCAAGAAGGAGAAACCGAAAAAGATGACCGTGGACGCGAAAGCCGAGAGCATTCGGATGAGCATCTTGAGTTTACTACGAAAGAACTCGTAAGTTTGCTCATGGAAATGCTTGTCGATTGGGTTGCAGAGAGAAACGACAGGATTCCTATCAGTTCGCGAAGCAAGTAGCTTTGAAGTTCCGAAATTATGTGTCGATGTGCAAATACAAGAGTACTGCGTAAGTTTTGATTTTTGTCGAGAAATATCGCTTCTTTTCTTTAGCCAATTGTTAAAGTTGATCCAAGATGAGGGCAACATTGTGCTCGAGATCTATCCAACCGAATTTGTTGTCCGTAACCTTCTTTGTGCGACGTTGAAAATCATTCGCGAAGAATCGCAGAAATTAGCGTTTGGCGACGAGGAAGAAGTGATTATCGATTCGTTGAATGTAAGTACTGCAACTGTAATTCATTGCTTATTGAAGGGATCTTAGCGTTTGTGGGTGGATCCGCGAGATTCCGATCTGCAAGTGGATATGAGCAAATTGAAAAAAGAAGTGATCAGTTCGTTGGAAGATTTTGCTGAAGATCTCAAAGATTGTCGAGACAATTTGGTCATTCGGGCTTCCGATCATGTTCTTTCCAGCGATACTGTTATGACGTACAAATATTCCGAATCATCGACGCTGCAAGTGAGTTGTTCTCGTTTAATTTAGTTTTGATTTGTTCAGGATTTTCTCAAAAACTCAAAATGCTGCATAATCAGCGTGGACGATGAAACAAGTGACGACAAGACGTTGCCGTTTAATGGAATCCGACCAATGGAAATCGTGGTTATGATGCGTAGCATAACTCGAGTTGTTCTTTCGGCCGTTGCTGTTTTGCCGGATGGTTCTTGTGTTGCTCCTTCAGGTTTGATTATCGTAGAGTCTGAATAACAAGTGGTTTAGGTACGCGTACGATCTGTGAAGTTGCCAAACAGCACTCCGTTCCGGTTATTGTTTGCAGTGCGTTCTTCAAGTTTACCCCCACTTTTCTGCCGAATATCAACAATGTCAATCGTCATGCCTGTGGTGGATCGCTTCTCGGCGAGAATTCGGAGTTGATGGCCTTGCCGCATGTTCGAGTTTCAAATCCACTTTTCGATCATATTCCAGCAAAACTGGTCTCTTTATACGTGACTCAAACAGCGGTTATCAGTCCACCGCACGTTTATCGACTCTTGAACGAAAACTATCATCCAAAAGATTTTGTTACCCTTTCTTGAACTAATAAAATTTATTGTTTATATCTATTCAATGACTATCGAGTATTAAGTGAAAGTAATTGGCGGCGGTGGTTCGACGGTTTCGATTGTCGGTCTCTCAATAATCTGTTTTTTGATTCGTGTATTCTTAAAAATGAAAACGATTAAGAGCGTCGCGAACAGTTCTCACCCTATGAATAGGCGGAGTATCGATGACGAGCATTTCGGCCATCTTCTGTTTCACAAAGGTACGTGATGAACGCCGTTGAAGTACAGGATCTTCTGGAGGCTGATTCGAATGTAAAGGGATTTTCATTTTTAACGAAAAAAACACTCCAAATTGTTCCTCGTGAATCGATGGAAGAGGTGGTGGACATGGTTGATAGAACGGTAAACTGGTCAGAGCAAAAAGGGAAATGCAAGTCTGTGCATGACTGAACGTGTGACAAACGAAGATGATTGGACCGAGAAGTAACGTCACGACAAAGTAGACAATATGAAGCCACACAATTTGCATGTCAATTGCAAACATCAGCGAGAAAACTGCAGTGCAGGTCCAAAGTAAAAGAAAAGTAGTTACTTTGGAGGTTTTGCTACGAAACCGTTCTGTTTGCTTTTCTGGATTTTCGTACTTACAATGACCAGTAAAGTTGGGTTAAGTTGGAGTGTTCGAGTTTTGTCAGTTTGCACATCGTAAACGCAAACAAGCTCACAAAGTTTAGACATAAAAACATAATCCAAACTGGAAGAACAAACGACCAAAGTTGTTTGGTTCTTGTAAAACAAAAGCAACTGAAAACCAACATCGATATTTAGCATTATTGTAACTTACTGCGGGGTTTGAAGTCCATAATAGTTTTTACAACTGAAATAACCAACTACCTGAAAATTTCTTTTCTTATATTTTGTCGAGAAAGTTTACCGTAGAAGTTGTCGCAATGATGATTGGCAGTCCAAAGCAAATTGACCAATGGAACCCCGTAGCTTCATCGATTACGTTTCGAATCATGCTGCAATTTATGGAAATTAGAACGACCATTGGTATTGTACTAACCATGTACTTAGAAGTTGTTTGAAAAAAAAGATTGAAACAACAAAAGTTAGAAAGAAAAGTATTACGATTGCTGTAGCAATACAAAGACCATGACTGTCCGTTTGGTAAGTGAAAACTCCGAGAAATATGAAGAGAACCAAGTAGCCAATTTCCTGATACGCTTCCAGTGCTCGTTGCATCGACAATTCACTTAAAATTAATGCGAAATAAGTGGCTTTTGTAGTCGACATACTAGAAAACAATGTTTGTGGTCATACTAAACAAACACCAAGCGACAATCCAACCAGCTGATACGTACATCAAGATTTTCAAAGCTGTCGATCGACTTGAACTCAACGTAACTGCCGGACAAGTGTCGGCAACGGAAACTATTAAACGGAATTATTTTACTTCCCTTCAAGCCTACCTGCCAAACTAGAACTCGAGGTCACGGCCATTTGGACGGTGATGTTTTCAGGAAACGCAACAGAATTCTCAACTTGTCGTTTTGAGCGGGTATCAAAGATGTTTGCGTTTGTGTTGGAAAGACTTTGCAAAAATGTTCCCAGGCAGAAAACAAGAAACGTCGATATCTGTACATCGCCAAAAGGCATTTCCAGTATTTCATTCGATGAGTTAAATTAAAGATCCCGGTCGAGAATTCGACTTTTGCAAAACTCTTCGGATGTCAACGGCAACCTTTCGCGTGGTTAAGGGCGGTTGTTATGTTCGACGAAAAGTGTTTGTTTGTTGCTTACAGATGTCCAACAAAAACAATAAGATATTTCTCAACCTTCAACTTGTTTTTGATCAACATATGTCCTTTCGTTCAGCTCATTAAACGCAAGAGCTCGTCAGTCTTCTGTGATAGTTAGATCCATTGAATTTGATTATCTTCGCAACAATCGACTACCTACCTACACATTTACGAACATAGAAATGGACTATTAATTTACACTACACTGTTGTGTCTTGCAACCGCTATCTCCTAATAAATGGCGTTGGCGTTTCGTTTGATTCTTGCGTAGTTTTACATTGATTCTTCCGTTCCTTTATCTAAATTCAAAGTTATGAGCACAATTTACAGTGCCCTTCGTTTGTAATGTTAAGTCGAAAAGTGATTTCCAAATTTCTATCTACGTCGATTTATCGTTCAGTTCGGTTCAATTCATCTAACTCCAAACCTCTGGATCCTCAGTAAGTTTAAATGGAGAAAAAGTTAATTAGCTGATTGCTTTAGTTCTTGGCAAATCTCAACACTTGCCGACGGCACTATCGCGTGTTGGCATCCAGAAAAACCGTTTCCTTTCGAGCACTCTCGTCCCATTGATTCCGAGTTGTTGGCAAGAGATCGGGAGGTTTGTTGGAAACTAACAGATCTAAATGATTAGAACCATAGGATCTGAACAAACTTCGAGAACGACGAAAAACAGCGGCTGAATTGTTGGAGCCATCAGGACCAAAAAACGTTCATCTGCGCGAAATTTTCAGTGTTGCAAAGACGGAGTTCAAAACACGGTTAAAAAAAGTTTTGGAATCATTTTAGGATTTGAACATTTTCAGAACACGCGAAGAACGACTTTACGCAACTTCTGCCCCATTACCGAAACGACAGAAATGATTCGTGGCATTTGGTTTGGTCGGCGATCGTTTGCCGAAGGTCTTCGAATTCAAGAGGAATTGTATCAACTGGTCAGAAGCCAGAAAACTTCTAATAAGTGCGTATTCTGTTGATTGTTTTTGTTGATTAAACACTATTCTTAGGCATTTTTTGTGTTTAATCGAACATTCGCCGGTCTATACCGTGGGATTGCGAGATCATTTTTACGATAAGGAAAAAGAACAACAACTCAGAAATCTGGGTGCTGATTTTCAACGGTCCGTTTGCTTCTGCACATCAGTTTTCCATTTGGGTTTAGAATTAAACGTGGAGGTCTCATCACTTTTCATGGTCCCGGCCAACTCGTCGCTTATCCGATCCTCAACCTTCGTGATCTGCGAGTTGACGATCGTATCGTCGGAGTCAAGAAATATGTTTGTTTAATTGAGGAAGTGGTCATTCGCTTGGCTTCTGAAAATTTTAAAATTCTGAATGTTAGTCGAACTGAAGATCCAGGTATCAACCACACACTTCTTGCTTAACTGTTTTTTTCAGGTGTTTGGGTGGAGAGAGATCGAAAACTCGCAGCAATTGGCGTTCAGGTACGCTATGGAATCACAACTCATGGATTGGCATTAAATTGTGATACGGATATGAAATGGTTTGATAAGGTAACTTCCTATTCTTCGTGCATCTTTCTATGATCATTTCAGATTGTACCCTGTGGTTTGGAAGGAAAAACTGTAACATCGTTGTCAGTCGAAACAAGCCATAAAGTCACAATCAACGACACAATTGAGCCGTTTGTTCAAACATTTGAGAAAGTTTTTGAGTCAAAAATCTCGTACATCAATGCCCAAAGTACATCGATTGAAAGTCGTGATTCGATTTCCGCTTTAGGACAATAAACTTTACTTATGTAATGACTAGAAAAGGAGTGTACATGTTCGATAGTAAGTTTATGTTAACCCATATATAAGCTGAATAACAATTAATAACAATAAAAAGGCAAGTTAGACACTAGAGATCAGATTGTGGACTTATTATTCTCTCGGATCGGAGGTTGTCACGTTCAACTTGTTGGTTGAATTTGCTTCCCACACTCGCTTAGTTTCTGCGTCTGTGAACGTGATTGAAGTGATGATCTCCGCGTTCTGAACTCAAAATAAAGATCGAAACAAATAAATTGACTTACTTTGCGAATGTCAAGCAGAAACTGGGCCTTGAAGTAGTTGTCCTTAACGACACATTGACGGTATTCAGTGGTTCGTGGTTCCGCTGATTTTTGCAGATAAATTTTGAGTTGAACAATCACGTTGACAATCTTTTTCGGATTTGTACTGTTGATTATTCCTTCTACAGTAATGGCCACTTGCTTAGCGCTTATAATCAATGCGGTCTCATGCTCCTTCGGCTGTGGCATTACATTCAAAATGACCGTTGTTCTCCACAATTGTTGGAAGAAGAAGCGTGGTAATGTCGATGGAATTTGACATAAATAAGAGAATATTTTTATGAACGTCGACAAATTCTAAACATGAATCGTTCTATAAACTGTTTTCTCCACTTACACTCGACCACGATTGAACACGATCAGCCACCGACCCAGTAACTGGTCGAAGGGTTTCGTTCGATTGCATGACTCCCCAATCAATCAGCGTTAAAAATTCTCGGTTCATTGACGATGAAATAGAAGGATTTGAAAGAACTAAATTTTGTGGGTCGGAAGATACTAAACGCTCGAGGATTGATTGAATCAAGAAACAGTAACGGGCCATTAGCTCCAAATGTTGTTGAGTGTCTTCATCGGCATCAAAAGATTGTTGCAATAAGCCCAACCATTTCTGACGGACTTTTCCGAACTCTTCGCTTGCGTTTTCCAACTAGAAAACCGTATAAGATACAAGAATCAAACCTACAGACAGACGCAAATACTCCATGTGGGTTATGCCGTAAGAAAACGGATCGGATCCCATATTCAAATTGAGCATGACAAAAACCGTCTTTAGAGCACCGAACAAAGCAGACAAGCAGTCGACGTAGTCAGCAACAAACAAGAAATTGTGGGAGTTTCTTGAGTTTCTTGCCAACGGCTAAAATACGTACAGTTAGTTGAAAGATATTGCATAGAGATTCAAAGCAAATATTGATGTTCATATAAACAACCAGTAGATAACTTACTGTCATTAACATCAATGCAACTCCCAACGATTTCTGAGATCGACTTAGCGTTGAAACATCGACTTTTTTTGGTAGTTTTGCGTTCGCAATTTCATAAAGTGCGGAGAGAAAAGAGGAAGTCTCGATTGTTGTTGTCTAAATTAAATCTATAAGCTTTTAGGTTGTCATTAAAGTTACAATTCCACGCAGTTTCTCCAATAGTGGCACTGCAATCGTGTTCCAATGACCGTAGCGAAATGCGTGTCGAGTTAACTTGTACGCGAACCAAAAATTCTTCGTTTGTTCCAATTCTACGACCACTTTATTCACCAGTTGTTTCAATCGACTTGTGTTCTTTTCGAACGGCAACAAAGCTAGCGAATATAATTCCGAAGGAACATCACAAAACAGTCGTCCTTTTGCTTGTTCATAACTTCGATTCAATAGTTCCATAGACCAATCACAAATCGACTCGGCGACATCCGGTTGACATTCACACAAGGCGTTCAATGTCTCGAGTGTTTTCGTAAAAACAACGTGAGCGTACGAATCGTCAATCTTAGTGAGTGATCTAATCGTACTATTCAAATCGAAATCAATGGCTGTTGAGCCGCCGTCTTTAACGAAATCCACAAGCATTTTGTAAAACTAAACTTTTGCATGACTGCAAAACTTCACTGATGACAAACCTTCATTCGCTCATTCATCGAAGCAGTACACTCACGATCCGTAAGTTGGTTGATAATCGATATAATACACGGACCAACAGACCACGCAAGATCGGTCTTTTCTGTGTTTTTTAACAATGAAAACATGACTTCAAGGAAGTTGATCCGCACATTCAAGTTCTCATCGTAAGCAAACTCGATGATATGACTGCCACACGCTGTAGTAGTCCATTAAAGAAATGAAAGTGAATTTACCCATACCTGAAAGCGTGTTTCCATGAACGTGTTTGGCAAGCGAGTTCAGACATTGTAACCATAGGATTAGGGCTCGTTCCGATTTTGAGTTCACTATTTTTGATTGAAACTGTTGCAATTTCTGGAAACAATAATTCATTTGGAGCAAGCTAACGATAACATACGTTCACTTGCTCCAAAGTCCAATGTTGTGGTGCGTCAGCTAATTCGAGTAAATTTGCAATATAACAAGTTAGCAACGTTGTATTCTGTTGTACACGTTCGAGTTCATCCAAAATCAAATCGATTTGCTCGGTCAACACCAAACCATTTCGTTTAGCCAATTCAGTCAGTGCACCAACAACTGCCACAGCAATTTGTTGACTGGGATTGTCTTGAAGCAGATTTCGTCCTAGTTCCATACAATGATTTGTTACTGCGACATTCTCTTGAAAAAACGATAAATCGTCCATTAATCGAACTTTAATGTTCGGATCGGTCTGCGTTTGACTGACCATATCGCCAATCTTCTCAACCACAAGTGACGAAAACTCACTAAATTAAAACTCAAAAGCAAGAAAATGAAAGATCACCTACTAGGACAATCGACCCATCGATCCGGTAGCAATGATGGCAGAAGTGAGTTCAGAAATCTCATCACAATCCAAACCTTCGACCAGCAAATAATGAACCAGAAAACAACGGTGAGCTAAGTTCTTTACTAACATCCGCTTACTTTTTTGTTTTCAAAAACCACCGGAGCAACGGCTGCCAAAAACAGCATCGTCAAGGACCGTGATTTATAGTCATTGCTATGCGATACTTTCATCACACGTCGAACCACTTCTTCCGAGGAAAATGCAACGGATAAGTCGCTGCCACATTCTCGTAACAACTTTATGATACGCAAACGAAGCAGATTCAATGACTGTTCCAACTTTTTTATCTTGTCACCTTGGAACACTTCAGCCAATCGAAGAAGCAAACCGTTGACAAAAAGGGGAAATGGATTCTCGCGAATCGCTTTTGCACAATTCGATATGGTTGGAAGAATTTCGGCCAGACTGTTACTTTGAAGACCTAAAAACGAGTTGAACGATTCAAACCAAAGTGCACAAACCTCTTTCTAATTGAGCTAACGTCGAATGTGACATTGTGATTAAGAAAAACGCCAGAAATGACGGTTATTCCAACCATCGGCTCGACGCGAACAAACAAAACGGTAGAATTGATACTCGACTTGAAATCACGCAGACTGCAAGAACATGAAGACATTGGATCTCGCAAACAGCTCGGCTTTTTTCGTTGATTTTTTCGGATTCTAAATATGTGTATTTGCTGAATGATGCACTTATCAAGAATCTCACGAGTTGCCTTGCTTTCGCGTCGATTTGCTCAACAGCGTTTCGCTTCAACACATTTTGGTTTCGAAAATGTGCCGGAGAACGAGAAAACGGGACGAGGTTCGTTTTAGTTTTCAAAATGATTTCCGATTCCGATTTAGTTCACACCGTTTTTGAAAATGTTGCCAGCAAATACGATCTGATGAATGATTTGATGAGTGGTGGAGTGCATCGATTGTGGAAAGACTACTTCGTCGAGGTTATCAATCCACACCCCGACTGGAATATCATTGATGTTGCTGGCGGCACGGGAGACATTGCGTTTCGACTCGCTAAACACGCGGCATCAAAAGGTCCAATTGATAAGAACATTATTGTCTACGATATCAATCAGGCAAGAGAATATATAATCATCGATTCAGAAGTGTGTTCCAGAAAATGTTGGATGTGGGTGAATATCGAGCAGAAACAAACGCCACACTACCTCATCAGAAGTTCCAATGGATTTGTGGTGATGCAGAGAAATTGCCTTTCGATGACAATATGTTCGATTTGTATACCATTGCCTTTGGGTATGTTAGCAAAGTTGACATTCAAAATGTGTTCTTTAGAATTCGAAATTGTACGCACGTAGATCGTGTGTTACAAGAAGCTCATCGCGTACTCAAACCCGGTGGTCGTTTTGCATGTCTCGAGTTTAGTAAAGTAAACCCGAAATTGCGATCTCTCTACGACATCTACTCGTTTCAAGTAATTCCTTTGTTAGGCCAAGCGGTTGCATCGGACTATCAAAGCTACAAGTACCTTGTCGAAAGTATTCGAATGTTTCCTGATCAGGTACATTAAATGCTTCTATTTTGCTAATCTTTTGCTTTCAGGATCACTTCTCACACATGATCAGAATTGCCGGTTTCAAAAACATCTCGTATCAAAATCTGACTTTCGGGGTGTGTGCAATTCATTGCGGAACGAAATAGGAAAAATTTTTTTTGTTGAAATAAACATAATTATATCTCACAATTGCCAGTTAACATCAAGATTCGTAGTTTTTGTTCTACAAGCTTAACTGCTCTACTTTGATCTTCTTCTGAATCAATAGCTTGGAGATTTCAGATGAGTGGCGCTGCTTCACAGGTTACTCGATGCGTTTTGTGCAACACGAAAGTTCGTTTGGACTACAAAAATGCTCGACTTTTGCAACAGTTCGTGAGTTCGTTCAGTGGTCGCGTTTATGAGCAGCACATCACCGGACTTTGTGACAAACAATACAAACTGCTCATCGAAAATATCAAACTGAGCCGAAAAGCCGGCTATATGCCCGTGTTAACCAAAGATCCAAAGTATTTGCGCGATCCGAAACTCTTCGATCCGTTGCGTCCGATTCGTCCTCATTCCTATGCTTAATTCGTTTGTTTGGATAAACTATTAGAGTTCCTGTGTTAATTTCGTTGATCTCAGCAGCGTTTTCAACGCTACAAATATCTCTTTTTACGTCTTCGCTTAGATTTTCTTATTAGTATTTCCAGAGACAATGCTGTTCGTTCAACGTCTCAGTCGAATGAATAGATTGCTTCATGGACTGTTCAAGGAGTTTCCGGAACAGTTTATTTTCATCAGCACCATTGGAGTCGGCGGCACCGTAGTTCTCGGGTATAAGCTATGGAAGTGGCCGTCGAATACGAAACCTTGGTATCGCTCTCGTTTCGACGTCGTACGTTCGGACAGCGAAGTTGCAATGGCTCGTCGACCACCCGAAGACTATCCGGCACCGTATTTGGCCAATCGTCGAAATACCGTTGGTGGTTATAAAACGTAATGAAAGGGGTTTATTTAACGACAAACCAACGGATTTTAGGTACTTGAAAGATTATGGTTGGAAGGCAAATTTGGATTGAACTTTCGTTTTGTACAAACTCCGTTCACGGTCCTTAGGCTTCAAATTTCGATTTGTGAATCAACATCAATAAACTTGAGTATCATCCTTCAACATTTTGTTTTTACGACAAACAAATTGAGGTGCTTAATAGCTTCGTGGTTTTTAAAATCAACGGTTGATCGTTTGGCTGAATTGAGAGAAACGTTTAAAGGCCGTGGCACTCGTTCTCTTCGGCCGCTGTTCTCGATAGCAAAAAACAGGCGTTACATCGCAAAACTTCGAAAAAACGACCAATTCGAAGTGTCGAACGAAAATCGTTTGCTACTTTTTCGATTTATTTCCCTCAAAAATTGAAAAGATCGAGAGGTCAATCGAATAGAAATTGATCGGATATTTCGGTGTTCTGAAACTCGAATTCTTATGTCAACTTAAGCTGTTTACTAACGGCCATGTCTCGGTTACATGTTGAGATGCTCCTTGTTTTCTTGTCTCTTGCGGTTGCAATTGCCGACGAAATCAACGACTTTCGAGTTCAGTATGTTCGACGTAAGTTATCTGTATAAGACCTCATAGTTAGAGTCTTCTTCAAAGTTTTATCTTCAAAAATAAGCGATCACGTCATGTTTCTGTTTGTCAAATCAAAATTGACACGAATTATATCATGATAAGTTTTCACGTTTGTAGCTCCTTACATTCCCAATGACTTTAATGGAAAGGCGTTGGAGCCGTTGATTCCTGGTGACTTTTTGGAATACTACGAAATCTGGCAGGGACCTCAGCAAGTCACTCCTGCTGGAGCTTCAATTTTTAATCTGTATCTCATGAAAAGTTGTTGTCAAAACCGTAAGCGCATATAATATTGGATTGCAGCAAAACACGGACATCGAACATACGAAGGAGTAAAAATCGCGACTATTCCCGATTATGGAGTTGATTTACGTTTGTTAACGACTTTCTACGGTGACTATTTGATCATGACAAATGGACGAAAATTGGAGATTTATACTTTGTGGGGAAAAGAAGGTCGACGAGAAGTTCAAGTCGAACCAAATCCCAGCTTCAAATATCAATTCGTATATCAGGATTGGTTATTTGTCAATCAAACAAAAGTTTTGAATATCAACGAAGTTATGCGATTAGATGCGAGTTATCGTTTGGACGAACGAAGAGTTTTACGCGACTACTCGGACATTCCATGGACCGTGTTGGAACAAACAGTGTTGGATCACATTAGCCGTAATTGTTTTGTAAGCTTATAAGCAGACGCAGTGAATAGAAGATCGTTTAGAATTTTGGTCGACATTGTATTATTGATCCGGACGACGGACGACTGTTGCATTCGGACACCGAAACCGTGGCTTATCGTTACGGTCTAAAGATGTCTTTAGCCCAAGCAGCTCACATGTAAGTATTCAGAATTACGCTGATACTATTACTCTTAGTTCAAACTACGCGACTCGTCATTACTATTATGTGATTGAAGACGAAATAACAGGGTAAATTAAAGAATGTTTATCAAAATTGAACAACAATTTCAGCCAGGCATTTTTTGTGCCACCTGAGTTGGAGACCTTTGTTCGACCACCGAATTTCCCGTACGAACGACGCTATATGATCATTCCAATTCTGAACCCAGCAGACCGTTTTATCACCACCCGAAGACACCAAATCTTCATCAAAAACAACAGAGTTCATCCGCTTCGACATCTACCGCCCCAGGAACCGTGCAGTTGTCCTTCTTTCCCTTCGCCTTCGGTCTATGAAGATGATTTTGGGTCAACTGGAAGCACACAAAAACCGCAATTTGTATTATCTGTTCTTCAAGCACTAGGTCTTCTTGTATTAGTTAACTTCGTTATGTAAGTTTTTCAACTTGTGCTGTAACCTGTTTCTACCTCCAATAAACTTCATTCCGTTTTGAATTCGCTCCTAAAATGGTGAAATTGTAAAGGAATTATTAAGTTATACAAATGTTAGCAAAGAAAATAAACCAAATCATTTTGCGATCACTTCTGCAGAGGTGCAGTTTGGTGTTCAGTCGTTTGTTCGTTTGCGATGATTGCCGCGGTTTTGGGTTCAGTGACGGCAGCAATAGTCTTCTACTTCTTTGAGCTGGTGACTATCACGAATTGAGGAATAAATCAAAGTGTTTTTAGCGCAAATCCAATACCATTTGTGATGCTTTCCCGAGCGAGATCGTGGCTCCACAAGTGAAAGATAAGCCAATTGCTCGTGTGTCGTCGAAAGCAAAAACCGAAGAACGTCCGATTGGGAAGGTTGATGAAAAGAAGTTGGATAAAGCAGACGAGAAGAAGTTGGCAAAGGTGGATGAGAAGAAAGTGGAGAAGGCAGATGAGAAAAAGGTGGAAAAGATGGTTGAAGTCAAACCATCAGTTCAAAGTCCAGTTATAACAACAGCAAAACGTCTTTCATTGGAGGATCTTCGCACTCCTCGTTCGGCACCGTCCGTAAGTTTGGTTTACTTGAAACAAGTAATACCACTCAAAGATTGAGGATTTTTCGGCCGCTCCAGTGGTCGACAATAACTCCCAACATGACTCTGTTCAACCAGAAACAAAGAAGCCGACTGCTCAGCCATCGCCCAACTTCTTCGATTCTCCGAGTGTGAAATCGGACGAGCAACATTCAAAGTCTTCAACTCGCGAGGTTGGTCGTTTCTGTTTCTTTGGTTACTTTCAATTTTCAGACTGAACAACAGAGTTTGAAAGTTCTGAGTGGTAGTTTGGTCGAAGAAGAAAAAAAGAAGATTCCGGTTAGTCTAACGCTCAGATAGTTAAAAGTTCTTTAGGTTGGAAGAAAAGATGCTCAGCCGAAGGCCCATCCACCTACTCAAGACGCAGGACCGGCTAAGAGTGATCGCGAAGTTAGATACCCACTTGGTTTTTATATCGTTTTTGACATTTAGAAAGAAGGAAAAGCGACTGTGAAGGTCGAGATTCCGAAAGCATATTCTCCAACCAAAGATGTTGGAACTGCTCGTTTGCCCGAGGAGGAAAAACAACCAACTTCGGTAATAAATTTACTTTTCAAGTCAACCAACCTGTTTAGAAGGTTCAACAACCAACTTCAAAGGCTCATTCTCCAACTCGTGACGTTTCCACAGCCCGCTTATTAGAAGAAAAGTCGGAGATCAAAACCCCGGTTTCTTCGAGTAAACGATTTTGATCACTTAATGGTTTAGAATGCGATTGCTTCTTCTGAGCTTCAATCAAAAGCTTCGTCTCCGACTCGCGATGTCGGAACCGCACGTTTGCCAGATGAAGACAAACAATCGCCTAAAGCTCATTCGCCGACACGTGACGTTGAAACCGCCAAGAGTCCGAATGAAGTAGAATTCTAATTTTAATTTCAATAACAAAACCTGATTCTAGACAGAACAACAATTGGGATTAAAACAACCGGTCAAAGCTGATTCTCCCACTCGTGATGTTTCTACTGCTCGTCCAGCGGACGAGATAGTTAAGATCAATCAACAAGTTTCGATTCCAAAGGCCGTCTCTCCAACACGAGACGTTGGAACGGCTCGTTTGCCAGATGAACAGTCGCAAGTTCCAAAGGTAAGTAGTCGCTTCTTACTATAAGTGTTTATGTTTGATTCGCAACCAAAGGTACCACCGACTCTCTTGCCGACTGTCGACCCCGAAGAACCTCAAGCGTCTAAATTGCCGGCTAAATTGGATGATGAAAAACCAAAGCTTGAAGAGATCCCCAAGGTTGAGAAAACTGTAAAAGCTGAGAAAAATGCGAAGACCGAGGAGAAGCCCACGGTGGCGCCTGGAGAACAAGAACGAAAATCAAAAAGCAGTCGTAGCGAAAAACGCAGTAAGAAGTCAAGATCCAAGCGCAATAAAGCAACGAGCAAATCGACTAAGAAAGTCGGAACCGATGGAACATCGGTTAGCAGTTTGACCACTCCAACGACCGACAAGTCGGACAAATCAAGTGGATCAAAGGTTGAGTGAGTTTTCAAGGCTGTGTACCAATTTGACTGTCGAATTTCAGATCTGTGAAGTCGAAATCAAGCAAAAAAAGCGTTGGCAAGAAAAAGAAGAAATCGCGTTCAGCTGAAGACGCAAATGCCGATTCTCAGTTAAAGCCATCAAAAAGTCAGTTCATGGGTATAGGCTATTCATTTACAAGCTTCAGAATCACGCGCATCGGATGACAAGAAGAAGACTCGCAAACGTCACAAACACAAAAAGACCAAGAAATCGAAAACCGCGGCTTCTAATTCGTCGGTTAAGAAGCCACACGATTAACAATTTTACTTTTCATTGTCTCTTTCGTTCAATCCAATAAACCATGTAGTCACTGAAAAGAACCAAATTTGCAAACTAACGATTTAAGATTTTTGTCCCTAACTTTGATCATTTGTTTTGGGCCTTGACTTGATCAGTCCAATGGAAGTACTGACTGGAAACCAATATCTGATCGTTCTTGTCGTCTTGGTTTTTGTTCTGATTGTTTTGGTTCTGTGCATCAAAACCACTTCGTCGGTCTGCGTGTCCAAACTCACTGGTTGTTATCGTCGTCCGCCGTTGAGTTTCTGTTTGAATCATTCGATCCAACCGAATGTAAGTCGTTTGTTGATTGCACGAATCTTTTCTAGACCTTGACTGCTTCACCGACAGCTGTTGAGGCGGTAACCAATTCAGAGGACAGTGGATCGGTTGATCTTTCGGTCGCTCATTCTGCTCATTCCAAGGCGCCAGAAACTCAGAGTTCGTCTACTGGCTTCGTGATCATTCCACTCGACGATAACGAAGATCCGAAAGTTGTCAGTCGCTCTTCGTTCATTCGTTGGCTTCAAGAATGAAGAACTGAGTTTCGAGCAAATAAACAGAGACGTTTTCTGCGGCCGTCAAAATCGAATCAAATGTTTTATTAGATAAAAGCAAACAGTAAACAATAAAACGATGGAAATCCCAAATAGAGGCGATATACAAAGGTAATCTGTTGGCAGCTAGGAAAAGATCGAACAAAAGCGAAGGAATCTGACAACTCTTATTCCCAAGTAATGACTTCTTTGGAGTTGGCCAGAATGGTCGATTCGGCATTTTCTCGACCACAACTTGCACAAATTGCGTGTAGTAGGTTGGGTGGGAACTCGGTAGTCACGTAGTTGATGTGTGTAGCCAAAGTCAAAGGCAAGCGCTTGACTCCTGGAATGGAGACGTGATGTTGAAGTCGCATGATGTTGAGTTGGCTGAAATCAATGGTCAATGGTTAGACAAGAAGGGCACTTGCTTCAAATCGATCATTCCATTGGGTGTGACGAAGAGAAACCCCAGTGTTCCTTCACAAGCACCACTATTGTAGCCGATAAATGGTTCTCGATCGATGTTCTTTAGTTGATCTTTGGCAGCAAACAGGTCTTCGGGAGTGTAGCTGCTCATGTCACTGCCGTTCGTGTTCAGCAAGCAGAAACGCGTGTGCAGATAGCGCATAACTGCAGTTGGTGTCCAAACCAACCATTTGCTGTTGCAACGTGTGCAGCGATTGTTCATTTCATTCAAATCAACGACCAGACGTTCCATTTGAAGAAACTGGTTCAGTTGCACGTCCAGAGTGGTACTCGAAGCGGCAATGTTGAGAACACGACCAAAGAACGGAAACTGCAAACAGCAGATAAACCAATTGGAAGTCTTTTTAGTCGGAACTTACTTTGTTTACTGCCTTTCCACAAGTCAAAATGCGCATTTCGGAATCCGCATTGCAATGATTGGATATGACGATTGGATCGTTTCCGGACAGAACACTCAGACCACAACGACGAAGAAGGATGCCGAGTTGAGAGCACATGGAGTCGGCGATGTAACGTCGAGTCGAGGCGGACTGAAGGTTATTGGCACCGGCGACTTGAAGCTTATTGTTGCTGTTCTGAAGTTGCATTCAAGACAGTTGATGACTACTGGCTACCAACCTGAATGATTGTAGTGAGCTCATCGTTCGTGAAATGTTGAGCTTTGGTTTTCCTTCCCGCACGATCAGTTCCATTGCTCGAAGAGTTCGATCCGGAATCACAATCCGAATTGGCGTTCTTGATCGGCCATTGCATTGGACTGAGGAGACGGTTTGTTTCTTCCTGTCCGATTCTAATCAACAATTAGATTGTCTTGTTTTCTTCTTACTCTCTTGTCAGTTGCTTGTTTAGTTTTGCGTAAATCGTAATACAAAGATACGAATCCAAGGCCGCGTATTTGAGCTGTTTTTTGCGCAGAGGTCTGAAAGTCCAGACGGACGACTGTTCGGATTTGGGCACTCGGATTTGCATGTACTTGTCGCTTATTTCCGCCAAGTTGATGCTACTCGGCGGTTCCTCCTCGAACAATTGTTCGTAGATTTCGTTTTTGTCATGAGAGAGCTACAAGAAGCGAATCGTGCTCGAGCTCTTTGTTGACCACTTACTTTCTCGAAGACATTACGTAGACAGATCATGTTTCCGTTCTTCGGATAGTCGGTTTGAAGCAAGAACGGGAAGTTGTGCAGAATCGTTTTGAGATCACTTTCCAATGCAAAACCTAAAACCATGCTTGTGTCAGTGTCATTTGTTCGCCAGCTAGCCGTAAAACTTGTTGTCCATGGCCAGTAACTTGGAGAACAACGTCGACCATTGGGTTTGAGTGAACTGATGGGTTATGGCAAAGGCAGCAACGTCAAGCAACATTGTCTGTTTGAGTGTCGAGATCTGCAACAGGCCAAGACTGAAAAACGAAGGGAAACTAGTGCTCAAAAGACCGAACTCACGTTCCCACTTCGCCCGAGTAACTTTGTTCCCATTCGGCATCGAAACCGAATTTCGTGTTCTTCTCGAGAAAGGGATAGAAGAGTGATTCCAACTCATAAGGCTGATCGATCAGCGTCACCACGTGAGCTCCATCGTTCAACAGACTCAGACTATTTGGCATCTTGTAGGTGGTGTATTCCTTTTCCAGTTTGCTGCACCTGAAAGAAACCTTCATGAGGAGATGTGGCGCCATGACTTGCTCTTTGGTCGCTTGCTTTTGCGCATCCTTCCAATTCTCTTCGCACTGTCCTTTCAACTCCAACGGCCAGTTTTCTTGTGGAACGTTCAGATAGGCAACGTAGAACATTGCTTGACTTCTATCTTTGACGGCAATGAACTTGAGCACCGCGTACTGCATCTGATCGTCGCCGTTCATTAGATGCAGAACATTCTGCTGAACAATGTCCGTGTCTTCGTTCGCGGCTTCTTGGCTCTTCGGATAAACGTGTATGAGATGACGCATCTTGCGAACGAAAACTGCATTTGGAACCAGCGACTCGTTGAGTTCGGCTCTGATTCGCAGGTTATTGATGTACTTGAGCATTTGCGATTCGGACACCGCTTTGACCATTTCACGCGCCAATTTGAGCTCCTTCTGTGGACCGCGTGGTGGAACTTTCTGGTACTGAGACTTGTAGAGAGCAACAGAGTCGTCCAAGTAGCGGACCATTTTCAAGATGGCGTCTGGAAACGAATGAGTGGTCATTAGATTCAGAATGGTCCCAATGTGCGCCTTCTCGTTATTACGAGAGTCGATGACCGCACGAGCAATGATCTGAAACCGAGAATAGGAATCGAAACAAAATGGCTGCAAACCTTTTCGACGTTGCACTGACTAATGCAATTCGAATAGAAAGCCCATGGCAGAACATGATCCAAATCGTTGTCTATCTGACTCTAAGAATCAATTTGTTTGATTATGGAAAGAGATCTCAGCTTACGTCCAAGAAAACAGAGAACTTTGCGGTGATGGTCTCATTCTGGAACAAATGAGCGAACTTGTCGTACCAACGAGTAGCCAACGCCAACTTGAAAACGGCGTTCTACAATTCGACAGAGATCTTTCCAGTGTGTAACCGAACTTACCACACGACTTTCGGATTCGTACTCCAATTTCGACTGTGCTTTTTGGAGACGAGAGCTCTCCATGTCGTTGATGTAAGCCATGAATCGACGCAGAATCGTCAGTCTGCGGATGGTGGTGTCGGGCGGTTCGAGTTCTGTTGATTTTGTGCTTGTGCTGAGCAGTATGTCAATGAAAGTGGCATAAAGTCGCTTTTTGTTGTCGCTTTGTTCGTACAATTGATCCAACTGGCTTTCGTATTTGCTCAGATTTTGGCCATCGACCAGTTCGGACAAGTCGATCGAGATATTTAGTGGCATATTGTGGATACAATTCCGACGCTCCAACTGAAATTGAAAGGCTATAACCACTGGAACATCGAGAAATCAAATGTCGAAGACGTGTAGAAAGCGAGGAAACAAATGATAAATGCAATCGACCGTTTGAATCATGTGCGAAAGAAGCTGATTCGGCGATTAACGATCCCGGTGAATGAAGAGCAATTGTTGGCGCCTTTAATGTTAACCTTATTTGCAACTACGAACTTGAAATGACATGGTCATAATACTCATAATCTGAACATTAAATGGCAGTGAAATTCTCAGAAACACTTGACTGCTTGAAGGTCCGTATTGACTCGCATTCGTCGGCGCCTTTGAACGAGTTCGTGTTGAAGAGGTGCATCTCGAGCTTATGAGTGAGTCGAAAACAACCATTCAAATGGGGAGAAAGGAGTTTATTGAGCAGGAAAGTCACGAAATCGGCAGATGGACACTGTTCTTCATTGGTCGGAGCTCAACGATCACAGATTGAGCAGTACGACTTGATTGTCTGAAACAAAGTTTGACGATCAGTTCGGGGAACACTCACGTTTTGTCTTCTTTGATTGCCGGTTTCTCCTGTTGACTGGGAAGTAGTTCGGCCGTTTTGAGTGGTTCTGTCGACTTAGGCCAACCAGGGGGTCCATTTGACGGTTGAGCTGCAGCCGGCAACGGTTCCTCATCGAAACTCTCGGCTGGTGGTCCGTCAATGAGAAGTGGTTCTCGACTCAAACGACGCTCCCGTTCAATTGCTCGCTGAACATCAATTCGAATCGTAGTGCTGAGAAGGCCTACCCGACTTTTGATCTTTGCCAAGTAGTTGGAGGCCCGTTTCAAGTCTCGATCCGACAACGTTTTTTTGCGGACTGAGTCACTTTTGTCGCCTGTTGAGTTTCGGCAACATAAACGGGTTTGGTTCTGAGCTTTCGACGTTTGGATTTTCCGTTTGGATTGTCCGAATTGGATCCACCCGAACACTTTTTCTTTGCGTCGAATGGACTGTCGATAACCGTGTTTCTTGTTCGAGGATTTGGCGTCATTCCCGCTTCATCGACACTTCTTCCAAGTCCCGGCGTTTGGGTCTGAAGTCGAGTGTCGCCGGTCGTTTGTGTTAGATTGCACAGGTAGTCGTTGGATAATTCCAGTGACTTGTGTTTTCTTTGGTCGGAGCTCTTTGATTGCTTTTTGCGTAAACAACACACAAACAGAGCCGATGAGTCTGAAGGCTAGATGAACAACAGAAGATGTGGGACTTACAAAGAAGCATAGGCGTACACGTCCCAAAGAACTCAAACGCCATTTCCACGAATGCAAATCAAAAGAATGATCGTGATCTTGGCCGCAAACTTGAGTCTTTCGAAGACCAGTTGCGTTCCGCATTCATGCAAGTGGGAAACTTGTCTCTTGATTCGGTTTATTTCGATTTGAGTTTTGGTTGCGATTGGTTGCTTCGATTTTCTCTCAATGACCGAGCGCAACTTCCAGTTGGATGTTGAGCCGAAGAAAAGGGTGGGACAGAAGATGGTGGTTCTCAAGACCATTTCAATTTCAGTTGTTGATCAGCGGCGACTTATCTACGGAAATAACCACAACGATGCGCATTACGAACAAAAGCGATTCCCGTCAAGCGTTCAAAGTCAAGTGCAGTCGAAACGATTTGTTTCGCATTCGTCCGGCGATGGGAACGTTGGATTATGGTCAGAGCACGGAAGTGCTCATCACTTACAAGTAAGCAACAGCTTTTGATAGTTGATCACGCGGTTCCAGACCACAAGCCGACTATAAACCGATTTCTGATCGTCATCACTTTGCCATCTATCACATTCCCGCACCGGAAGGATCCACTGCTACAGGTGAGTTTGAGCAGTTGGACGACGATCAGCAAGTCTTGTTGCAGGGGCTTGGGCCGAACACTACGGAGAAGCACAAGGGGAACTGCGAATCAAAGTCTTTTTCGAGTGATGTGTGAATTCATGCGGACAATAAACACCTGTAGCTTTCTGATGAGATTGCATTCCGGTTCTCGAAACGGTTCTCTCGTTTCAATTCGAGTAGCAAATTGACCGCTGGAGACGCACTTCGTCTTCTTGTCCACTCAATAGTCTTTTATCGACAACTTTTGTGGCTTGTAATTATTGTCTTCAATTGGTTGTTATCACTTTGTGTGACACTTGAAAGCGTAGAGTATCATCTTCTCTAGTATCTTAGGTGTTTTCCTTCGTTGAGCTTTTAACTGGAAACTTTCTTTTGGCAAAAGGTTCAGTTAATAATTTCGTTGGAATATTTTTATTGTTTACTGTTCATCTTTGTGATGAAAATCCAATACTTTTACGATATTGGCTGTCCGTATTCATGGCTTGGATTTCAGGTTGGTTAACAGTCATTTGTTTCTTGCAATTTTGTTTAGATTCTCCGTCAAAAACATTTGGCTTGGCGATCAATTGGACAAGTCGAAGTGGACTACCGACCGTTCAATAACCTACTTGTACATAACAGAGTTCGTAAGTTTTTTGTTCTGCTTGTTTTGAGTGTTTTGTTAAGACAGTCATCAATGGAATGATCTAAGCAATGCTGAACGTGATTACAAAGTCAACGAACTGCGGAATATTGCCGATCATTACAACTTTGCTCAAGGATCATTTGAGGTTGGGGGTTTTGATTCTTTTAAGACTAATCGCATGTTCAGCGAATGTTCGAAGCGGATTGTCGTAGTCGAGCAACATTACTGTTTCTCAACGTCATTCGACAAGAGAGACCGCATCTTCATCTTAAATTTATGGACTACTTTTGGAAGCAAATTTTCCTGGAAAACAAATCAGTTGCTTTGACTAATCACTTCTTGGAAGTACGTTGAAGTTGACGTGCAGTTCCTATTAGCGAATTTAGGCAGCCAGAGAAATGGAAGTTCCGTACTCGACCATAAGTAAGTTCATTCTACGGATTGAAAATCGTGAGAATATCCTCGAGTTGCTTGGAAGAAGTGAGCAATTGGCCGAAGAAAAGGTAATCGATTTGAGCTTTCAATATATTCGTTTGCAGACCATTTCATCACCGTGGATTAAAGTTCAAACAAAAGGAATCTCAATGAGTTTCATTGAAATCATGCGCCTGGAATTGATCGACGAAATCTTTCGAGATCCATTTGTTATACCACAATCCGACAAACAGACGAGAATTTCCGCTTTATAGAAGATGCCAGTTCTTTCAGACGTTATGGTTATTTTCATTTAAATTTGTTGTTATGATTATTTTCTCTATAAAACCTTTTTCGGGTGTATGCAGAGCCTGCTGGAAAGTGATATAATTCACATTATTGTATCTTATACCATTTACGAATCTGATCCTAATCGTGTTGGTGTAATTGCAGACGGAATGTCGACTATGGAAGCAGAAAGCTCAGAAATTGTTTCCAATGAACAGCCTTCTGATCGTGAAGATCGATTGGTAGAAAACCGATAGTGTCCACTGATCACTTTTGTTTCAGTTAAAGGAAACCTTCTTGTGGAGTTTGAAGACCAACGTCGATTCGATTACTCTGCCAATCGACGTTGGACAGTTTTACGCTTCATTTGTTCTTAAAAAACTTCCACCAGGAGTTCGAATCGACCTGAAAAAGACCAGCTACAAGAAGTTTACCAATTTTCTGAAAGCGATGAGCGAAGAGCATCAGCTGATAAAGATAGTCAGCAAGAAAGGACTCGACAACATTCAGGAGGTTTGTCCACATACACTTTCTATGCAAGTAAAATTCAGATTAACTTCAAACACGAGCTTGTTAGTTCAGCAAATCCGATTGAAGGTGGGACTGAAGAAGCTGACGAAACGACAAAAAAAACAACAGCACCACGAGTATCCGAATGTTATTCGATAACCGCAGCGGTTCTTCCAGTTTTTCTTGGTCGTCGGAAAGGAGATGTGTTGCAAATGAACGATGTACGGGACTCAGTTCTTGCTTATGCTCAATCTAAAGTAAGTGGCGAGTTCACTCAACATTACCGACTAGTTTGCAGAAGTTGATCGACGAACAAAAACGAGTCGAATTGGACGACACACTTCAAATGGTTATACGACATTTTCTTCCCGATCGAGTACCATTAAATGAATTAGTGCAGAAGTTAGTGCCGTTGATGACCAAATGTTGGACAATCAAATTGAATGATGGTAGGACAAACGTGCGAAAAATCAAAATGCCAACAATAGTCATCAGTGTATGTTCGGAGTTATTGTTCAGACAACAAAGTTTTTAGGTTGAAAAACGAAGTGGAAACAAAACCGTTACACTAGTAAACAACACTATTTTCTTTGGTGTTGATGCTCAAGCATTCTGCCAAAAAATTAAGTCTGCAATGGCAACCGGCGCGACGATTAATCAAGAAGTTCCAAACTGTGAGGGCCCACAAATTCTAGTTCACGGAAATCAAGTACGTTTCGAACTAGAACACCGATTAATCGTGATTTTTAGGTTCATTTCATTGGAGAAGAACTACAAAATGAATACGGGATCCAAAAGAAGTACATCAAGGGTCTTGAGTTGGCGATTAAACCGAAGAAATCAAAACGTTGATTGTAAATTTTCGTATGTGAAATAAAAGATTGTTTATTTTCTATTATCATAGAAGTATTGTCGGCATAAACATGAATAAAAACCAATGACGAGACACTGCTTATTCTTAACTTTTCTATTGATAAAGAAATTACTTGGACAAGGTATCCGAACAGTAATTATGACGAGCTTTCGTGGATTGTTCCTTTGTTGTGAACTCAGACTATTCAATTATCCGTCTTCTCATCTTTACGATATTGCAACTTGAGAATTAATGTTATGTTTGAATTACTCTCATATTGGATCTTTCGCATTGGATAAACTACAATTTGATGTTTACAATCAGTCGATCTCAACGTTTCCACTTTGTTTCCCACCGAAGTGAACGTTCGTTTGTCTGTTTGAAAGATGCAAAGTTCAGTAAACTACTCGAAGATACGACACAACTTAGTGATTGAAGAGCGCCAAAAAAAACTCGGAAGCTCCTACAAGTCCCATCACAAACCGCGTGATTAAAATCGACGTCTTTTGGACAAACGAGACAATTGAACATCCGCATGCGAATAAGTCAAAAAGTTTATTTAACAAAGTATGCAACAACAACAAAACTTATTGGTTTCGTTTAAATTAACGTTTCGTTTCGAATGCGAAACACAAAGTTAATGAGCCAACGAAGCAAATACAGCAGCACAATCCATTGGTTCAATGCTCAATTCTTCTCGTACAGATTGACCGGCTCCTCGAATTACCGCGCTTACTGACTCACAGGTTTGACGATCGGAGATGTTCATGTCGTCATAAATGCGCTTAAACAAGAAAATTAGTCAGAATACAACTGAACAAAATACTCGAATTATCTGATTAACATGCTTGGCTTGCGGTGAAACCTGGTTCTCGATTGCATCCAATGCACTATTGCGAGAATCATCCTTACGTCGATACACGAGCTGAGAGCGAATGAAGTTATACTGAAAAGAAATACAAAAAGAAGAGAAGGTGATCAACCTGAGCCATTGGTGATTGATTCTTGAGCCACATCTTCACAGCCTCGAGGGTTTGACCTTTGGTTTTTGATTGATCGTAAATTAGCGATTTCAATTGAAAGAGTTGTGATGGAGACAACGTTGGCAAAAAGGTTTGATAGCGTTCGGCCGGTCGATGATCGTAAATAGCCGATGCTGCTACAAACAACAGGAAGACTACTGTCAGACGTGAGAACATGATGGAAAATAGCAAGAATAAGGTTGGTTGATTTGAAAACGACAAACAAAACGACAAGTCAAAAGACCGAACAAAGCGAGTGGAATTGTTTGACCAAGTGGGCGAGCAAGTTACACAAAACCCGAAGAGATTTTGAACTAAGTCCATGAAATGTACAGGAATACAAGACTGCTTTTAGTATTCACATTTAATTAGTGAGCAAAAACAATTTCTGTTCTTAAAATCCAATTACACGGTAATTAAAGTCACGTGTTTATTTGCTTTAACAATTTTGATTGATAGTTTACTCCTTTTCTTCAGCAACTTTTTCGTTTTTTGGCTTCACACCTCTAACGCTCTTCGGTTTCTTCTTCTTCGGCAACTTTCTGTCTTGCAATTCACCAGTTTTTGTTCGTGCTCCTTGAGCTTTTTTGTCCTTCGGTTTCGGTATTTCTTCCTCGACTTCTCTGGTTGCAACATCGTTGGTTGTGTCGACACTCGCTAATTGATTAGGATCTGAAATTGCGAATGAAATGCATCACTAGTCCGTTGCACTTACCCTCCAAGTTTTTTTCTTCTTTTTTCTTTGCAGCTAATACGAGAAGTTAAAGAATAGTCAAAGCCAAATTAACTCACCATAACCAGGCTCCCATTCGTATAAATCGTGAAGTTGAATCTTCGCAACAATCAATGGTTTGTTGATAACTTTGGCGAAGCGAGCATGATCGATTGATTTGTCATTCTAAGCCACCGCGTGTAAACCATTGCATCGTCAGTTAACTTACTTGCATACTCATGAGTAGCAGGCCCAAACGTTTGTAGGAGTTGGGTACCTTATCGTAGATTTTTCCATTGCTTTCTGAAGTACTCGAATAAGATACAAAGCATTTGATTTAACTTGCTTGGTTTCAAGAAAAATTTGTCTTTCGTTTGAATGATTTCCTCTTTATCATCCAAATTGCGCCAACGAAGAAGTTGCGGTTCCATCAAATCAAAACAAAGAAACACCCAAGACTCAATGTCGTCATGTTCTCGTGCTTCTTTTCCACGCATTATGTTTCGAGAGGCGAATACCTGATCGATGTTGTCTTTGCGGGGTTCACTAAACAACAAGGTTCGTTTAATATCGTTGGAACCAACTGTTTAGTTTTCTTGTCAAAATGACCGGAAGAGAAATCAATAAGTCGAACGGTGTGATGGTCCATATCGATCATAAAATTTTGAATACAAATGTTTCCGTGAACAAATTTCAAACGATGAAGCGCCGTAATTGCGTTCAAAGTTTGTGCATTGAGACGAGTAGCCGTTTTGATTCTGCAACAAGCCTTATCGTTGAGAACAATTAAAAGATGAACTCACGTAAAGAAATCATTTTTGAGAACGTTGGTGCGTAGATCGTGCAAATTGACCCAATACAACGGCATCACCAAGCTTCGTGTTTTCTCAGTCATTCCGAAATCGACAAGATGTGGCAGTTGAATCAAAAGCTTTGGGTTTTCTGCTTTCAAATGGGAGACCTCATCCATGATATTCAAATCCGACTGAAATCGACTACATTTGTTTGTGAAACGAACTTACGCGTAAGAAATCGGCAACTCCAACCTTCTCGACTTTTAATGCATAGAATTCTTTCTTGTTTTTGTCGTCGGCATTAATTGGACGAACTTTGAAGATTGTAGCAACGGAACTGCGATGAATTTCGCTCAAAAGTTTGTATTTTTGTCGAGTACGTTCATAATTCAAGACATGTCCAACCTTCAATTCCTCCTTTCCAGTGTCTCTAGCAGATGGAGCAAGAGTCTTTGGTTCAGCAGGAGCTTTGGATTCAACAGGAGTTTTTGGTACAACATCTGAATACTGAAAAAAACAACATTCTTGAAATATGCAATTGCAAGAATACTTCTGGAGTGGTTGCCGGCTTCAATGTTGCTTCGAACTTTTGATCAACAAGATTGTCGCCGCTTGTCGTGTCGCCGGTGCTCGATCCGGTCGTACTTGTCGATTTGCCGGTAGTTCCCGTAGTATCGTCATCTTGGTTTGACATTCCGATGTGAAGCAAAAAGAATGTAAACTATTTGCTGAAGAGTCGAAACAATCAAATGAACACGAAAATTTTGGTGTTATCAGAGCTTGCATGAGATTATGCGAACTTTGAATAATTAGATCTCTGATTGGAAAATTGAGGAGTGAGTTTATTGACACCCGTAAATCGAATACGAAAACCCGAAATGCGAAAACAAAAAGGCCATGAAGATATCCAATTGAGCAAAAACAGGTAACGTTGAGCATAAAAACTTTTGGTATAACGACTGTAGTTCGGAAACTCGAAGAACTCTAAGGATTGCGAATTAACGGTAGATTCTGATCGGCATTCGACGTTCCGTTATTTTGATTTGATGGCAATTTGCGATCTTTTGTTGTTGAAGCGCTGATGTATTCGTCCGAATTCTTCTTTTCGTCTTTACTTCCGATTCCTGCAGCACATCGATAGGTATCGTTGGTTTTGAGCATCGTCACGGCATCCTAGAAATCTGTACATTTATTCCAATTAGCAAACTTACAAAGAGCGTATCAGGTAACGGAAGATCACGAGTTTCGGGAAGAAAGTATATTAAAACACCGGCAAACAAGGAAAACAAACAAAAGATTCCCATTGGCACCATTGGTAAAGTGACATCGCTGAGAATTGCAATGTATCCTAAAACGAGATTGTGTAGTTGCTAGATTGAGACATTTGCAGACGACTATTTTACATGCATACTCGACGATAACATGTGTTTGAAAAAGCGCCATCTATGATAGCTATTAGACAATTGGTTGAAGATGACTGATTATACACCAAAATAGTCGTCCGCAAATTCATTCGCAAACATCCCTGAAGCTCCGGCTCCAATACGCGCAACCATCGAGCACATTCCGACAGCGCTGTTTCGAATTACTGTAGGGTATAGTTCACTGGTGAAAATGTAAAGAATGTTGAAAGCGCCTTGAATACATGCTTTGCCAGCAAGCATGAATATTAATGAGAACGTCAAATCCTCTTTCAAACTCGCCAACATTGCAATAAAGATCAGTGTTCCGGCCGAAATTAATGTGATCACTTGACTTCTAAACATCCAAAATGAACTCAATTGATTTGTTTGTATAACCGTTTGCGACCAAATTGAAGCAAATAGACGCAACCAAATAAGGTTGGCAACTCAATCGCTCCAGCAAGTGCATTGTTGAGAAAGAAGTTGCCAGCAAACAACGAGCGTCCCGGGGTTGACGAGTCACTCAAAGCAATGACTATGCCATAGCTAAAAAAGGATTTTGAACGCAGACAAATAATCGAACTTACTAAACAAGTGCTGTAGCAATCCAAACAACCAGAAGAATCAAATTGCGAAATGTCAAAGTTTGCAACTTAAACGTATGTAGAAAGTTGGGTTGTGTTGTCCATTTACGTAATTCTGCATGTCGGACGAGGCCCAAATCAGAGGGCAAAGAACTGTTGTTCAAATTGCATGCACGACGAATAATCTGTTCGGCTTCATCAATTCGATTCATGACCTTTAATGATTAAATTTAGGAAAAACACAAACAATTCACTTACAACAAGCCATCTCGGACTCTCAGGTAACTGATGAATCAAAAACAAGGCAAGAAAATGCATCACAGTAATAACCAACTTAAACAAAATTGATTGCTTAACTACTCTTTCTTTCGTACCTGAATTTTAACCCACGACTTGCAAAGATAAGCAACTAAGGCCAAAAAAGCATAACCTAAATGCAACACATGTCGTGTTGTATGTTGTTTTCAACTTACCACAAGCCCACGGAGCTTGAAGTAATGATCCGACTATCGAACGATACTTAACGCCCGTGATTTCCATACACAAAACGTACGCGGCCAGATCAGCAGCTTCGTTACTAAAAGAGAACAATTAAATGTTCGTATAATGTTGATCAGGAGTTACCAAACTGCGAGAAGAAAACGAACAACCAAAAACACTTCAAACTCTCTACTAAATGGCAATAGAAATCCGAATATCGTCGATAAGACTGAAAAGCCGTAGATCGCGCTCTTTCGACCAAATCGATCCGATACAAAACCTCCAGCTATGCAGCCAACTAGATATCCAAGAGAATAGCTCAAGTGAATATGAGCACGTGACCTTAAATGCAAAAATAAAGAAACCTGCACGTTATTTCACTTTTACCAGTTATCATCACATACTCTGTTCCATTGCATGACCACCGTATCTTTCATTACCTAAAATCCAAAGTAGAAGAAGAAACAGTTTTTGGAATTACCGAATCGTCATAGTCGAACGATTTACATCTCTCAACTTTCAATTGTGTTTTGTTTCGTTGACTAATCAATTTGGCTGCAAGCTAAAAACAAGGGTAGCAAGACGTTAAAAAGTATTCGATTTACGTTCGGATCCATTCGAAGATATTTGCGATATTCGGCAGATGGAAGACGATAATACGAGCATTGATCGTGGAAAATCTTTCCTCTTCTGTGCTGATTGGGAACAAGCGGAAACGCTATACCCGAGTTAAGAGCTTTCTCCCACGTCCAACCAGGAGCTATATCTTGCTGATGAGTTTGGAAGTAATTTTTGGAAAAACTTGGTATCTACAAACTAGTTAAAACGTGATTATGAATGAGTGCGACGTACTTTACACCTAAAACACTTTTGAATAACTAGAAAAGAATTAACAAACTTGCCAATGATCGGGTTGAAAACTCAAGTAAACGACCGAAAGATTGAACATTGCATGTGGAATTTGGTGTGCACTTATCATACAGTAAATGAATATCTGCCACAAATTGCAACCGCCGATTATACGCAAGATCCCTATAATCTAAAGGATAAATAGCCTTCATACTTTTTACCTTCAAAGTCGATGTCAGTCAAATGACGTTGTCGTTTGTTGTTTGCTTTATATTGTTTCTGTACACGAACATGTTGGGCATTGATTTCCAACTAAAATCAATAATCGAAATTTTTTATGTTAAAAGATTGTAAACTCACTTCTGACTGGTTTCTTGTTCGTCCACTGGTTTTCGGATCCCTTATCGTTTCTTCGGGAACCAATTTTGGCGGTGATATTTCATGTGGAAAAGGAACGGCACATTTTGTTGGAATATCCAAAACGCGAGGAACATTTTGAACAAGTAATGTTGGATCGGATTGCATGAAGCCGACGGTTTGCACTGCTGGCTCAGCACTCAAATTTGCTTCACTCTACTTTAAAACTGTTTGTTTGTTCTACACATCGCCTCACCTGAACACAAACCGTCGGAGGTATCATGACTATTTCGTTCAAGCTCAAATTACTCGTATTCGTCGAACTAACAGTCGGAGTGACAAGAACATTTGTTGGCATCTCCGAAATCACGTTCACTGGTGCTTCGAACTAAAAATCGAAGTAATCTTCTGATTAAATTTTTTAGTCGACCTGAATGTTGGCATCAGACGAACTAATTGGTGGCAAATCGAGAGAGATACTACGAATACGAGTTCTCGGAACGGCCGGCGGCGTTGCATCGCTTTCTTTCTCTTCGATAAGAGTGGACGAAAGATCTGAAGCAGTGGATGTCACGTTGGAGTCATCGGCCGTTTCCTCGTTAGTCAACGGCAAGCCATTGGACTTGTCGTCCATTTTCGGCCCTAAAGGCCGTAGGGTTTTCTGCAAAAGAGTCGTCGATTCAACAACCGGGGTTTGCGAATTGTCACGCAAGACGAAATGATAAATGGGCAAGACATTTGAAGCTAAATTTATGTTCACATTGATAAGAAATATGATCGGTTAATGACCAATGATTATCATCGAAAAACAATTACACTTTTAAAGATCCGATGAAACGCGAAAAACTGAATCCAAAGACTGACTTTTTTGAGCGTTCAAAGTCCACAAAGAACGAAAAAAGACGTTCGGATAAACAAAAGTTTTCGCTGCCACTACCCAATTTGTTTAATTAGATATCCGAATAGCAATCATGTAAATGCTCGTGATTAGAAGTCTGTGTTCCATCACGCAACGAAGAGGCTGATTAATTCAGTTGTTGGGAATTTGAGGGTCTTCTCTTGGATCTTCATTTCTATGGTCCCACTGCATTATAATTGCAGCGAGAACGCGTGGAAACTAACGAGACGAATTAAACGAGAATGAAGTGGAAAGCAATTGAGCCACACGTGACCCTGCCCGATCATTGCGGACGAAAATCAAAAGTCTCGGCGGCGGCAATGGACGAGACCCAACGAAAACAGCCGTCCGTTTGTCTAAATATCGATGTTTACGTTTTATTTTGCAACTACAAGTTGAAATCGAGGGGTCTTAGTAGGCAGGACTATCATCGTTCTTGATTGACAGAGAATTCAACTTCTCAAAATGAATGTAAATGACCAATTAAACGACGTCGCACTTTCCATAATGATACTCTTGATTTATCGCCTAGTCGGCAAGTGTCATTAAACGACGATAGATTGTTGGAGTTTAAGACAAAGATGATATTTAAACATTTTATTCGTTCCTTTGTACAACGAGTATTAAAAAGGGATGCTAATTGATTGTACTAATTCCAAGTCAAGTAACAGGCAAGACAGCATAATGCAATAGAAATTCTTTCAACATAATAAACTATAGACCGAATTGTAAACAAATGACTAGATGAATCAACTAACTCGTAAACTAATAGGATAGACAAAAGACCTTAGCTATTATTTACTAGAGGAACTGTAACTCCGCTGTTCGCTGAGGAAACAGGAGCAGTGTAGGGTTTGGCAGTTTTTGATCGTTTTAGTTGTACTTTCAGTCGTTTCGAATTCACTTGAAGTCCATTCATTGCGGCAATAGCGTTCTGTGCAGAGATTGCATTGTCGTAACTAATGAAACCTAAACATACCAGTTCGCTTTATTTTCGTTCACAATCACTCACCAAAGCATTTGCTTAGATTTGTCTGCTTATCAATAAAAACTTTTGCCGAAATTATTTTACCGAAAGGAGCAAAAAGATGACATAAATCGGCATCTTGATAATCTTGTGGAAGATGGTAAATAAAGAGGTTGCAACCTTCCGGACCCTTCGATTGACCATTCAAAACAACGCTGTTAGCCGCTGCCGCTATTGCTTGTTGTTGTTGAGCCAGAAGTTCAATTGATGCAGAGGAATTGAGTTGTGAATTGTACTGATTTGGGGGCGGACTGACTGTTCCATAGCCGGCAAGTTGACTTCGCAAATGACTGGGCAATTGGGCAAGCGAAGATAACGTTGAGTTTCCAGCTTTTCCCGCTAAGAGTGCATCGTCGTACGCATTTGAAGGGTTGTACACATTCGAATGATGTGCCATCTGTGTGGTCGAAGGAATCGAGTTAAATTGAAGAACATTCGATGGACTCAAAGACATGCCCGGAAATGAAGATGGAGAAGCCAACTGCGTTGACGTGGGCAAATAAGCAGACAAATTAAAAGCTGTATCTTTTTGTTGATCTAAAATAGTTATGTAAAAAAGAATAGACTATTGTGCATATTCACTTTGTTGTCTTAATAGTTCGGCAACATTTTGTTGTTGAAGCATAGCATTCAGCTGCATCTGAGCGGTGGGAACTGAAAAATAAAACGATGAGTAATTGATCGCAGATGTCGAAAAAGATGTTAATTTTGCCGCAATTCAGTACAAACGAGTTAGATATGACAAGCAATAAAACAGTAGAATAGAATTAGAGAACAGAGCAACAATGTTGTTAGTCGATTCATCAAACGCTAACGCTCAACAATCCGATACCTGGGGTTTCATTCGACGTTCCGGGTGAAATGGAATGGTCCCCGGACGGATTGTTTGAATTCTGAAGTTTCTGTTGACTCGTAATTCCCGATGAACTCTGCGGCGATGCATTAGAAGCAGCGTTCGAAGTTAAACTCGTGATGACTGAACAATTGACAGAATATGAGATAAAAATGTTGGTATTCGAAAAAGAATTGAAAATTTTGTTTACAAAATTGATGAAAGTTTATAGTTTTGTTAGGAACATACCTGTTCCAATCAAATTCAAAATCCCCGGTTGCTCGAGCAATGCGTTCAGGCCCATTAGCTGCGTAGTTAACGCCGCATTGCCTGGAAAAGCACCGCGTTTCTGTTGTTGATTCAACAACTAAAATACGTATTACATGGTTATAAGTCATAAAATCGAGTTGCCTACTTGAGCCAACAAAGCTGATTGATCGTTTGAATCAGAGCCCGCAGATGAATTTGTTCCATTCGTTTGTTTTCGATCTTTCTGTTGAGAATCCGCAAATTTCACGACGATTGGTTTGGAACAACCCTAAAGTTTTTATAAGATTTCAAATCAATAATCGGGCGGTTGTATCGAAACGGCAACTGAAAGTTTTCCCGCATCTTTAGACGACCACAAAGAAAGAGAAGGGTTATTGTACGAATGTAAACGTGGCAATTTCAAACACAAATAACGTCAATTATAAGGTACGTTCAGATGTAGAAAGAACAACCACGTCCCACAAATCACAATCACAAGAAACGAACTCATACCTCGAGGGTCTGCGACTGATGGGTCTGTTTCATTGCGGTAACTGCACATGAACGATTTACAAACGTAACAAAAGCACAGCCTGCAAACGAACTGTAGAAACACGAAAACAAATTGACAACAAAAAAGAAAGCAGAAAAGTGTTGAAGATTCGAAACGATCACATTTACCGAAAATGAACACAAATCATTTTCACGTAACAACTTGAAAACATAAACGTGCCAAACCGACTTTCCGATATCGTTCTATTAAAAAGCATATAACGAAGAGTGGTGACTGTTGAAGTATTACAAGAATTGTGGACAGAACGATTAAAAAAAGTCCGATAATCTCGATGGGGGAACATACCACGACTCTTTCCGTCTTCACGTAAGACTGTACATTCCTCAATTTGACCGAAGTCTTTGAACATTTTTCGCACATCGTCTTCGTTCATATTCTTGTTGAGCATCCCAACGAATAATTTGCGTTCTAAACACATTAAAATTCATGAACACTCTCAATAGACTTACCGTTTCGATTCTCAACGTCCGCCGGTTTCATTTGAACGGCGTGATTCATTTGCGGTAAGACACGTATGTTGTGCAGTTTGTCCTGTGCATTTATAGCATCTTGACGATGATAAAAAGTCACAAAACAGCAACCTGAATTCGAAAATTTCAATCCTCGATTACGAAAACTGACCTCGACTCGCTTGAGTTTGTTTGTCTCGTAGGACATTCAACTGGAAAACCGGACCGAACTCTTCGAACAGTTCACGGCACTCGGCCTCGTTCCAATTGCGCGGTATCTGGCCGACGAACATCTTGATTGTGTCCGAATCGGGCTCAGTGGTCGCCTTGACATCCTCATCGGACTGTGACATAATCTCTGCAAACGAATAACAATCGAAATGTGTGATTGTCATAAATAAACGAAAATATAAACGCGAAGATTGCCAAAACGCAATGACATATTGATTCGAAATTCGACCGCAAAGTCCGGATAGCTGAGCGAAGCAGTCGAGCGAGTAGCGGCACTTCGTCAGCTGCCGCCAAGTGAAATCAAAGCGAAAAGATTAAACGACTGCAATCCGAACAGCCGCCCGCAGATGTTAACGAGAAGTGCTCGTTGCAACGGCCAAACACACACGAACAATTGTAAACGACTTCTGTACTCGAAGTCCCGAAGAGCGACTTTGGAAAATGATTGGCGGTCGTAATGGACGAAAATTTTTCGTTTTCTTCGCCGCATTTCTCGTTTCCTGTCGCCTGATCGTTCGCACATCCGTGAATCACAAATGGGAGCGGCTAAATGTCGAGACGGCCGAGCGTTTGCCCGCAGTCCAATCGATTGTCTTTTTTCCGTTTAGCGCTAAAACAAAAACGCCAAAGTTCTCAACAGGGATTCCGTAAACTCGTTAACGGATCAACGACAATTCGAAGGTCGTTTAGAGGAAACAACATGAGGAAGCGAATAAACACAGAAATCGGCACACATCTTTTCGAAGGACAATTGACGGCCAGTGGTGTAAACAAAAACTGTTTCTCTTCATAAACGAATGTCCGTATTGTTGACGGAAAGCGCCGACTAAAAGAAACGATTTAAACACACAAATCGTAAAGAGCGTAAACGACCAAAATCTTCGGAGGTTGGTCGTTATCAGGCGGAAGGGTGCTGATAACCATCAATCCACGGTTATTTACCACAAGACACTCATAAACTCTTCCGCTTTTCCGGAGCGCATGTTTTCGCCTCAATCTCTCGTCCGAAACGCCAACGCCGAAGAGGTGAATTCTGACGGAGGTTAATCGGTCGGAGACGAGCAATTGAGGAGCGATCTAATCGGCAATCACAACTCCGAATTGCGCGATGAAATGAGGCAGAGAACCAAACATAATGACATCCTTCGAATACACGAAGATCACGTAATTCAATAAAATCCACAGTTCACGTACTCCTCCACAGGAACGTTTTCATTTCTTCGAGGCGAATGACCTTCAGACCAACGGAGTTCTTTTTTTGAGAATTCCATCGAAGGAGTCGATGACGAATTCAACGAACAAAAACTGCGGAATTTCCGTTCGCCGACGCAAAGAAATGAGCAGTTTAATTTTGCAATGTATTTTCCTTCGTCAATTCAAACGAACATCTTTCGCCGTGGATTCAATGACTCGCATCTTCGACCTCCTTCCAAACAAGTACAATTCCGCAGTTTGTTTGTGATTAATTAAACCCCTAATCTTTTTCTCATATCCACACGATCAGATGTAAGTGATGATGTTTATTCCCAAAAAGGCAAAAAGAAATCAGTCGATGTTTCCAAGAGTTTTCTTCTCTTGCGAACGAAGCGGCTTATTCACCGGATTGAAAGTGAAGTTCTCGTTCGACATCTAAACTTTCGATTCAGTTGATTTGCATCGACAAGAAACATACGGTGCGCTTTAATTTCTTCTTGTTTTCAGCCGTCTTCGCTTTGGTTGCTTCTTGAGCGGTCACCGTGACATCGAAATCCGAAACCACATCGTCCATCCAAACAAAAACAAGTCTTATTAAGTTCACGTAATTTAGACTTACAGTTGGATAATCATCCATTCCGACCTGAACTAAACGTTTATTATTGCATTTCAAATCTGATTGACCTTGTGGCCTTGGCCAATATATTTCGCTTTCTCATCCAAAATCATTGCACGTGGCTTAAGCGCCATCTTTTCAACGGAATTTTTCGGTTCAGCGGTACGAAGATCAGCGCTTTTAATCGTAGTTTCAACAGTACGTGGATGAGCTTTGTTGGGTTCAGCCTGTAAAGTCGAACAATTACAAGCAAATACACTTGTGTTTACCGTATTGATCAAAGTAGCGGTAATCTTGGTATCACCAGTTCCCCCAGTGGTTGGAGTAGTTTTCATATCTTCATTTCCAACAGCCGTGCTGAATTTCGATTCGTTGATGGGCGTTTCAATCGGTTGTTGTTCATCCAACTTTTTTTCGGCATTCTTCAAGCGAACCAAGATAACGACGAGAACTATAACGCTCATCAAAAGCAAAACGAACAGAACCAAGCCAACAATGAAGAGAATCCATGCGATGTCGGTTGTTTCCTTAGATAGCCCGTCATAAAGTCCTGCGTTCTACAAACAAAATTATTTGAATATTCAGATAACTCACGTATTTCATTTTGAAGTAAGCTTCGCTTGCATTTTCCGGCTTGTAATTGATTTCAATCTTGTTCCCACCGCTAATCTTTTCGAATTGAACGGGAGTTGACGAACAATCAACCTTAGACACCGTGCTGGATTTAAGCGTGATTTGATTCGGAGTGATCGTAATGTCGAGCGGAAATCCCACAGCTATAAAAATGATTAGATCATTTGGTTCAAACAAAAATCTACCAATGCTGTTGTACGTAAACGATCCTGCTTGAGGTTGATACCAGACGGTCATTGAACATCCACCAAACGAGTAAGTGAGACTAAAAGAGTTGAAAACCTTATTCTTTTAAAATCAACACTCACTTTTGTGCTAACTTGTTGACATGCATACCATCGACAGTGACATTCAATTCTTGAGTGGGAACAACCAAAACCTCGCTTCCCGTGCAATTTCCATTCCAAACACCCCAACTAAAACTTATTCGTCGTGTGATTAGACTCCAAACAACTTACTTTTCGTCCTCTTTCTTGAAACAACTATCGGATTCCATCGCGCTCACATACTCGGAAATGAACACAAACGTCAAGAAAACGCCCCAACTGAAACCGAACTTCAACATCGTCAGTTCGATTGCAATCAGTCGAAGCAGAAAAGCAACGTCCAGTCGTTGAGATCGACGACGATCACGACTGACAACTCGAATGAGAGAACGTTGTGTTGTGATTATGCAAATTCAGTTTCATTCACTTAAGTTTGCACCAATTTTATTCCACAAAACGATTTTAACAGGAATTACGTTAAGAAAATCTAAAAATGAGTGTATAACTTGGACAATTAGCAAGAAGGGGACGGACAAGAGGAGTAGCAGCATCGACTAGAGAACATTGGCACTATTCAACATTATTGACTACTTAATAGAAAGCATGAAACGAACTGTTTTTGTTCGTTCAAAATAAAACTTTAGATTCAATGGTTATTTGGAAACTCGATGAATTTGGTTCTCGGAAATAGTCCAATTGACCAGGCAGTTAACTGACGGCTTTCAAACGCTTCAAATTGCAATTTTTGCAAAAGAGATGGGATTCGAGTGGGTAACAAGCGTGGCCTTCGATTTTCGAGTTCAGTTGTAGTCCACAATCCTAAAGCCCAGAGATACTGATAACACTGTGTGTGCTCGTTAACTCACCTCACAAACGTAACATGAAACGTGATAACTTTTGTCGAGTGCAACCACACGTGCAACTTCGGTTTCGTTTCCAGTTGGCGCAATTGCTTTCAAACAGGCGGCACAACGTGGTGAGAAACGTCTGAACGAGAAGGTTAAAACCAATTGAAAAACTTGAACCACTAACTCATGATAGCAATCCAAACAATAAGCCACGTTCTCTTTGCTCACAGTGAATGGAATACCATCGAGTGATTTTTGACATCCCGGACACGTGAAACACTCGGGATGAAAAGCTTGGCCCAACGCTCGAAGAATTTTCTGCGTAATTGGAGTCTCGCACTTTTTACATTTTTCCAACGAATTCTGAAAACCATTTTGTGTACGGTATGTAAGTTCGGAAGCTTAGAATGGAACATTTGTGCTTTCAGGGCACAAAATAAACAAATTTGTGTCCTGCTGTGAATGTTTAGTTGAATCACTGGTTACTTCCAAGATTCAAAAAGCTTATAGATCTTGACGATGAACTTACCATATAGTCCACTTGACACAAATTCTTTCCATCAACGTTATAGAATGAGCATCCAGCGAGTTGTTTGGAACAGACATCACATGCGAAGCAGTGAACGTGAAACGGTTTGCCTGCAGATACGATTACAATTAAACGATGGCGTGCGATTGAGTTCACTCACCTAAAGCAGTAACTCCCGGTGTGTCACCAACGATGGGCGTTGAGCATTTCGCACAGATATCTAAATAGCCGAACATAATTATCTTCAAATTACATCAAATTTGGTTCTAGTTGAGAACTTTATTTGTTTGCGCAACAGCTTTCAAACTTCCTTTAATATGCGCAAATTGTTTGCGATTTAAAGGTGAAACGATTTGAGCGAAATCATTGACAGTAAGAAAATTAAGGCGCTTACATTCGTCGTCAGACATGCTACTAGTCGATAGTCGATAGTGGTTGTTAAAATAGCGATGGTTGGCAAAAGTTCATAAACTTGATCAGTAACCAAAAAACGAAGTTGACGAAAAAAAGTTTTGTAAAAGAGTTTTCTTTGTTCAAAAAGAAAAACGCTCCAAACGGGACCGTCCGTTCTCTAGCAAAACGGAACTTCTAACGACGGAAAGTTGAGTTTAAACCGTGAGCAGAATAGAAAGATTATTCTTTTTTGAATAGTCAATTCAGAATACTGACGACCAGCGCCGACTGACGGCACACAAACGAAATGTGGCAAAGTGGCGACGAACCGGAGGCACAAACTCAAAGCTCGACACCCCAAGGGGCGTTGGCTTGTTGACAGTTTAGTTTTGACTTGAAGCGTTCATAGAAGAGTCAAATGCTCCGTTCAAACCACAATTGCCATTCACCTGTCGGCTGTTTTTTCATCAAAATAGTCGTTTTTGATGAAGCGCCAAACCCCACAGTTCCCACTAAGTAAGCGGCCGTCAACCTCATGCATTTTCCATTGAGAACAATTCGACCGGACTGGAGCGGAAAGTTTGCAGATGTCAAATTTCTCACACTCAAAAATTCACGTTTTCATTTCCCCAATCGATCTCGTGCCATGCGGAACTAGCAAGCAGTTTTGTCTAATTTTCTTAACAGCTTCATTTCTTTGTTAAAAACAACTCTTTGAAAGGGATTAAGTCGCATTAATGCCAGGATCTTTTTGTTGGTTTCCTACAATTCCTTATGTAAAGAAGACGATTTACGACCATTGGAGCGGGAAATTAGTTTCATTGGACACGAATTATGAGTCTCAGGCAGATTTGGGAATACGCTTAACGTCCATTAAACATGTACGAATTAATGGGCTATACACAAGTCGGAGAATTCTTCTGCATTCAGCCTCCGTGTTTTCTAAACGGCCTTTCCCCCAAACAAACAAACTGACCGGGTTGCTCGTCGGCCATTAGTCTTCACTGCAAATCCAATGAAACCGAACTATTGATCGTTCAACTGTAAACGTGAACAATTTAGTCGAGAGTTAACACGATTTCCACGTCCGAACAAAACGAAGATCTTGTCAGAAATCCGCAGAACGAAACCAATGACTGTCAGGCGAATGGATGGTCGATTGAAGCGCCAAAAACTGCACTTGCACATTGCAATTAACTTTTTAATACGAAAAAGAAAATGGAGAAACACACGAAGCAAAGCGGAGATGAGCCGCGAGCGCACGCCGAACCTCTTCAAATATACTCCCTCACCACAGCATCCATCTGTTGCGCATTCAAATCCGCATTTCCGGAAAAACTGCAAACATTCGGAAAATTCGCAGTTGTTTTGCAATTCAGCCGGTCATTTTCCGATGGCATAACAAAGTTGTTATTGGCGAATTTGTTAGTTTAATCTCGTAATTGAGTCTAGAAGTCATTAGTCGAATTGAAAACCGAATGAATTCAGCGAAGTGGAAGCCGTAAAGACGTGAAACAAACACGAGTGACTGCAAAAAAACTCGAGAATCATCAAATCTTCGGTTTAATCTTTTGGATCAACATACCGCGCAGCATTTGCCCTCGAATCGGTTTGCATTCAAACCGAAAAAACGATAACCAACAAACTTAAGCACCGAAGCCGCGGAGTTAAGAACAGTAAGATTCGTCAATTGAAATGAAGTTTAAACTTGTGGCCAATGGAAAAGGCAACAAATAAAAAGAGGACAACCAGATGCATGCCCACAGATTAGATTTTATCTAAATGGTTGTCTAAATTTCAATGTTGTCTCTTCCTTGTTCAGATCTATCAATATGGCTGCCGACCGTTGGGATTAAGAACGAACGTTCATCTGTCGAATCAAAAAGATAGCAAATCTCCGACGTTCTTGCAACATTCGATTAAACTAATTGGTAGAAAGTTTTCACGAATTGTGTGCGAAGGCCTTCAGATCAAACTTCCGGTTTCGTTAACATGTTAACTCCAGGAAATGAACTGTGGGAATCATTTCACTTGTTATAAACGCTCTGATTCGTGTTGCATTGAAAGCACTGGTGTTTTCGTAATTCCTTAGAAAGTTGCGACGTCTTCATTCGCTTCAATTTTTCGGTATTTCGACCTCCATCTTTAGAGAACGAATGACAAATTGTCTTTCATCCCATCAGTTCAAACAATACGGCAGTTGTTTTGATGCAAACGGAGAGAGAAGTTGGAAACACGTCGCGTGGGAATTGACTTGAAAGCCAACGATGAAGTCAACGGCGAAGTTGACTGAGTAAAAATAGAAAGTCAAACTTTTGCAATTGGATTTAGAATTGAAAACAAAAACGAGATTGTCGCTAAAACAAAACGAGCAGTTGGAGTAGTCAAATCGAAATTCGAATCATTCCGCTGGCTCGTGAATCAGACCACGATCGCCGGAACGCGACGCCAACTTCGAAGCCATAACTTTCTTTCCATTTCAAATTCGTTCGAAATAAGCATCCAAATGTGATGTCAAAAATCTTGAATTTGCGGACACAAAGAATCAAATGGAGCTCAAAAACGAGGTGAGAACTCGTAAACAACAATCATCGGCCATGGAGATTCGCTTCTTCCGAGTAATTAGTGAACATGCGGCAGAAGGCCGTTCAACCAACTGTGTGATCCGTTCGATCTTCGACCGATCGATCAAACACGTGAAACGATCAGATCGTAGGCGGGAATGTGTCTTTGGAAGAGGGTCATGATGAACAGGCAAAAAGTCGACTTACGCTCAATTCGTGTTCATAAAAGAACAGCTGTGTGCTCTTCACTTTTCATAGCAAACAAATTCAAAGAAAAAATCGGAAGTTCAACGGTTCTTCTAAGTGTTTTATCGGAGTTGTTGTAAACATGCAACTCGATTTCGATTTCCACTTTGTCACGCGGAAGTTCACTGTTTGAGAGTCCAAGAGAATGTGTCAATCAACAAAAAATCTCGAACTATGCGCGTCAAACTTTCGCGTCACATTCACTTGTCGGAAGACCATAAAATTTGAACAGCAGCCGAAGCTTCAAAGTTTCAACTTTTCAAATTCAAAGCTATTGGGCGATTGGTTACGAAGACTTCGAACTTTCTTTTAGATGTTTGTATCGCACTGACCTCTTCCGGTTCTCAATCGCATTTCCATGTCTTCGATCAGGTTGTCCACCTGTTGTGTTGATCGAGTGGTATTCTGAGTCGTCTCCTGCAATTTAACCGTCAAAACTCGATTCCTTTCGCGCGTCAACTGCAAACGTTTACAACAATAGAAGGCGATTAGCAACAAGCGGAATTTGAAAGAATCTTTTCATGTTCCAAAAATAACCGTTCTCTCAATTTAGCCCTCTGGATTGCGTGTTATGAGGTCGACTGTTTGCAGACGAAAAGAAGCAAAAGTTGTGGAAACTGCAATCGTTTTGTTTCTTTCCTTCGTTCAAACTTAAATGAAATCGACTATCGTAGCTAGAAAAAGATGATTGGTAGTCGAAAATTGCAGCAGATGGGAGAATGCAAATCAAAAAACAGAAATTCGGAATATCTTCAAGACACAATGCAACGACCAAGACCTCTGAATCCGCCGGGAATGGAGGCCAATAATTTGAACGTGCTGCATCTTGTCGTGTTTGAATCGATGACACGCGATAAATCCCGAGTAAAAAGAGCTTTCCGTTTGCAAATTGACAACCAAATGCAAAAACATCTCCGAAGTCTTGAACGTGTTCAATTATTCTCAACATCAAAACTTAGTTTACGGTCATTCGTTTTCCCTCGAGATTTGCAAGTGATTTTCAAAGTTCAATACTAAGCAAAATAAATTGATGACAAGACATAAATTCACGACGTTCTGTGAAAAACAAACCTCGTAGAGACTGTGGAATGAATTCGGTACTTGACGTTCGGGAATAGAAGAATTTTGGAATTGGTTCGACTGCTTTTGGCGTTCAGTTAACGCTGAAAAGGAACGATATAAAGCAGTTAATTCAATGAGTGCGTCTGTGAATAGACAATGTAACCCGGAAATTTATCTTCTTATATTTTCCGAACAAAAAGAGAGACGAAACTGAGACGGAAGTACTTGGACAGATGCCAACTTTCGAATTCACTTTTTGGCGTTGGATATCGACATTGTATCCAACCCTATGACTTTGAAGATTAAACAGCAAAACTATAAAAACTTGGAGCCGTCAAAAACGTGACATTTTGGCTTTACAGTACGATTGAAAATCTTGCCTGAGTTGCGTAATTCTTCAGCATAACTCAACGGTTTTTGAACGGGAGTTGTGGTGCGATAGGTTGAAGTGTACGAATAGTTGGATGCATTGGCGGTAACAGGAGTCATTTGTGTTGGTGAAAGAACGGCAACTGGTGTTCGAGTTGCAAAGTCGTGTATGAATTCCTTCGGATTGCCGATTAGATTTTGGCCAAGTCGACTGGAAATTCTTTATATACAATCACAATAGGCTCTTACTTACCTGTTAGATGGTAAATCGTTGGCACCAACATGAGTTGAAGTTGTCGACGTGTATGTTTTGTAGGTTTGAATTCCGTTACTGAAATCGAGTTTCCATTTTGACTTCATGAAAAACAACTAACCCGTTAGTTGGTATTGTTTGGTAAGATGATTGCGTGTAATTGCTGTTCGTTGGATTAAAATCGTTTGCTAAACGAGTGACATAACTGAAGTCTCGTGATTGTTGTTGTTGTGGAGGTGAAACGTAAGAATAAGTCGTATGCGATGAATAGATTTGATTGTTCTCATTATTTTGTGGAATTGGCGGAGGAGCGTAACTAGGCGGTGAATTTAGATCGTAATTAGTACTATAAGTATTGGTGGAAGAATAGGTGGTGCTTTGTGGTTGTTGATTTATCTGAAGCTTTTGATGTTCATTTGTGTGCAAATTTATGAGCAAACCGGAACGGAATATCGCACATTGAAGTTGCTCGAACTATGTTGGTCGGCGCCAACGCCCGAAGCATGTAACGTTGTTCCGGCTTGATGCTCGGCCAACGGGTCATGCTTCGACTCAAACGACCGATGTCCTCCAGAAGAAACTTCAATCGGTCGTCCCAAAATCGATTCTTCCCCACCTGAATCACAGAATTGAACAGTTACAGAGTTTGGATTTACGTGATAGAATCGATTGATTGTACTGGGTCGGACGCAAACGAGCGGAAGCGCGCTGTAATGTCTCGTTGTCCACTCCGGCAAAGGGGCCCTTTCTCGTTTCTTTAAGAACAATCAACATTGTCATTTGCATGAAAATATTACCGGTGGCACGTACGCTCCCGAAGTTGTTACTATTGGCTGGTGGCCGTTTGCTATGTGCCAATATCGGTTTGGCTGGCTGTACAACGGATTTCGGAGGTGCTGTAAATGACAGTATACTTTTGTGCAAATCTATAGTCAGTTTACGAGGGGGCGGCGCTGGCGGGATTCCAGACATGCTAACGAATCGGGACTATTCGCTGGATCTGCCAAAGCGGCAGCACGCAAATCGACGTACGAACGACTGCGGGACCTAAATTAGAGTTAAAGTCAATTGAAGTTTCGAAAGCAAAAACACTCGTCCATATTTTCGATCGAATTCTTAAAAACCAATGGACCGAGAGCTCTCTAAACGTTTCGAACACTTTTGGAACAACACCGCACGATCTTTCGCTGCTGAGCCATTTGTCTTTTTCTTGTTAGTCAGACGGAGAGCATCAGCGAGTCGTAAAATGGCGATCGGTTCAGGCGAAACAAATGCGGAAATTTGGTTGGAAGAGTGAAATTTAAAAGAACTCGAGACACCTGTTTGTTTCATTTGAAAAAAGTTTTGGAACTTCAACAAAACAAATCGAAGTTGATTGCGTGTATGTTGAAAACAAGTTGCCGCAGTCAAATCGACTCTCAACGTTATCAGCTGCCCGCACTCAATCCGATGGTTCCACCACAAGTGGAACAAAGTTGTTTCTGAGCTCGAAATGTTAAACAAACGGAAGAAACCAAAAGGTTATACGAGGCGTCCGCACAATCTCATGTTTCAGTTATTACGATTGTTGCGGAATGAAAACAAATTCGCATCGAAGCCACGAGCACAATGACCGTCGATTTCACGGCGATCGTAAACGTCAATTCTCTTTTAAAAACAAACGTGCGAATCTTTTCACCTCACCGGCGAAGCCAACTACCTGACGGTACGTTCGAATGCTCCGCTTTTGCCACGAACAGCCGGTGATCAGTCGTCTGATTTGCAACACGAAGACGCCGTTTACATGAGCGCAGATGTCGTCGAACACGCGTATTAGCGCGCTTCCCAGCAATAAAACGCGACAATAATCGTTTCCAAATTTACAACCGTCGATGCAAACACCACGAAAACTTTTCCTGCATCGCCGTTTTAATTCATTCAATCGATGGACTTTGTCGGGGCATTTGCATTCCGATCAAACACACTCATCAATTTCATTCGATCGCTGTTAAAATTCTTGGAAAAACGCCGCTTGAATTTCACCATCCGATTGCTCGTTGATATCGAAAGTTGCGCGCATTCTCGAATACAAAGAAATGACACGAATCTCGACGGATTGCAATGACGTTTGTTGAGACGCTCAAGACAAACCAATCAATCGAACTAAACTGAGGCCAAACGAACGAACGTTATTCCCATTTGTAGACAAAATGACGTTCGAGCATCTTGATTAATAGAACGCTCCTGATTCACGAGTGGAAGGTCAGCGGACGGAAACAAGCGAAAGGCGTGACAAACCGAATCACATCGTCGATTATTCTCATCGCCGCGTGGATCTGTGATGCAATAAACTCGATGGAAAACGGACAAATGAAAACGTCGCTCGATTTGGTGCTCTCCGTTCGACGGTTTGATTTTATCTTATTTCGACTTTGAACATCAAAATTAAAGGTACCATCACTGCGTGTGAATATGCTTACCTTGGGGTAAAGTACTGGGGAAGAGGCGAAAGATATGAACTCATCAGAAAACGTCGAGTGTTGTGGTCGTTTTCGGCGAGTGCTTGGTAGTCGAAAGGAGCGGTTGTGCCGGCACCAACGAAATCTGCAAATATCATCGACTGCTCGAGGGGAACGTTGAAATCGCGCTGAAATCCACTGATTAACAAGTGGACAGCTAAACGAATCAAAGCGTAAAATTCAAAATCCGAGACAAATGGCCACCAGTGAAGATCCGAGCAGCAGAACAAATCACAGCAGAACGTTCCCGGACGAGCAACCGCCTTCTCACTTTTGGATCCACGGCGCCCACGCCATTCAGCTGAAAGATAACGAGAATGCCACAGAGACACATCGATCGTCAACTCAGAGATAAACTTTTGAATTAAATTGCCGATTGATGTTAAAATGAATTTTAGTTCTGATACAAATCTGTGAATTTGAGTTGAATCTGTTCTTTTGCAACGACATTGAACGGCCCACTGAAAATGTTCAAGCCACAGCAGTACGCTAAATGAGCGTGGAGTTGGTTGCCAAGAACAACGACGAGTGTCATGACCAAAAAACAACCCGTGGGAGTGAAGGACGAACCAAATTGAGGCAAAACAAGACTGCCAACCAGCCACTCGACTTCGTTTTACCTTTCGCTTTTTGAAACGTTGAATTCAGCAACGTGAACATACGAAGAAACATATTTCGAACTCGTGTTCTTGTGTTGACAACGACCCGCCAATTCATCAAAAAAAGATGTTGGCAACTTTCTAACCATCTTCAGCATTTTCATCGTCGTGTATTTTACTGAACCTTTTTGTTGATCATTCGAATTCCAACCATCAAATCGAATCTGTGAATTTCGAGTTTGTTGCTTGGCAACCAAATAAAATTGATGGCTGTTGACAGTCGCTGTTCTTAGCCTCAACAACTTGTACGATTTCTTCGACCGGTCTACTTTTATTGAGCAGATGACGCGTGTATCACAATTGTTTGAATTCATGTAACGGAAACAAGATGTCGGTGTTCTTCTGCTTGTAATTACCGGGTTAGTGGACGGGTTTGAAAGGAGTTTGACAGTAAATCGATTCGATTGGAAGGTTTTATTCTTAGAACGATTTCTTATTTACAACCAAATTGTACAACACAAAGCATTTGGAGGATCAGTGGAGTTGTTCTATTTCAAAAACTCTAATTGACGGATGATGGGATTGTATGTTGTTGAGATTCTCCAATCGATGCAGTCGGGCTTCTTGCGCGTCCTGAAGATCAAATTCACTTGTTTTTTCATTTTTCGTTATCACTTACCGCCCATTCGTTCGATCTTTTCAATATCATCTGGACTAGAGCCTCGTGACTTATTTCGATGTTTGCAACTCGTCTGATGGATGGAGGATAAGCGTGAACAAGACTGAAGGTGAATAGAAAGAAGATTGAAAGTTTCAGCATCATAAGTGCAATAGAAGAAGATAAAAACGGAGGTTGATTGAAAATGAACACTTCGCTTGGATTGTTTATCTTTTATTCTCGACTTGCAACTAACAATGACGCGATTGTTTTTTTGGCCACAACTCTCCAATAGAACGCTTGCTCAGTTTGTTATGTTTCTTGTAAAACTTTGCACTATTCACTATACATTCAATGTGTCCAAATCTGGAAATGTCAAACGGCAACATACATGACGTTGAATAGCAAGAGCATTGACAGTTAGAGTTGGATTCTCGTCTCCAACAATGGCTTCCAAGTCGATCGTTCCAAGAGAACAACTGTACGTGTGGTATCGTGAATCAAAGAACTATTTCGGCTGCACAAACAATGAAACGCTTTTTGTTTGTTGCGAAATCTGAATATGTCAAGATTTCTAATGTTTGTACTATTAAATCGATAGACACGTTCTCTTAACTTCGACCTTTAACATTGCGAACATTCGCATCTCATGATTCCTTCGTCATCAAAGTGTGTTGCCACAAGAGTTGGTGCGAACGACGGACGAAAAGCCCCGTTCTCTTGTGATTCATCGCCTGATTGTCGAATTTGCTCGTTCATCGACTGAATTGGCCGTCGACTGAAAAAGTTCAGTTGCCATTCTCAAATCGAATCTCGTAACTCAGCCGCGGCAAATGTGATGGATGACCTAAAAAAAGGTCGCATATTGAGAGGGAAATCTACTCAGAGGTCGAAACTCGACAGTCACTCGGTCGCGCGATGTTCGCTCTCTCATTCTCTGCACAATGCTGATCCCCTTTGTGCGTGAGATGCCGTTCGGATTCCAATTGTTTTTTATGTTCCGCTCTTCAAGTTTAAGTTTTACAGTCTGCACATTTGTGACAGGAAACAGAAGACACGAACGTCGTCTGTCCGAAGAGATGACGGAAACGTCTTTTTGTTTTGGGATCTTTTTTGTTTACTCTACGGATGTGTTCGAACTTTGGGTTCGGCTTTTTTTGGAGCTTCTAAACCATAATTTCCGGTGATTAAAAGCCTGGAGCGTTTCACACCACGATATTGAAGCCACGTTTTTGGTCGGGTCATGAAACGAAGGGAATCAAAGCGAATCGACAGTGCAAGCGCTCTCGCTTGGCGTCAGCAAACAAAAATTTTGCGTTCGAATCGCTGCATTTGCGTTAGCCCCGGGACAACCAAAGGTCTCAAAGGAGCACGATTTTCGGGTTTTTATCGTGCTCTCTCGACAAACGCACCATGAGTCCACAACAAATGGACGCATTTTGTCACTTTTCAAATCTTGTTCCGAGTTTAACCACCGTCCTCCAAGCGATCAAAAGGCCGATTTATAACAAGAAATCCGTTCGAATGGCTACCGATCGTGTTGAGGAGCTTTTTTTTGCGGTGAGGATTGTTTTTGTTTGATCTCTACGCTTTTTTCCCGTCCACTCAATCGGACGGCACTCATGTTCTGATTTCCGCTCAAGTTTCTTTTCGCTTTTGCTGCGGAAAAACACGAAAACTCTTGTTGTGCATCATCGCCGCTCCTGATGACCTCATTTTGAAAGGTTCCGTTTATTTTTTCCACTCCAGCTATTTTGCTAACGAATTCCAACTCATCTTCCGTAGGGTTGTTGATAGACGCCTCCTTGTTGCGGGTAGTAGTTGTAACCATTTTGATAGCCATTATTGTACCCATAAGGATATTGTTGTTGGTTTCCGTAGTAGCCGTTGTTGTAATTGTTATATCCTCCTTGGTTGTATGGATAGCCACCAATCTGTGGACCGTTGAACGGACCGCCAATTGCACCCGGTTGACAGAATCCGCAAGTCATCGGACAATATCGACTCATACATTGACCAGAGAGTGGAGTATAGCAAGAAGGAATATAGAGAAAACATTCTGGCAAATAATCCACACAATCTGAAATTTTTATTCGCTTCAGTTTTGTGTGTTATTAACTTACAAAGATTATCCCCGTATCCATAACCAAAAGATCCTAACGTTCCTTGATTCAACAACGCCCCGAGACTTGCCAATCCTTGAGTCAGACCAGCACCCACTCCAGCCAAAAGACTTTCAATCGGATTTAAAACTCCTCCGTATCCGACCAAGCCATAGTTTGCAAATTGTGGTCCGATGAACCCAATAAATCCACCACCGTAGCATCTAAAGTTCTAATCAACCAACCGAATTCATTTTTCCAAACCCGCAGCAATAAGTGTCGTAGTTTTGATAACCATACGGTGAATAGCCAAACAGAGCAGCGTATTTATCAGGCATCGTGTAATTTGATTTCGATTTGCAATGTCGACATGTTAACGAGCATTCGTCTTTCATTGTTTTTACTGTCGCTTTGTCTTTACAAGCAGGAACGAAAAGATAACATTCGAAACTCTGATCTTGACATACTGAAACAACCGATTACCTTTTGTGAGTCGATTTCTTACCTTCCGCTGGTTTGATTTCCTTAGCCTTTGCAACGGCGGTTTCCGGTTTAGCGAATGCAAATTCGCCCAAGAGCACGATAATCCAAAGGTGGATAACGTGCATTTTGCTTCAATTCGCAGCTTTAACTCATCTGACTGTTTTGGCCCTGAGTAGAAGCCTTTTGAATGGGATAGAAATCACGAGTTTTCATGTTTTACAATTTTCAATTAGTTTCCTTCTTGTTTCTACACCTGCGCTCTGCTAAAATTCGACGTTCGTTCTTCGTAACTTTGATTCATCTGTCCGAAAACAACCAATTACCTCGTTCGCCACCGTTCCTTCAGCCTGTTTGCATCAAAATCGCGACCGTCGATCGCAAACAAGACTCCCGGAAAGGTTCGAACAGATTTCACAATCCAACTGTTTGATTTCGCTCTTCGAATTTTGCGTGTTATTGAAAAACAAAGTGCAAAACCTCCGACTCACTTTGCCATCTCACCGACCGAAACGCATTGTTTCGGATTTCTTTGTTCATCCTCACCGCCATTTTTCGTCAGTGAGCAGATTTTCGGTTTGACTCGTGGAACACTCGACCTTGAATTCGATGTGCAATTGACCGCATGCTGTTTTAGGCTTTTCATTGGAACCTCTGAACACCTCCAAATTGGCTTTAGCGCTGCGTTTTACCTTCGATTTTGCTGTAGCCTTTTTTGTGTCGTTTCATTTGATGGAATCGGAAAACGGAGCTCATCCTCCGTTCACATTTGGATAATTGGCGGATGTCCGTGGAATGCAAATTGGCGGAAAGAAATCGTGTTGACTTTTCTTCATGCGAATTTGCTCTTCTCCAATTGCCGCCTTTCATTCTCGACGCTTTTCGGCGCATTCCAAAACGGACGTCTTGGGTTGGAAATTGCGCAAAAGTGTACGTCAAAATTTGCTCTATGAGCTCATCATCACACTTCAAACTGAGTGGGTAATTTTCGTGATGCTCCCAGGTGTGTTGTCTTCCTTTTCGCACGCGCAGTCGAACATTTCCGTCGTCTGTTTCGTTTTTTTCGCCGCGTGTCTGTGCACTCGCAAAAAAAGAGAGAGAAAGGAGGTGATCGCGAATGCGTGATGTTTGTTCTAGTCGAGCAATCGGATACTCGTGTTGATCATCGAGAGTAATCTTCTTCAATTTTGTTTTCTTGGACCAGTTTGTATTCTCGAACTGTTGTTTATCAGTTAAAATGACTAATCGCGACCTTCATGTTCTGTGTGTTTTCGTTTGTTGATGGTTTTCGTTTTTCAGCTTTCAATTTATTGAACTGGAAGCTCGGGCAGTTGGTTTGTTCAATGAAGTACTTGGAAGCAAGTTCGGTAATAAATTTGATTCAACTTTCTGTCTTTCATTCCAAGAGTTTTAGGATTCCTATCCGCCCTACACAAATAGCACACCGTTAGCCACCAGTGCATCGTCCAATTCGGTGGCATCGCGTCTCTACTCCAACGGACGTTCACGCCGCACAAGCTTGGGATCCGAACCGGACATCATTCAGTTGAGCGAGAATGAAAGTGCGCTGCTTGAATTCACGAACATAGCGACCGAGGTAAAGATTTTGATTTGCGACGTGAAAGAAGTGATTTGTTGTTACAAAAGTGCGGAAGCTTTTCGTCAACAACAAGTCGGAAAGCGGGAGATTCTTTAGTTTTCGCGTATTGCTCGTTAATACCTTCTTTTCAGATGTCAAACTTGTCGAAACGACTGGCAGATTGTCACGAAGAAAAAGACATTCTGAACGAGGAACGATCACGACTACGAACCGAAACAGCACTTCTTCAGGAGCGAATTCACAGTTTGGAAGATCAGTTTTCGAATGCCGAAATAAGGTTTGATTTCGTTTTCTTAATTGACCCGAATTGCTGTTTAGATGGGAAGAGAAAATGAACGAAGAGCGATCTCGTTCGAAAGAGTTGGTGGCACGAATGGAACGCGAAAAGCAACTCGAATTAGAGAAGATGGGTTATCGACATCAGGTGCTCGAAAACGAAGCTCAATCACTACGCAAAGAAAGAGATCGACATGAGGAAAATGCAGAAGAACTGCAACTTCAGTTGTCCCAACTGCACAACGAAGTGGATGAGTTGAAGTCACTGAACCAACAGCTGGAAAAAGAAAAACAAACTCTACGAAATGAATTCGAAAAGTGAGTTCTCGTTTTCTTTTCAACTCGCTTCTTCTTTTAGTTTCAAACGCGAAGCCACGGCAGATATCGACGAACGAGAAGAACTGGTGGAGAAACTGATCGAACAAACCGATCAGTTACGACAAGACAAAAGTCGACCACGACAGGGCTCACTATCCGAACAGGTGTGTGTGATTGACAGTTTTCCAATCAACTTGTTACTTAGATTGTTGACTTGCAAGAAGAAATCGATCGTTTACGTTCGGAGAACAAGAACTTGCGGAGTCAGACCGAAGAGCTTCGTGCTCAATTGCTTCACGACTCTGTGGAGCGCGGTCAACTGCTCCTGGCTAACGGTCCATCTTTGGCTGCCGAAATGATGGGCGACTGCGATTCCGACGAGGTCAGCGGACTTAAAAAGGAGCGTGTGGAGGTCGTTGTGGTTTTGTTTTTTCTTCGTTTTTTTATTCTTATTTTTGGGTTTTCTGTTGTTTCGCGCATTTTCTGGCGGTTGCTTTTCGCTTTCGATTTTTAGGAGAAAACTCGGTTAGAACCAAAAACTGTCGCTTTTCACTTTTATGTTCAGTAGCAGCTTCAGGTTTTTCGGCTTCAAATTTACCTTAAGATTGCTTGGTCTTCTTTGATCTGTCAACTTTTGCACCGTACAAAACCACGTCGATCTCGGGCGTTTGGAAGCCACTCCAAATTCGAATCAAACCTCTTTTTTCGTACGATCTTAAGCACAAACCTCAATGTTGTTCGTAAATTTGTTCGAGGAAAAGAACGATATGAGTTTGAGGAGGATTTCTGTTGAACTCAGATCGTCATTCCTCCATTGAATGCGCGCACAACATGACCTACGGTCAAACCCAACACACGAAAATGTCCGTGTTTTTAAACATTTTTCCGTATTTCAGCTCATGAACGCGTTACGTGACCAGGAACTGTGCAATCAGAAGCTCCGCAGTTACATCGACAACATTCTTTCGCGTGTTATCGAAATCTATCCGGATATCTTGGAGATCAGTCGCGAATCTCAGTCAACTTCGTAAGCTCATTTTTATTTTTTTGAATTTCCGCGCTTCAAAGCGTCGTCTTGAAGCAAATTTGCTCTCCAATTCAAACGGTTAATTTGATTTCATTTGATCAATTCCCGGCTTTTCGATTGTCAAATTTTATTTTCTTTTGGTTCAACTTTTCGCACGGGTGATTCAATGTCGTACGGTGGTGAAGTTCGAGCATTTAAGCTCGTTAAATTGAACTCCGTACGACATTCAAATTTCTAATTTAACCCATTTTGTAGCACGAATCAAACGTCTTGTCTTTCTTCTCCTTTCTCTTATCGTAAACCGTCCGTTAGCGATGAAGCAGAAGGCCAATCGATTCCACTTACCGAGTTTCGCTCATCAATTCGGATGTGATGCGTTTTGTCTAGAGGACTTAGATCATCTTGTTTGATTCTGCTCTCTATTTTGTTTGTTAGATGTCCAATTAGCAAATCGATTCTCCGCCTCCTATTCGCAGCTTTAATCCGCTCGATCGTGTACTCAAATTCCTGTTCACAACAAAAAGCTCCAATCTATCACAACAACCTTATAGTCACGCGATTTCTGTACATTCATCGTAAATTATCGTCGTTTGTATTCATGCATTTACAATAAACAAATCAAATGCCTTTGAAAGCAACGCTAATGTACGATAGAAAATTGAACGACGATCATCGGATTGTATATATAAGACCGAAAAACAATTAAAATGCCCGAACACGTTGAATACGTTGAGCTGTCGCTGTTACATCGGTGATATCCAACATTAGAGATGCACCAGCGAGAATCTAAATCCAAGGTCAACTAGCTACTTGTTGTCAACAAACTTTTTTGGCCTTCACATCAACTTCTGATTCATTTCTCTTCAGTTGGATTGTGTTTAAATCGATGTCATCGGGCAAGCGATACTGTCGATTCAGAACACGAAGCGGACGGTTCGGGTTCGAATGATTTTCCTTGGTCGCATGAATCTGAACATCGTAATTGTGCAATTGAACCTTAATACTTCAAGTCAGTACGCTGCTTCAAATAAACTCACGTCTATTTCATTCTGTTCGAATGAATTGAATTGATTCAAATGGATTTTGGCACGAAACTGCTGCGGATTATTCACGATCTCAGCCAAACTCTTGTCACTGAAAATGCAATCAGTGTCGTAAAACGTTTTTGTTTACTTCGGAGTGCAACCTCCCGTTATGAGCTTTCTAATTGTCATTCCGTTTCGGCCCCTCCCTCCCGAAATCGCCGACGATACGCTACCCACCAGCTAATTCAGTTGTATATTCTGTTACAAACCCGCAAGAACGTTCCGATTTTTCTCCCTTCTATCTCCCCAAGGCATCGTTTATTCTTTGATCGTAGATTAAATAAACTAAGTTTTATTAATCAGCTAGTATATTTTATTGTGAGAAGAAAGAATTACCAAGTCTCACCTTACATGGGTTTCCCAATCATTACTTGACATTCGATGGATTCGTTTTTGACTCTTCGGAATATCACTTGGCTTCATTGATGAGACGATTGTAGAAATCCAGTTGAACAAGAAGCCCAGCTTTGCAGGTTGTCAAGAAGCCAGAAAGTAGAACTGAGCAGTTTCTGATCAAAATAAACTACTTGAGCCGAATGGCAAAGAGAACTAAAGTTCCATGACCTTTCGAACTTGGAGGTTGTGTGACAGGAATCTGCAAATAAAAACGAAATGACCCAATTTTGAACACAAACAACACAACGAATTCATGAAATAAAACGATCGCGTTCTCATTCCAACCACGTGATCATCTCGAGGTTACAAGGATCGTAAAAGACGGATGTTTGGCTGCGAACGAGCGCCATTTTATGGCCAACAATTGCGGGTGCAGTGGTTGAAAAAAGCGCGATCGAAATTGATTGGGTGTATGAATGGGCGGGCAGCTGTGTTTATCTTCCTGGTTTCGATCGATCTCGCGCCTTACCAAGAAAGACGGCTGTCCATTTTGATTGATAATTGAACCCTGAAGTTCAGATTAAACTAACGAGTATTAATCGCTACTAAAGCGAGTTATGAGCAAAGAGTCCGATACGAGCTCGGTAGACGAATGATCATTAATCAATAAGACACCACTGCAAATGTTAAGACTTGCAATCAAAAGATGAGTTATCCTGCTAATTTGCATAACTGAATGTTATCGGAAAGTCTAGTCTCACAAAAAAGTGTCGAGTTTAGTCATTTTTTCCCGTTTTCTTTTCAAACGGTCGACTAGGTTTTCTGCTCTGTTTTCTGGGCCATCATCATGACTATCGATCTTTTGATTTCCAACATCTTTTGGGATGTCGCTGGAATGCTTTTTCTTTTCGTGTCGATCATGAGACAATGTGCGAAGGTAAACGGAATCCATTTAAAATGAAATGTGCGTTTTCAGAAGAAACCCAAACAACCACGACTGACTATACCTCAACCAAAACTGAATGCTTCGATTAAAGCATCTGATCCAGTTAGCGGTAGTTTCGCGGAATTGTAGAACGTTTATTGTATTCTAATTCAGATGTTGTATCTAAAACCACCGCTCCGGATGCTCCGAAAGTTGAAAAGAAAGAAGAAGAAATTAAGGTATGTTTTCGATTTACTTAATGCATGAAAGGAAGTTTCAGAAGGTCGAAGAGAACAAAAGTGAAAACTGATGGCGACAAAAAAAGAGGAGGAAGTTGAGTCCAAAAAAGAAGCAAAAGTCGAATCGGAAAAAGAGGTAGTTGCGCTATACAGTCCACATATACTGTCAATGATTTCAGGAGAAAGGAAAATCGAAAGATGAATGTGAAAGTAAACAAGTAAAAGAATCAAAAAAGGAGGAGGGTTCTTCTAACAAAGGTGAGTAGCTTCAGTTTGTTGTACAGTATTGAGTTCAGATGACGACAAAAAAAGAGTGAATACTTCCGCCGAGCTTCAATACTGCTACTTTCGTTTGTTCTCACGACCAATCTTCCAATAAACTTACTTTAGAAATCAAGTAGTACTAAGAACACAAACATACTACGACCTTTAATTTGCAAGAACGCTGTAACAACTATTCATGGCGTATTTCAAACCAGCCCAACAGTCTTCTGTTAATTTTGGGCTGTCGAGCGAACAAAATTCAATTTCTGTAAATTTTTCGGCAGCATTCGGACACCAATTCGAATGTCCACTTCGAAGCTTCGAGTTTTAGTCGCTAGCCATTTACGAGTCTCCGGTCGATAATTTCCACGTTTAAACGAACAAATTGCTTTTGCAGTTGGCAAAGTTTATTTCATAGTAGTCAATTCTTTATAAACAATCGATTTGAAGATGTTTGACAAATGAAATCGTTTGTCAGGGGACAACACGGGAAGACTGAGATGCGTTTGACTTACAAGAAAAAATTGCGATTTGTTCGAGCCCGATTTGGCCGAATGTGGTATGAATCGATGCGTATGAGGGTGCTGATCACTGAGTGGAAAACCAAAAGTGTTCGGATTCAGAATCCGCAAAGATATGGCCAAAAAACCAAAACCCCACTTCGAGTTTTTGATGGGTTTGAAGTATATCGGCCATTAGGAATCCGAATCCGAAGTCCGTTTCTTCGTATCTTGCTTCTACGTCGGGTTATGAGGGGTACTCCTTGAAAAAGAGGCTGCTAGAGCGGAGATTGCTAATAATCCACGCGCTCACTGGACTGCCCATCGAGAAAAATTTTCATTTACGCTTTTTAGCGGTATGTTCAAAACCGCTATTGATGAGCGCTTACTTCGGCATATCTCTGCGGATTCTGAATCCGGGCACTTTTGGTTTTCCATTCAGTGATCAGCACACTCATACGCACCGATTCATACTACATTCGGCCAAATCGGACTCGAACAAATCGCAACCTTTGCTTGTTAGCAATGAGACTCGGTAATGGCACGTCCATTTTCAATCCCTTTGTTTTGCGGAATGCCAACCGGCGACCACCAGTTTTTTGGTTGACCAACAAGAAGCCGACGAGCCGTAAATAAGCTCCAACTTTTCCACTGGTTTCAGAGTTAGATGATTTGGCAAACTTTTGCCAGTTGACACTTTTTTTATACATGACCTTTGTGGTGGCCCGTTTCCTTGGCGATTTGAGCGACTGAAGAGCTCGACAGACCGAAAAAATTGCGGTTCGATGCGCGCGGACCTCTCAACTTATCGCTTTCTAAAGGTACCCTCCATCCAATTTGTTTTCTCAACTCCGTGGGTTAATTGAATTGAGCGGAGTTGTGATTTGGCTACTTGCTCGTATCTTCAACACCAATCCTCGTACATCGAAATCTCGACAAATTATTGTCGTTGCCCATTTACACTTATGAAAACGCGTGCTTTGAGGACCGCAAACGGAGAGCCAGTTTCTTTCCAAGTGTTTGTCGGGCAATCGGCGTCTCTTCTTTTCGACAGCTGCTCGAACGTGACCAATCTTTTGGAGTTTCCATGTGCCATTGAGGACTACGAGAATTTGCAAATCGGCGAACCATTTCGAGTGGTTTACTAAATCGAATGCTAATCTTTGCTCTAACATACGCTAGTCCAAATCTCTTCGTTCATGTTTCTGATGTTAATTGTTCCCGAACATAATCCAATTGATCCACAAATGACCTTCAGCTTTCGAGCGGCGATTTTTGTGTCAAAGCGGTCGAGCGATTTTTGAATGTCCTCCGACAATTTGAATGAGGAATTGAAGTGAAATGTTGTGGAAATGTTTTGATTTTTACAACAAACTTTTTGATGGAAAGCGATCTTGACAGCTCCAAGAATTAACTTCGCACTTCTTCTCGATTGATTTTCGGTTTAGTGGACTGAAGGTCGTGAGGCGTCAAATTTCAAGCGTCTGCTGGGATCTGAATTTGAGTAACAACTCGACGATTCACAACGAATTCGATTGTAAATCCAACGGTCAGTTTCTGTTAATCCGGAAACCTTGCAACGTTCTTTTTGTTTGCTCATGTTTGACGGATGACAGTTTACTTTGTTGTTTGGTTTGTCCGGTTTGTACGCTTTGCGATCAAAACAAGAACGATAACGACAAGAGCCACTTCTTACCGTTAACACGTGACTTCGTTTTTGACTTGAATGAAAACTGACAATCAATTCCCGGATCTTGAACGCTTCCTTCTCTTGACTTCGTTGTTATGTTCGAATTGAGAACGGAGCGTCAGTTTCCAAAATGAGCAACCGGCCATTCGCGTTGACCTTGACGGCGAATCGATTGCTGCAAAGTATTTCGGATCGTAGTGATAGTGAGTTGAGCGCAAGTTTTCGATTGCAAAGTGAAACGTGCGACCTTCTTAAGTTAAACCGTTTGATCGGTCACTTCACTCGGTATTTGAATAGTGAGTTTTCGTGAAGTTTTTTGCATTGAACTATCAATTTTACACTTTCAATCATTTCACGCCCTTATGATCGTTCCCAAATGAAATCGCGTAGTCAAGTGGAAGTTTTGTGGTACTTCCGACTTAAATTGACAGACTTTGTGGATTGTTTTCGGGGGTGTGTTATGAGACGGATGTTTCCATTTTCTGTTTTTTGGCTTTTCCCACGAGACATTTGTGCTGTAACATTGCACGTTGTAAAAGTCAACAGACGTTTATCAGAAAGATGTTTCTATTTTCGGTTTTGACTGTCGGTTTCAGTTTCTTGCGTATCCTTGAAGGCAAACACGTTCAAATTATTAGGTGTCGAAAGGAAAGGATTCATTTCGATAATGAAATTTCAACTGCTTGTCGATGGGTGTATTCCCGAAGTGTTGCAATTCGATTATGTTCTTTGGTTCCGCGTGTTTGAATACAAATGTGAGTGTATTTGCCGCGAGTCTATTGTTCTCTTTTACCTTCTGAATTGGGGTCTTAGTCTCCAACTGCGCAAAGTACTCGAGAAAATTGCTCGTCCAAATTGATGTTTAGACACAGACGTTGAACGACTAGTTGCCGAAATAAACGCCTTAAGGCAAAATATTAAAAAAAAAGAATTCTTTTGACTTTGAAAACTTTGCAACTGCTGTTTTGCTCTTTAACTACCGAATTTCGTTCTTGTATTGAAAACTCCAAAAAAGGAGGTAGTCATTAGTCGAACAGACAAATTTAATTTGAATCCACAATACTAGTGAGCTAAAGGCGCGAAGAATTTAGCCGAAAGCTTGGAAGAACCGAAGATTCGTGCTAATCGAATAACCAACAATTTAACTTGTCGACTGGTTGGACGTTGGGAAGTGGACGAGAGTAAGAGCCTCGAGGTTGGACGCTCGTAAGAAATCGGACTCTTTGTTTAACAGCCGTTCGTTTGTGTTCGAAAGATCGGTTTTCATTGCGAACAAACAGATCGTGATGTGAAAGAAAAGCGGTTTAAGGAACGCCGAACTTTTTCACGAACATCTACTGTCCACTTCTGCGGTCCAAATTAGCCGTAGGAAGAGACATTGGCGGTCGAAATTGCGAGAGTTGGTCGCAGGAATTTGTGGACTTTCGACCACTTCGACGTCTCTCTTTTGCTCGTAAACTCGTGGGTTCGAGGAGAATGCCCAGTGACTCGAAGAGATTAGCCCACGGCTCCTTTTGGCGGAATTCGTTTTTGTTTTCCATTTCGCTTCTTTTCGTTTTTGGACAGAAGACGCGCGATTCTTTTTTTGAAGCTTCGCTTTTTGTCACGGGTCGAAAAGACTCGCGGATCTGAATCATTTTCCTCACGTTTACGCGATTTCGATTGTCGTTAATCAGCGGTTTTTGTTTCGTGCCGCCGTCTTGTGTCATCTTCGCAGTTGGTTTTTGATTCAACTGTCGTTCTTCAACCATCCAGTTGGCAGTACTCGCATTTTGGCTTTCGATTTTGATGCCAATTTGAAATTTCACGCCTTTGAGTTCGTTTCGCACAATTCGTAGACTGGGGTCCAGAAAATTTGACAGTTGAACGGTTAGCACTCCAAACTCAATGAATTTCTCATTGTCTGTGGAGCGTTCAAAGCCACCACTCGTCATCACATCAAACGCAATGGAATTGAAATCCGAATTGAGTTCGATTCGACGGTCATCAAACGCTTCGATTTTGACGAGCGGCCGAAAGACAGTAGTTTTTCAAAGTCCGTTCTTCGTCTGTCAAATGCTGCGCTTTACGTTCTCTTCCGTCAATCATAAACAGCAGTCCAAAACTGCGGGGTTTGTTTTAAAGTCCGATTTTGTTTCCGTTGATAGCAAACGGCGACTCGTGTTTTTTTGGTGAGCAATCGCGTTTTTGAGCTCATCAGTTTGCATTCCGATAAGAGGTGAGTAAACGGAAGATTTAGCCTGTTTGTTACTTCGATTGTAGCATTTTATTATGCTCGTGATTGCGCTCATCCGTCGGTTTTGTGGATTCGTTTGAGTGACTTTTACGTTTTTAGCGTTTTGACGTCCATTCGATCGGACGCGGATTCTTTTCAATGTCTTTCTTCCGTAAACACGTGCGCGGTCTACTTCGCCAAACTTTCTCCAATGGTGTAAAATCGCCCGGATCATCGGACGAAGACACCGATGGAGTGGACGAGTTTGGAGCTGATGGACGACAGAAAAATCAACTGCCGGTTGACTATGCAGACAGTTCACTTATTTACGAGAGGATTCTGAATGGTCGAAATGGACGAAAAGTTGAACTGCCAGAGATATACAGTGGAAAGACAGGTGTGTGTGTGATAACCAATTCTTCGTACTTTCCATTTTAGGTCTTGATTTGCCGGTCATTCAACTGGACTCTCTTTCTCCTTCAATACGCGCCGCTTATACCGGTCCAGACGGAGGCTTGACGAATGTACGAGAATACAAATAAGGTTATGTAATTTCTGTCTATTTTTCAGGTTCAACAAATACGCCAACAACCGATTGTCAAAATGGCTACATTGGATGATGAGTTGTCCTTGTCAATGGGTAGTGAAGATGAATTTGAAGAGCACGCTAACGGTCGACGAGAAATTCACGGCTCGTTGGAATCGTTGGGTTTTTGTAATGGGGATTTGGAGCCATCTTCACTGATCGATCGTTTGGATTGGAATGACGCCGAAGAAGAACGTGCATTTGGAATTTCGATTTCACTCTACGAGAAACATCCGATTTCCGGGCTTCAAGCCGGATTACCAATAGCCGATGTTTTCGCGGTTTTGGCTCGTCAGAACAATGCTATTCTTGCATTAGCGGATGGAGTAAATTGGGGAGAAGGATCTCGACTTGCAGCACGGTTACTGATTTTGTAGCTTCAATATTCATTTTGATTGTTCAGATGCGCAATTCGTGGTGCTGTTGATCATTTGAACGCATCAATTTCCAGTGGAAAATTGCGAACAACCACCGATGTGTTTCACGATCTTCTCGGTGCTTTTCACAGTGCGCATGCCTTGATTTTACAAGAAGGTGGTGCTTTGACTACATTGGTATTTGAAACGATGTGGACTCTTTTAATCACTTCATTTAGTGTGTTGCGCTAATTGTTCCGGTCAAGAATTCGGACAGTTTTGCTCTTTGTGTTTGTAACGTCGGAGATTCGCTTTGTTTCGTTCAAAACGAAGCCTACGGTGTTCGTGAAGTCACACTGGCATCTCACGAAATCGATTGCCATCGGAATATGCGGGACGCTGGTGGAGCTTTGGGCCCGGTTGATGGTCGAAACGCTCAGTTGCACAATTTGACGTGTTCAATGACTTTTGTTGAAACAGGTAGAGAAACCGTGAGTGAAACAAAATGAAAATCCGTCAATTTAGGTGATATGGTTTTCATTACATCAGATGGTGTTTCCGACAATTTTGATCCGGTGGTTGGAAAGTTTTGTATAATCAAGAGAAATGAAAATGATGAGAAGGAGAACGACGACGGGTCGCCAACCATTCCAAATTCTGCATCCGCTAAGCAATTGCACAAAACAAAATCAATGCCAAACGGAGTTCCAAAACAGAAAAAACGATGTGTTGCTGTTTTGCCGTGTGTCGATGCGGCTGAACGGCAAGAACTGATGTTACTTCGCATGTCCGATGTTATCGGAAACGGTATTGCAAATTTGGCTCAAGCATTTTCTGGTTTTGAAAACGATGAATCGTCGTTAACACCGCCCGTAGGACCACGTGGCAAACCACCAACTACCGCTTCATCGCTTTGTCGTAATCTTGTTGATTTTGCTTATCATTTATCAAAGTAAGGTCTGAGATTACTGCCAACTCTAAAGAAGAATTTTAGTGCTAAACGAAGGACACTCGAAGATCCTGAGTTATATCGTACAAGAACCCCTTCGAAAACCGAGGAACGCTTACGACGAAAAGTGATTCGAGCCATGATTATGGAGATGCCCGGAAAGCTCGACCACGCAAGTGTTGTTGCATTTCGAGTCGGTTCTTGGGATTATCGGAGTCGTGAAACACCGTCAATCACCAAACTGCCGCTTTTGTCAAAATCATCAACGGATACCATGAAACAGAATGAAGGTAATTATTCTAGTTTGTATTAGCTAAAAACCAATTACTTGCAGAAATTGTTCCACCGATTCCAACAACCTCACCGCCTCCTTTATATCAGCAGCGAACTTCTACTTCCGAATTTAATTGTCTGGTGCGTATTACACGTCCAAGTGCTATTCAAACGGCACATACGGTAAACAAAAACATCTTAAGTTGCGGTAGGAAGCAACCTTATTTTCCTCGGTTTACGCACAACTTCTTTCTTCACATTTTCAGTTGGTAAAAACTTTTGGGTTGCGTCCAAATTTTCCTATCTAATTTCTTAACATGTACCTACCTGTGTAATCCGCTACGATGTTTTTGTGTGCTTTTTCTTTCCCCTGATTACTAATGACAAAATCTATTGTCTTGATTTCAGACTGTGGTACAAAATCAAAAAGAAGTTGGAAAGCTGCATTTATGTTTGGATATTCCACCAGAACTTGGAGTCGAAGATCCATCACCTCTAATGTGTCGCAAAAGTCCATACGAAGAACAACCGATTGCTCCAAACATTTCAAGTGCCACAAGTTCACCACTCAAAGTCCCGTTGCGTAAAAATGTCGAGGAAAACGGTGCAGCACAACGTTACAAACAACGAAAACATAAACGTGGCTCAGCACTTCGACACACGCTTGGAGTCGATATCACGTGGATCAAAAACGCAATAATCAATCGACATTTCTCGGCAAATCAAAACGACAACAAAACACCCAATCATCCCAGTGGTTCGACTAATACCGTCGATGATCTCGGATCGACATCGACTAGTATGAGTGGAACACCATCGGATAGTCAAAATCTGTAGGTTACAAAAGTGCCAGATATGTCATGTATCATATTTAGACCATCTCCTTCTACCCACTGCTCTTCATCATATCTACAAAATAAACCCAAACCGTTGCATCATTCCGCATCGACTGGAGTCGCTCATCACTTGCCACCCAACGGTCAACGACCCACAAGACTCCACGCAACCGCCTCCTCAAATTCAAGTTCAAATTTTTCTTTACGTAAACTCAAACATATGATCCGCCCATCACAACCGCCGGTAACTCGTTTTAATCCACGTACAGACACCCAACTCTAATCGGTTTATTTGACTTTACGGATACAAGACAAATTTATTTCACACTGTTAATCGGTTGTTTTACCAACATCTACTCTATAGCCAAAAAAACTCCACTGCTTTCTTTGTCTTTCCGTCCATTTTCTCACAAAACTGCGAATTCAAACAAAAACTGCACCTCAATCTTCCAAGCAAATTGCCTTTAATTTGTTCTAATGTACAGTAAATAAAGATAACAACATTTCGCTTATCGACAGTATCATAGTTCTAATAATACGGTTCTCAACTCATTACCGTATTTCGATGTCGCCATTTGACTCCCAACTCAATGGGTGTTTCACCGGTTCTGGTTTGCGCGTGCAAATTTGCACCGCTGTTCACCATCGTGACGGCAACATCCGTGCATCTGATGGCCATTGCGAATTGAAGAGGCGTTCAATCATCCGCCTCTAGAACGTCCACATTCTGAGGATTGTTTGCCATCCATTGTTGAACTTGACTGTCAAATGCATGAAAGACGAGTGAATGAATGTTGAGATCTATCGAGTTCGCTTGTTCCAGTTGACGGTAAATGGAACCGACAAATAGTTAATCATTTCGTCGAGTTGTTTTTCAGTGTTGTGAATTGCATTATTACATGTCGATTGATTTACACTAATAACAACAGTATAGTGCATTTGTTATCTGAAGAGCAAATGCCGCCAAGTTGTTAAACTACCTTAAATAACTTCTATTTGTTCAGTTTCAACACCGAAACACTCAAAATGCACAAACGATCCGTTGCCAAAATTTGTCCTCGTTGTTCATTTTCTTAATCTACAGTTTACAACAAATTGAATGAGTAAAAGTTTATTGTGTGAAAGAAGATAGGCAATTAGTGTTGAGAGGGTTTTGGCTTCAACGATTCGTTAGACTTTTTTACAGCTGCCGACGGATTGTTGGGTCGACGACGAGTGGAGTCCTTTCGTGGTGTCGCATTTGGAGTCTTAAAATTATTTACAATCATCAGGCAATAAAATTCAAAACAAAACCTTATCGCTCTTCTCGTCATCATTGGGTCCTGGTCGACGACGAGATGAACGTTTTTTGCTCTTGTTCGACTGTTCGATGGACGATAAGTAGGTCTCGTATGCGCGCACAAATGCTAAAAAAAAATCAATGTGCATTTCTTTATTATAAACTCACTGATGACCTCCTCGCGAGCACACGCTTTTCGAAGCAAGGCATATTGCACTATCGCAAAATGCGCAAAAACGTACTGATCTTCGGTTTGAACTGAGTGTGAACGCTGAGCACGAAGAACTTTGAGTAGATTTGGAATTGAGACTTTTTGTGGACGATCAACCAACAAATGACTGAAGACAGAAAAGAAAGTTCGTAGAATGTTGTCAAACAAACCGAATCACCAATTCGATCAGTACGAGCGTGCCACTGCGTCCGGCTCCCGCAGAACAGTGGACCAAAGTCGGATTATTTGGCATGCTTTTCGGATGAATGAGAAGTTTTAAGACATCAGTAGCAATGCGAGGAACCGATTTGTCGGGCCAGTCCATTAATTGACGATGTTCGACCAAACGCATCTCACCCAAGTCTAAAAACACAAGATTCATCAAAAAAACGTTTTGTGCAGTTACATTGAAGAGACATGCGCGTCAGTGAAATTTTCGGATCACTATTGTCCACATCAGTTGTAGTGATAGTAAACGGTCCAAATCTCTTCGATTCGCCTGCCACTTTTGGCCAGTACTGTACGAAAAAGTAAAATTTGGTGATTGATTGGAAACTCTCACATCGGCCGCCTTTATCTTTTGTACTTCAACACATTGACAAAGCATGAGAATCAAGCAGCATCGTTCTTGCCAAACCAAACGCCACAAGTCCTCAATCGTCGAGTCCAAGGGACCCTAAAATTGGCATTATAATTAGATTTGAATTCTTACATACCTGAGTGCAGATGAACTGGTTCAAAAGCAAATGATGACGCACGTAGTTTGCGTGTATGAAGTCATTTGGGTTGTTGGATGGAATGACCAAACGAACACGCGTTTCGTCCCAGCATTGTACATCAGTGTAACGGCAACGCTGAAGATTGGCATCCATTGCTACTTTGGTTAACAGTACGGTGCGGTTGAACATCTTCGGCGATTCGTATTCCGCTTTGATTTGATCAACACCACGACGAACAATATCGAGAACCAAACGACGCAGATTCTCGCGTTGAATACCAAAGACTAGACCTTCACGAGCCCTGAAAGAACAAAGATTGTGCGTTAAGTTGGAAGCAGAAACTCAATCAACGAAATTTGGAGTCGGAATCAGCTCTTGACTGGTGATTCGAATTGGTAGATTCGGTTTCGGCTCCACGGATTTCTTTCGTGCGCGACTTGAGTGTGAGTCCTTCTTGAACATACCACCAACCGAAAACAATCCAGCGCTGAAAAGAAAGGAGTCCTTGTGATTCGTTGAAAAACCTCACCGAGTCGGGCGTTTCGACTTCTCACCGGACATCGTGGCTGTCGATCGGATGAACTGAGAAGATCAAGAATTCAATTTTACAGGACCTTTTGAATTACAAATTTTGAGTCGTCATTCGATTGTTGAATTGAAGAAGTTTGCACGGTGAGTTTAAATTCACTGCATATGAAGATTGAAAGCCTCACCTTTTCAATGTTTTTAACTTCAATTTGAACTTAATTGATAGTCAAAAACTTAATTTTTTCATAACTATTGAACTTTAAGCAACAACTAATATCTCTGCTTAGCGACTCTGAGATTGAAGAACAACCAAGCTTTACGCTCAATCTAGCGTGTCGGGGGTATAGCTCAGGGGTAGAGCGCTCGCTTTGCATGCGAGAAGTCTGGGGTTCAATTCCCCATACCTCCATTGGACAACCGCTTTTTTAAACATTAACACAATTTTAAAAATTTTACATTTCAAATAAGATTTTACCGTTCATTTGATTTTTACTTACCTTCATTAACCTATTCCATTGGAATACAGCTCTTCTTTACTCCTTTATTGAACATGAAATATAAAGTCGAAAGATTGTTTTGGCGAAACGCAACAAGCGGATAAAACACAAAATGCCAAGAAATCACTTGGTCGTCTGCTTTCGAAACACAATGGTAACGCCGCGCGATATCTCATTTCGTTCAGTGGCACCCCACGCTAAGCTTCTTTGAACGTTTTCGCGCTTTTTTCGCGCCTTTTTGTTTGTTTGTTTTTGTTTGAGTAACCACTTAATTTCAGCAACTGCAAGTACCGCAAACAGGTGAACCGATGGAAATGTCGACCACCGAAAAACAGGAATACGTTGTGCAAAAGATCCTGCAAAAGAAGGTGGAACGCAAAAAAACCTTCTATTTAGTCCATTGGGAAGGGTAAGTTTTGACGCAAAGATGTGGAATATTAACTAATAACTCTTTAGATACAACAAGCCTGAAGACCTCACTTGGGAGCCATTGGAAAGCTTTGTAAGTTGATAACGTAGAACCGAAAATAAAATGTTTCAGGTTGGCAGCGAAAACCTCATTGAGGAATTCGAAAAATCACACAAGACTGCGCGAAAAAATGCCAGTAAGGTTTCTGTGAAAAAAGGAGTAACCTTGAAAGCTCGAAAGGTAGGTTACAATAAATTGATATGTCATTGGTTTTTTTAGCCGAAGAAGCGCTCAATAGCCGAACTTAGCGATCAAGTTCCGGCAACTCAAGAACCGCCGGCAAAGGTCACACGGGGACATGAGGTCGAGGCGCCGGCGATTGACTCGTTTTTGGGCGATCCGACTACTTGGTCTAAGAGTCAGTATCGCGTGGAAACAGAGGTCGTCAAACGCGTTCTTGACATCAGCAAAGTCGAGAATGGCCTGTTTGTCATTTGCGCGTTTTCTGATGAGTTGGAATTGACCATCGCCGACATCGAACCGACTCCGTACGAATTGATCCGAGAACTTGAGCCTACGGTATTTATGTGTCCTTGAGCTTGTAACTAATAAGCAAACACATTTCAGATTATGCTTGACTATCTTGCTACCTACTTGTTGTAAGTACTGGCTCACTGATTATGCCTCACTTTTTGAATCTCTGAATTTGTTATTTCGATACAAATAATTTCACCCTTATGTATTTACTTTAATGCATCCAATCGCAATAATTTTGAATAAATTTTTCTCCCGACAAACATTTTCACTTGTTTTAATTTTCAAACCAGCGGGTTTGTCAAATCAGTCAATTAACATCTCAGTTCTCTTATGAGATCGGTTGTATTATGCAAAATGAGGCCATTAACCGTGGTCCGTAAGACAAGAAAACGATTTAAGGATCGTTTATTTTACTCGTATCCTAAAAATTCACGATTTTGAACTCAGATTGAACTGACTCTCATGCTCGGTAATGCCATTATCCATTGGACATTGAATTGGATGAATTCCGTAGATCACTCCACCACGTTGATTCTACGCATTTCTTGTTTCGTTTGCTGAAATATACTTCTTAGAAATCAAAACGTAAAAATGACTGTCATGTAGAAAACAAATCGACGGCTATGAACGATGAATAGAATCCAAGTTCAAGTTCTCCTACGTTAAAATTACCTTTAACTTTGTTTGGAGCTCCATCTGAACCCACGACCTTTTCATTCGGATGAATCAAAGCAGCGTCTTGATCAACAGATTGAGCGGTCAAGTAAGACGACGAGTTCGAAGTGTTTCTATGAAGTTGTTTAGTGCCGCTTCCGGACTCGACTGCCTCTCCGCTAAGCACCGTTGTATCGTCCAAACTTCTGACCGATTCGTGAGAAAGACTTTTCGGTTTCGGACTTTTAGTTGTAAACACCGTGACTCGTTTCTATTCATGCCGATTACTTTATTTGTAATGTCTACTAACCTTGCTCTTCTTGACATTCAACTGATCGGGTGCATAAGCTGGATTTGCTTTTTGCCATTCAGCCTCTGTACACGAACTCAACGGAATACCATCACTGGACACCACGGAACGTTTGACGCGTTTTTCTTTCTTCGTGGACATTCAAGCAGATGACCAGACGCTCCAAAATGATCGAGACACAAATGAGAATCGACGCTTTCAAATCTCCATTCGTCGATCATTTTACTTGAAAAACACAAGTGACTTGGTTCTTTTGAAGATGACGACAAGAGTTCGGGGGTATAGCTCAGGGGTAGAGCGCTCGCTTCGCATGCGAGAAGTCTGGGGTTCAATTCCCCATACCTCCAACTTTACTTTTGCTTCTTCAGTTCTTTTGCCATCATATTCATCGCCATTTCATCTGCAATTCAATTACTACCCATCACTGTATCCACTTTTGGACGGTTGTTTACTTAATAGCTCTCACCTACGCTCCTAACAGCAAACAAAAAATTACCCCCGCATGTTTCCTTTTTTTAATGCTTGCAACTAATTAAACATCTGAATCACCGGTTTCGGTTTCCTATAAAAGTAGAATTCCTGAACGTAATAATCACTAGTTTATTTCGACCAATCATGAGCACCCATTTTCTCTTCGTGTTCTTCTTCTCGACTCTGATTCTCATTCAATGTAAGAAAACACGTGTTGATGTTAGCATAATCAATTTAGGCGTTCCACTCTCCTTCCAATCTTCTTACGACGAACAACGAGAAGGAAAACGATCGCTGAAGAAGTTCAATGGCACTCGTCAAACTGATGAGCACTCCGAGAGCCACGACTCCAAAACATCTACTCATCGAAATGAACACGCGGAGGGCATGGAAGAGCAACAAGAAGACCAATATCGAACTCACTACAACGAAACTTCCGATCAACCTCGTGGTCACCTTCCTTTGTTTGAACCGTGGACTCATCAACACGGAAATCGAAATAAAACTCAGGAATCCGAAAACGAACATCATCAAAAATCGGGACAAAATGGAACAGTTGAAGGAACCCATGAGTTTGGAAGTGGACATCACGAAGAGTCTTCAACAACAAACAACAACCAAACTCGTAGCTCAAATCATAGTGGTCATTCTGAAGCTACTCACGAATCGAAAACCACTTCTACTCACGACCATTCTTCTAGCCAGAACTCACATCATGAACACAAAGATGAAAACCATTCTTCCAATCAAACTGGCGGTCACAATCACACTTTAACTCACGAAGAAGAAAACGAGTGGTGGACGAGTAAGGGTGAAAACCAATCAAACGAATCGATGAACCACGAACATCAATCGTCTTCCAGTGAATCCGAAACCACAGATTCGAAGGTCGAAGGTCATCAAGAACATGGAAACTGCTTATGTCCGTGTCAATGTAAATCGTTTCCTTTGTTGTAAATCCAATTATTATTCTACTGGCTATTCCTGTTAAATTGTTTATTCCTGCCTTCGATCAAACATAAATTGTACGATTGGAAAAAGATATGCCAAAATTAGTTTTACGGTAAACAAAAAGAATTTCAAGGACGGTGCACGTGATGAATACACTAATACATAAATTAGCTCCATTTAAACTGATCATTGATTGCATTGTTTAGCCAGAAGTTTCTCTTGAAACATTTGCAAGTAATCGGGACGCGAACAGAGGAATAGCAGTTGAGAAGTCAGTAATTGAGTCGCATTGTTATTCAATGTGGATAATCCGGTGACTGGAAAGAGCGCGTTTGTGTTATTTTCAATCGATTTCACCGGCAATGATCTCATAGCCGCCAACAAATCCAATGGTGGTAACGGCGAAACAGAAGCTGAAGAAGTCGGTGGAAATTTAAACGCCGACTCGGGTTCGTTCATTTCTTCCAAATTGAGATTCGTATTGCGAACTGCCGAGTTCCATTGCTCCAAACTTGCCGACGTAACGCTTTTGCGGTAACGAGCTCGACGATTGCTGAACCAAACCTAAAACTCCCAAAGTTACGGTCTATTGTGATGTCTCGAATAATTACCTGAATTTTGCTTTCACTGAGACCGGTTTCCCGTGAAATTTGTTCACGTTGCTGTGCGTCCGGATAAGTGTTCGAGTGAAAGGCCGATTCCAAACATTCCAACTGTTCAGGTGAAAACCACGTGCGACAACGACGACTACCGAACGTGCCGCCGTACAAGTTGTTGATGTTGTTCGCAAATTCTGCTTCTTCTTCGGTATCTAAACCATAGAGATTTATTAATGATTCGCTTGAAAAAGAGTAGCTTATAAAACAAAAGTTTTTTTGGCTCTAAGAGATTCACAATTACAATCCCGTGCACTCAAGACCTTGTGTCTAATGCAAACAATTTGAATGTCAATCACCAAAATCCACGGCTAATTGTTGGAATTTGGGAAAAAACTGCGCGTGCGACACATTTTGAAGCTGCTAATTTACGCTTCCAACTGCCAATTTAACAACAAGCGATTTGCTTGACCGTTTTGGCTGTTTACGCCTTTTACCGAATTCGCAAGAGATTGATTGTGAGCAGATAAAGCGAAGCAATGAGCTTTAAAGGTATTCCCGCTGTTGCTTACCGTGTTCTTCGCCGAGAATACCACTGATACTGTGTTTGAGAGCACGTTTTTGTTTGATTCCACGATGATTACGAATGAGCTTAGCGATTGCGTGAGTTGAAGGAATAGTAGAACGATCACAAAATCCACTAGACATCAATAGACTGCGAATTTGAGCTGCGGGTAGGTCGGGATTTTGATCGTGAACTTCGACAACTTTTTTCTCAACTCCTTCCAACGATTTGCGATTTGTTTTTGTTGTTCCACCAATTTGACCGGGAACCACAGTGCCAGTCTCAGCATAACGATACAAAATTTTCGATACACAACCATGCGAGACGCGTAATTGACGGCTGATATGACAGGGTCTGAAAGTGTTTATATGAATGGCTGCTAAGTCAAACTTCATGTCCTACTTAATTCCTTTTGCTGCCAACTCAACGATCTTCAAACGAATATGATGCGGAAGCGGTCGTCCATTGATAAAAACACCACCTAGCTGATTGACCCGTCCCTGTAAACGAAAATTAAAATAAAAGTTATGTGAGCTAACTAGACGGTTGACCTTCTACCGTACTACTCGTGTTCATGCGTGACTAAAACTTTACATCTCAGCAAACACGAGTTGTCAAATGATTTGCGATTCTTGCCCTTAAGATTAATGAAATACAAACAATGAGAAAGCTCGCATCGTTGGCTATTAATTAAGGAATCCATTGGCGTGTTTGCTAAACGTGCGTAAATTCTCGTTTTCGGATTCCGATCGTTTTGCTGCATCGAATATCCAAATCGTTCGATCGCAGACACTTACCGTAAGCTTTGCCGGGAAAGACATGACGGATTTGATTTTAGACAAAACCATGAACTAACAATCGAATTGTATTTTGAACTTGAATTACAATTTCAGAAATCACAAATAAAAGCGTCTCCAAAATTCGTACATTTCAATATGTAAACGTAATAACTCTCGTGTTTGCTTTGTAGTTTCCGGTCCAACACTTTTAAAATGCAAATATACTAACCTGTCCCATGATAAAATTCAATGGCGGAGACTTGTCGCTGCAACTTCCTTGATTTGAAGACATCGAATTGAATGAAGAAGTGGTGGAGTCATCCGAAGCCGAAGAACCGGCTCGTTGTTTCGGATCGATTGGTGCGTTCAACTCCATTTTGTTGTTAACAAGAAATTAGGCTATGAAGCACAAAGCAAGTGGCTACGATAGCAGTTGAATACAACTTGAAATGTCAACTGAAATCAAACTGTTAACTAGTAAACAGCCAAACTGAAGCGCGACGAGAAGAACCGTATTGTTACCGTAAACCAAAAGAAAATCCGCGAATTGTGGGGCGTTGTCGATGTGATGAAGCGCGAAATAGAAGTGAACGAAGAGCGTGATTTGCGCGTTCCTCAAATATCCGCTCTGCTCAACGTCGATGCGTAAAGCGCTTTTCTTCGATCCGCATTGTCGTTGTGAACATCGTTGCGCTTCATTGACACCAAACAAACCACGCCTTCAATTCGATTTCCACACGCTGCATTTAGGTTCAACATCAAAAACGGGCGGAGTCTACGCAAAAAACGTCGACGACGTCAAAAATCCACGCGTCGTCAATCGTTCTTACCGTACGCTCAGCTCCGCGGATTTGATGCGCGAAAAAGCGAACGCGCAAAAACATCGGAAATTAAAATTCTCATTCGCTACTTCAGTTTCTTTCAACAAGATGGAAGTCAATTTGGAAAAACGGTCTCGTTTTTGGAGGATGAGAATCAAACTGACATTGAAAATTACGAACGGAAAATTAATTTTTCGATTGAGACTCCAAATTCGCGCACGTACAATCGGAAACGATCAGTCCGCGAATGTTGTTTCCGTTTTCGGTGGGAAACTCACGGACCTGTAAATTAAGTTCTTGCTTGGAAGTTGCGTACAGTAAACGCGCATGTTTTTGCTCTTCAATACACACGATTTGAACTTCTCGGTTGTCTTAGTAAGCTATAAAATTGGCTGTGATTGGCCTCAAGCGAACTTCCCTATCAGTTAATAGACGCTACAAACACTAAAAACTTAAAGGTAGTTGCTTAAAACCCCCCGAACGTAATACTGACGCTCGTCTCAGCGGTATTAGAACTTAAAACTATGATGAGAGTGTTGGTCGCTAAATTCGGAGTCTTTGATTGCGGTAATTTTGGCAAACAATTCACGTGCGTCAAATCAAAGGCGATTTCATTGCTAAAAACCGATTGATGATAGAGCTGATTTGGACTTTTTGTCGGATTTTCGAATTCGGTCAACATTTACGCCATGTGGTCGCAAAGCTGCGAAGGATCTGGAAGCTGCGATTTGATATTACATGCGCAGGACGAAGATACTTAAACTTTGTCTAAGTTTAAGATAATCGTCTTTCTTAAGTCCTGGGTATGACGTAAAACTGCATCCGGTCTACTCCAGGGCTAGCAACCCGCAAGCGGACTTTAAACATAACCTGCTACGACTCGACCAATGAGGGTCCGCACTGGCGTTTTGAAGCACCATCGCTCTACGGGTACAAGGACGCAACGGACTTCAAACGGACCTGCAGAACAAAACCGCCAAGGATTGAGTACCCCCCAACAGCTCCACGTCCTCACGTACAACTTGCAATATGGCATCGAAACGGCCGCGAAGAAGAACATGCTCATGGAACAACTTCGAGACCTCCATCAATTCAAGTACGACGTCATTGGGCTCAGCGAAACACATGCACATTCGGAATCGAGAACGACATGGACCGAAACCGGCGACGAACTGTTCATTGGAGCACAAACTGGACGAATTGGTGGTGTTGGATTCATTGTCAACAAACGTATCGTGGACCGAATTATCGAAGTCAACGTACGTTCCAACCGAGTTGCCACTTTGAAACTTCAGCTGGACTCCAAGAAGACACTGCTCATTGTTCAAGTGTATGCTCCACATTCTGCATACCAACTTGAAGACATTGAGCAGTTCTACGATCAACTACGAGATGCACTAGACCAACCTGCAATTCACAAGATGGTAATAGGCGACTTCAACTGTCAACTTGGACCAAGAACCTCAACTCAACGATTCATGGGTACCTTCACCGGAAACGAATGGAAACAGGACGGGTATGGAGAGATGCTTGCCGACTTCGCAGAAGAACAACATCTTTTTATCACTAACACCTATTTCCAAAAGAACCCAACGAAACGATGGACTTGGGAATCGTGCAACTCGGATGGTAATGGCAACAAGTACCGAAATGAAATCGATTACGGTCTAATCAACAATCGACGGTTAGTTACCAACATTGAATTCATTTCGCGCCTCAATGGATCCGATCACCGACCAGTTCGCTTTACTTTGAACGTTCCGATGCTTCTCAAACGCAAAAAGTTCGTTCACAAAACTCAGACCTTCAACCCGGAACTGTTCCACACTTCAATCGCAAACACCACTTGGAAATTGGACGGAACCTTGACAGATAAGTTTGAACTTTTACAGAACAAACTTCAATCCTGTGCCAAGACCACTTCAATGATCAAGCCCAAGCATCCTTCACGTCTTACCGCACAAACTCATTTGTTGCTGAAGAAACGAAAGGAAATGGACCGCACCGCCAACCCGATTGAATTTGTGGAACTTTCAAAGCTCATTCGACGCGAGGTAAAGAACGACTTTGACAACTTTCGACTTCAGAAGCTTTTGGACGCAGCAGAGAAACATCGCAGTTTGAAGAAATGCAAACGACAACTCCGTCAACAACTTGGAACGATGCGTGCGCTGAAAGCGGAAGATGGAACTACATTGACGAAACGGTCGGACATCGAAAAACGATGCAAAGAATTTTACACTGATCTCTTTGCATCAAAGATGAACGTTCCGTTAGACGTCGACCATCGCGAAGAAGAATCGGTTCCTGAGTTCATCATCTCCGAAGTTCGTGCAGCTGTGGAAAGCTTGAAGAACGACAAGGCACCTGGACCGGATGGAATCACAAACGAGATGCTCAAACATGGTGGGTTTCAACTATGGACCACCTTGACATCGATGTTCAACGATTGCCTCCGAGAAGAAGACGTCCCGAATCAATGGAAGACTTCAAGAACCGTCATCTTACCTAAGAAAGGCGATCTTAAAGACCTTCGGAACTACCGGCCAATTGCACTCTTGCCAACAGTCTACAAGCTTTTCACAAAAGTTTTGGTCAATCGAATGACGAGGCAGCTGGACGACCAACAACCACGAGAACAAGCAGGATTTCGCTCTGGATACTCGACAATGGACCATCTCCAAACCGTGAACCAAGTGATGGAGCGATGCCGTGAGTTCAAAATGCCACTCTGTCTGGTCTTTGTAGACTATGAGAAGGCATTTGACTCTGTGGAAATCAAAGCCGTCATCAACTCACTGAACCATCAGAACATCGCCAAGAAGTACACCAGAACGCTGCTCAACATCAACTCCAATTGCACAACAACCTTCCAGCTTTTCTACAAACCAATTGAAGTTCCAGTGTGTCGTGGTGTAAGACAAGGTGACACCATTTCGCCGAAACTTTTCACTGCCGCACTGGAAGACGTTTTTCGTCAGTTGGATTGGAGCAACTATGGAATCCAAATTGTTGGCGAACGGCTCCATCATCTTCGATTCGCTGACGACATTGTTCTGTTCGCCCACGACTTCCAAACGGCAGAACTGATGCTCAACGAACTCGATGACGTCGGAAAACGAATTGGACTTCGAATAAACCGAAAGAAGACACAAGTCATGGCGAACCCAAGTTGTGGTACAGGCATCATCAGTCTCCAACATGAACCTATCCAACGGGTAAGCAAGTACGTTTATTTAGGCCAAGAACTCACCGAAGACCACAAAATCGACGGTGAGATTCGAAGAAGACGATCGGCAGCTTGGTCTGGATTCAAAAACATCCAAGAAGTGCTGAAGAAAACCAAAGACGCCAACGTACGTGCTCAACTCTTCAACTCAACTGTTCTACCTGCTCTCAACTATGGATCGGAAACTTGGACAATGCGAAAAAGCGAACGAACCAAGTTGACAACAACCCAACGAGCAATGGAACGCAGACTTCTTGGAATTCGGCTACGAGACGAAGTACGAAGTGAGAACATCCGAGCCCAAACAAAGTTTAAGGACGCGGCAGAAGATGCACTTAAACGTAAGTTTCAATGGGCCGGTCACATAGCAAGACGAAGTGACAACCGATGGACAACTAGAACAACCTTCTGGAGGCCATGGGGTCATAAAAGACCACTTGGAAGACCGGCAGATCGATGGCGCAAGGACTTGGAACGAACGTTGGGAACAAAATGGCATCGAATCGCTCAAGACCGGAGCGAATGGAAAGAGCGGTCGAAGTATTCGCATCAACACACCAACTAATTACCACCTTTTGTTTACATCTTTGTTGTTATGTTGATTGAACCGAATAAATCATTGTTGTTTGTCTTTCTTAACACCCACAATGAGAAATTGATGATGACGTGTGCACGAGCGACTTATACTCATCCGTTGTGAAATGGACGTGTAGCAGAAGAGTTGGTCAGTAAACGGAAATCAACGTCTTGACCTGTTGACGATATTCGAGTTTAAGATCATTGAGCATGCGTATCTATCTTAAACTCCTCTTTGACTTGAAATTTCATGACAACATGCTTCGTGATATCTCCAACTAACAGACTTAATGTCAAGATGCTTCTCGCTAGGATTTGCAACTGCTCTTTGAGTTTGCGAAATACGAGAAGATGTGGTTGCTAATCAGAAAGTACGAGTAGCTTCGCAAACGGAACGAATTTCGTGACGAATAAGATCACACATCCGTGGGTGGAAGTAATCGTGTTGCATAAGAATAGACGTAATAGCCGCGAAGTGTGAAGTCTGATCTTTAGGTTCATGTAATTTGTAACACATGAGTTTCCAAATGTTGGTGAAACACGTGAAGACCACGGAATGTGACCACTTTTTGAATCAAGTCGAAACGTTCAAATCTTGTCGTAAACAATGAAAATGAAAAGTACAAAAATTTAGCTTTTATTTTCACCGGACGCGTGATTTTGCCAAAAAACTTCAAATTCACACATGAACTTTATGGGCCACGAAGATATACGACTACGATACATCTACAGGGTGTCTCAAAAAAAAGGGCAATCGTGCTGTAACTTTTTAACCAGCCATTGTATGAAGATTCTGTAAAAAGCAACTAAGGTTCTTTTTGGCCGCGGAGTCGATTGGTCTAATTTTCTGCCGGATCGGACAAGTCCGCAGGCTGCTATGGACAATTTTGTACCTCCAAGCGAGTTTAACGCTGCGAGTTTTTGCATAAATTTACAAACGCTGCTTCTCATTCTTCATTTTTGTCTTCGTTATGACGGTCAGTCGTTATCAATTCACTTATGACAATCCGGATTTTGGAAGCATGGGAAGAACTCGGGCACAACATTCCATTGTGCAATTTGTGGGTTAATAAGTTTCTTAAGCGCATTACTTTGGTAGTACGGGAACACGGAGGCCACATTGAACATCTTGTTAACAAACTGTAATTTTTAATCTTAAATTGTTATAAAATAATCTGTAATCAAGTTCATCCATCAAGTGACATAACGAAGTCACGTCATTTTTGCCTTGCTTCAATTATTGATATCGCCAGCGCTTAAAAAAAATGAAGAATGGGAAGCATCGTTTGTAAATTTATGCAAAAACTCGCAGCGTTAAACTCGCTTGGAGGTACAAAATTGTCCATAGCAGCCTGCGGACTTGTCCGATCCGGCAGAAAATTAGACCAATCGACTCCGCGGCCAAAAAGAACCTTAGTTGCTTTTTACAGAATCTTCATACAATGGCTGGTTAAAAAGTTACAGCACGATTGCCCTTTTTTTTGAGACACCCTGTAATTTTGGATGCGAAATTGTGCTGAAAGTGCTGAATTTCTCGGTGTAGAATGCAGTCCACGAATTTTTCCTAACTTAACCGTATGCTAATTAAGATTCCAAAACAAAAAGTTTTGTAAGCTTTTTGACCGCAAATTAATCCGGAAAAGTTGAGGATTTCCGAGATTCACCCGTGCTAATCCAACTGTTTGGTTTGCTACGCTTCTTTCGTTGTGGTTGTTGTTGTTTTGGTCGAAGATTAGAGGCGGACGAAAAATGCTTAGTTCGCTTGTATTCTTAAATTGCAGAATCGGGAAGTAATTTCTGTTTCTAATTGACGTCCGAAGCGATTGGGAAACGATGTAAGTTGGAAGGATCGCACGTCATTTTGGACCTCGAAACAGATGGGGTATAAAAAAAAACGTTGTTATCCCATTGCAAAAATAACTACGATCCGCTTTTGATCAGAAATCTCTAGGAAAGCGCTACGTAAGGAAGCAGATAGCTTAAGAAGAACTTCGTGTGGGTCATCGGCTTCCGCTCTGCAAGCGCCTTAGAAGGCTGACTGTTGTTCGTTGACGAAGCTTGTGATTATTTCGAACGTGGTCAACAAACGAAAAGCATCGCGTTGGTTAAGATTTCAAGAAATCCGGTTAATGCCGTCTCAGAATTTGTTTATTTATGATCATCATCGACGTCTGCTATAATGAGCCTAACCGATGGTTGATCCGCAGAGCATAGCACGTCATGAATTTTCTGGTAATCATGAATCGGATGTTTTCTCGAAAGTTCTCAAATGTCGCAGCAACAACTCTTCTAAGGCATCAATTAAAGCGTCTTGTTTTTGAAATTCATAATTACCGTTAATATCTCTAGGAATCGCTTGACAGACTAACCACCAGTGTTTAGTCGATTTTGTTTCCTTTTTTCGCAAGTGCTAACAAACAGGTGCACTAATTACAATGTAGAATGAGAACATGATGTGAAATAAGAACGTAAATACATAGAACTGTAACAAAAGACCTGTGGTCAGCAAAAGTTCAAACAACCGAGTTGACGTAACTCGCAAGCAACCGATCAAAACGTCTGAGCACAGGCGGCACGTCCTGTTTAAACATCAAAACCACAGGTTATGCCGCACACGTTGGCACGCGAATGTTAGCGTGCGAGTGAGGACCGGAACGAAAAGATTTGATTGTTCGCGTATAAGTGCAATTATTGCGTTTACGGTCTTGTCAGTGACAAAAAACCGAGACAAATGAATTCGTAGAAAATCCAAAATTTAACAGCCAATTGCTCGTCTGTTTAATCGAGACGACATATTCACCAACCGTAGTTTTGAAAGGTTCGATGATCAGAAAAACAAACCCAAGGACAAAATTCGCCGAAGCTTCTTCTACTTATTCGAATACAAATTCCGTTCGCATTGACGATTCTACGGTAATAGAAAGAAAACGACAATCACGAATTGTCCTTTGAAACGTAAAAGTACACGAACCTTTGAGTTCGCTAATTTCTAGAGCACTTTACTTTACCGCAGATTTTGGACTACGATCATTAACCCGGTGGTAATCGTAAAACAAAAGCGGTGTTCATCAAAAGGACTCCACCTTCCGAACGTGTAAATTGGCGGTTCATGCTCTCGATCGAGATCACCGTTGATCATCTGGTCGGCATCGTTTTTTGGTTTCCCTTTCACGCTGCGATGACCCTCGGGCGCAACTCCCGCTGTGGGTTATGAAGATGTTACGATACGAAAGCAATGAACGATGGCCAATTGCAGACGTTGAATTTCAAAAACCAATCAACCAAAATGTGTTTTATGATGTTAACTATGCTGAGGCGACGTCGAATTGCTTTCTCGTTTACAAACGTTGAAATTAAAAATTCAAAACCGGTCTTTTTGTTATGCTTTTTGATTCCCAACACCGAAACTGTCTGTGGTTGATGCACCAGTCCAATTCAACTTCAATCGCAGAATATCAAGAAGTTTGCACTTTAAATATGTCTTAATTACATTTCTGTTGCATTGACGACTTCTGTCGTAAAATGAAGCCGCTGAACTGCTGTTTTTCGCACATAATTCTTTTCTTCGCTTGTGCAATGGATCGTAAAATCGCACAAACTTTTAATTGTTAAACAGCGTTCAGTCGTTAAGATCTGTCTTCGGTGATAAATGTCGTGAGAAAACCGAAATGATAAAAATTCGACGGTCACATTGAAGCCCACTGGAACAATGTATGCACCCGGATGTCCACGTGCTTACTTCTACGTAGACCGACGCAATTGACGTATCTTCCTATAATTCATGGTCATTGAATTCTGAGCTTACCGCTATGTGTTTACGTAGTGGTTGAAAGAGGACACTAAAACACAAGTTGACGGCTACAATCCTTAACGAGAAGATCTTTCGATTTTTCCGTTACAATTTGTGGTTCAGGTGGCAAATCGTTGCATCAATCTCTCCAACTTCAGTCAGTGGAACGACGCATTTGGGCAAATGCCAATAATTGTAGTTGTTGTTAATACGCGATTTAAACTAGGAAAGTGATTACAGGCATCTCGAAATCGCACGACTATTAATCCAAGCAATTCAGAAGTTCTGTATCATCGGATTCAGTTTGTGTCTTTGTCGACTGCAAATCCGATGAGGAAAAGGAAGTTCGGCATTGACATTTACAGAACATAAACACAAATCTGAGCTGTAGCTGCGCACGGGTTTATAGATATTTCAATTTGCAACTTTCTGATTTGTTTTGATAACTCGAACCGTCGACATGAACGGGCGTCGTTCTCAAAATTCGGTCAAAATGATTGAACATTCTCGTTTGTGCTGAAGGTGCGACTTTTCACACGTTTGAACACCCGACTTCACACGACCGCCATGAAATTAATTACTCCGAAAACTTCGATCATCAACTGTGTGACTTGTTGGAATGGCAAACGGCTTTTTTTCAACTTCTTTTTGCGCTTCAACTGTTCGCTGAATATCCTTCTCTTGCCTTTATGTCACCTCTTAATTAGTTTTTAAGCTTGCAGTCTCTTCAACTTTGTTTACAAAACAATCCGACGTCACAAACATGATGCCGCTCCAGTGATTTATTTCGTTTTGGGGTCAAAATGATCGAATGTCCGTTTGTTTTGAAGAAGATAACATTGATTGCGGTCTTTTTTAGCACTTCCAAGCTAAGCCCTCCAGCCATTTGCAATCTCAAAAACAGCCGACACTCATCAAATACCGAATACGAGTAGTTTTTCTGAAATTGAACGATCTGTTGAGCTTCTAAGTTGAAACCCAGAAATAATCGAGACTCATAACTCACTTAAATGAGGTCATTGCTCTCGATTCGCGAAGGTAATCAAGTTCATTTGTCATTTCAACTCTCGATCCTTATCTTCAACAATCGACCTCCGTTTTGCGAGAATCAACAGCACGTGTGGTTTTCACACTTACTGTCTGATTGATAATTGGCTTTGATCGTTTTAACGACTCTCGATCAGCATCTCAAGTTGTCTTTTTTCGATCGAACGCCAATTCCGATTAGTAACACACGTTGACAAGCGATCCAATCTGCGAAATAAATACCGTATGAAGTCGACTATTTTTGGTGTGCAAATTTTTTGCTTGTTAGGATTGAAAAGCAATAGTTGCAGTCGAAAACTTATGATGAATCATAAAACTGTAACGTTTCTGTACTTTTTTTGCGCACTTACACAGAAGTCGTGAAAATGGTCGTTTAGTCGCACTTCGCGTGCCATCGCGGTAATTAATCAGTTCGCAGATAGAGATCAGAGGCGCATGAAACCACCAGTCAGCATCCGAATAATGAGATCGTCATTGCCAGTGGTGAGGTAAACTGTTGCGGAAAGACGATAACCGAAACTACTCCATCATCTTCGCTTCAACTCGTAAATTTCAACGATAAAACTCATAACTTTTGTTTTCAAGGTTACTTCTCGATTTCACAAAACTTATACCATTTATCTTTTATCTTATATGAATACAAAATACAGAGATTATTGGTTAGTAAAAGGGTAGTTTTTGACAGCCATGAGTTAAAACCAAGTTGTTTTCAAAAGGATAACGAGATCCTAAATTTTCGAAGAAATCTGTTAGATAGCCGACAATCTTATGGCATCTTTTTTTGAGAGAACTGAGTAGCCAGAAAATTAAGTTGTTGCAACAATGAGAAGTCGGGTTGAAAACACAAAATAGGATTGGCAATTGGAATGTTGTAGTGTGGAAACAAACTAGAAAGAACGGGCGAAGAACTAGCATATGGTAGTTGATGTTGTTGAACGACGGGACTAGAAGCAGATGGAGAGATTTGTTGAGCTGCAGCGTTACGTAAGAATTGCTAAAAATTGAGAATTAAAAAGCACTTGGTTTCATCAAATACCTCCGCGGTGAAAGCAGGATTGTTACCGAGAATTTTGCGTTGACGTGCACGACGATTGCTGAACCAAACCTAGAGTTGAAATTGTATCTTAAACGTTCGTCTCCGTGCTACCTGAATCTTATTTTCATCGAGGCCGGTTGAGAGAGCTAGTTTTTCCTTTTGTACTGGAGTCGGATACGGTTCCTCATTGTAAGCACGTTCCAATATATCAACTTGATGAGCAGCAAAATTGGTGCGAACTCGAGTCGTTGGCGTGGACGATGTCGAACGATCGTCACTCAATGAGTGATTGCCTTAAAGGATTACGGAAATTAATTGTTGTTTCCAAATTTGTTGAAACACTGCGGGCTACGAAATGCGCTAAACTGCGGCGATAATCGATCAAGCAGTACGATAGAATGATTCATCGTTTAGCTAATTTACGGGCCACAATATCAGCGCGTAGGTCGATGACGCACCGCGGGCGATTTGCCGCAAAAGAAACTGTCGAACAGGATGACCGACAGATCACGGGTGCCACCGAAATCGCTTGACACCCGCCGCCAAAGCTGAGCGGTAAAATCGAAAGCCAATCAGTGGTATCGATTATGACGAACGCATTGACACCTGATATCAACAAACATGCAATTAGAAGACGAAACCGTTGCCAAAGTTCAATGGGACCTCAAGTCGAAAAGGTGCCATTTGGTCGAGACATCTGTCGACTTTCGGAGTTCAAACAAAAGATTGTGCAATGGGACTTGTTTGTCAAATTGCCGCACGTGTAGAAGAAATCGAAAAGTTTGATCCGTCTAATCCACTAACGCGACAATTGACAAGTTGAAAACTGCAAAACCGCGTGCCGCTTCTCCACATGAACCGGAAGTCCAGCGCATGTTCGGTAACGGAAAACGACAACTTTCGTTCTTCCGCCGACTTTTTGATCGGACCGTTTTTGGACGATCGTTGGGATTAACGAACGAACAATGCGGTTTGCTTGTCGCAGCTGTTCGACTCGTTTTTGTTTGTCGAAAATCGAATTCGGTAAAAGCGAACAAACGAGCGATCGAGAGTTGATTAAGCGCGCATCTTCGCTTTACAGTAGGAAAGTGAACAAAGTGATCGATTGATCGTTTTGACTTTTCAAGTGTCGAACAAGCGGTCCGATTGATTGGTGATGAATGTTTAAAGGAAGAACTAACCTCGGTCCTCGTTTGTCGCTAAAATGTTTTCGATCGAAAAAGTTGATTTTTGCGGTGGTTGATTTGACGATGTGGTTTCATGATGAAGAGGAACCGTTGGAGTGCTTGTCGTTGGAAAATCGAGTGGACCACCGCTGACCCGATTCGTTGCAAAACTGCGATTTTTTTTGAGATGGCGATTAATAGCCGAAACTGTCGGTGCTGTTGTTTTCGTGCAAACTCCGCTGTCGATCAAATGCTGACGAATTTCTTGAGCCCCCCAATCGGAATGAGATTCTTTTAGCATTGTGATAGGTTTCTCCACTGATTGAATCGTAACACGTTGTCGTGGATTACCACCAATCTAAAGAACACAATCATTGAGTTTGAACGGCATCTTAGCTCACTTGTCCGGGCGAAATCGATCCCGTTGCAGCGTAACGGTTTAGAATCTTTGAAACCGCCCCATGCGAGATCTTTAGCTCTCGACTGATATCGCAGGGTCTAAAGCCAACTATTGTTGTAGTTTAACTTTACAATTTCTCACTTGATTCCCATTTTGCTTCGTCGAATGATCTCGATTCGCGTGTCCATGGGTAGAGGTCGGCCATTAATATAGTTACCTCCAAGCTGATTCACACGGCCCTGCAACCAAATCAATTGTGGGATTTCGACAATTTTTAAACCGTAACGCAAATTAATGTGCAAGTTTAAGCGCCAGCGGATTGGCCGTTGGCTTCGAGTTTTGATCGCCAATCGATCACAACCGCCGACTTGTTTCTACGCCAATCTGTCGGGCGTGTCGATCTGTTGACTTCGAATTGCAGTCAATCGGAAACATTTCCCCCCGTGACTTCAATTTCCTCTTTAGCTTTTAACGAAAAACAACAAAACGATTAATTGAGAAAACTTGCAAAAGGTACGAGATCGTTTTAAACATAAGGAATTTAATCAACTTACTTGGCCCATGATCGATTGAATGAATTTGGCGTTGGGTTCCGTCGATGATATCGTTGACATTTTGCCGAGCGATCTCTGCATTGACGGCCAACGTTTGTTATCTAAACGGTTTTCGATTACTGCGGTAGTTGAGTGGCGGAAAGGAATCTCGTTTTTGCTCTCGACAACTCGTCACGCTGAAGAAACGATGAGAAGAAAAGAAGCGTGGAGAAAAAGCGCAACGATCGAAAAGAGCGACTGAAGTTTTGATAAGCGGAGAACGATTTCGATTTGCGCGTGTCGGACTGAGAAACGATCTATATTCTTGTTACACGTAACAGTGAAAAACCGCGAACAGTCTTCTTCAACAAACGAAAACGCTTATCATCGCGTGCAAAGCGATCATCTATGTTCTGTAGCCGTTTAGATGCGTGCAAACGAAGATCGCTTCTTTATTTTTCAAATTCCATGCTCACAACAAACTCATGATCAAAAACTTTAGCCGTTCAAATCCAATTGGGCGGTGTCAGTTAAACGTTTGCGCTCAACCCACTCACGAAAATCGCGGTTCGTCGCACGTCAACCAATGGGGCGACGTTTCTCGCCGTCGATCACAGCGCTCGCTCCGCCTGTTTGTCACCGTAACACTTTGCGCGTCAAACAAATTCGCGAAAATTGTGGGAAAATGAATACGAAGTTTGAATTTTTGAGCGTGCGCGATTCCAGAAAATGAAAAAGATACCAAATTCATGACGTTAACCGTAAAATCCAAAAACACAAAGCGTAAGAGTACAAGTTTATGCAAATTATAGGACACTTGGAAGAATGACCGTATACCGAAAAATTACGAAGATTCAAAACAACAAGCGAATCGTCTTATTTCAGGGCGTGATTGTCGGCGATTAACAGCACAAGTCTCCCTACTGATGCAAATTGTCAACGACATGCCACGATCATAAGTCGATTGAGAAGAGGTGTAAGTTAGGCGATTGATCGAATTAACACCCGCTTCAATTAACGACTTACACGTCCGAAAAAGTCGTCTCAACTACAGAAATACGCTTAAGGAAATGAGATAATAAACCGAATCTTCATGGTTAGGCCCTCGATTGATCATAACCTGCGGCCATTCTGTTTGTGACCCGTGCCGGAAAAACGTGTTAAAGAAACGGTAGATGACTAATGGAATTAATACCTAAACGGTTTACCATCACTACTACCCTACACTTATTATGCAACTGGTGAGTCAAATACCGCGAGTCAATTAATTGGTGTCATAGTGACTGACCATTTGGTTTAATCGACTGACACACTCGTCTTTCGATCACGCTCTTGTGACTTTTGAGCACGTCGGCCCAATTCAGATCGCTTGGGCACCTGCACGAAAAACACTCCCAAAGACCGTCAATTAAGAAGCCGCAGACATTTTTGGGAAGAATGCAAAAGCGTTTTAAAACCAAAACAAACAAGCGGATTGATTGTGGTCTCAATGAAGATCACTTTCTCTCCGAATGACGGAATAGACGCTCGTTTTTTTGGACAACATTACAAAACAATTTGGGCGTTTAGTGAAAGGAATTAAACAACGTGATTTAGACGCGCCATAAAATTCGACAGATTACAAACCAAGAAGCTAATCCAAAACGGCGATTGGAATCGTGTAATCGAACCCGACGATCAGATCCACTCGAAATGACTGTCGACCTGCAGAGCAAGGCCACGCAAAGCCGCAAAAGCCGACAAACTTTGCCGCGTGTCAATTCGCCGATTAGCCGTCGAATTCTGACGACTCAATCGGTTGACCGTCTTTTCCGCTTCTCTGAACGGACAAACCTCGAAGATCGATAATTTTCATAACGCGATAATCAAGAGGTGCGAAATGCATGCGACGAAAATGGGCGGAGCTTTTTTGAAAGACGTCGCTGGAGAGCGTTCGACTGTACAGTCAACGATTACAAACAAAAAACCAACGCCGTTGGGAAAGATATTATGTTTCCAGTCAACTTTGATCTGCTTGGCAGCAGTCTATTCCTCCTTAATGACAATCACACATGCGATTGCTACAAACAATGGCATTTAAAATACACGCGACTTAATTGATGCCAATTCATTTGGGTTTTTTGAGTTTACGGTAATCGAAATTAATCTAACGAGCTTTGTTATGTGAGTAAAAAAGAAGCTGGATCAAACATAATTAAACACTCACTGCTTAGCGACCACAGAATCTCATCCGACTACTATCTTTAGGTTCCTACGTGTGCATAGGAATGTTAAATGATCGTATGGCTGACGGCATTAAATAACGAAATTCCGATCTCATTGTTCAATCGAAAACCTTAGGGTTACCGTATATCGTCCCCTTTCAGTTTGGAAATCAAATTTTTTGCTTAACATCAAAAGGTGCCGCATTCGACCACACAACTTGAATTTATTTCTTTGTCTGAAATGCGCAGATCGAACTTGTTGTTTCGTCGTTTAAACGGTTTTGCCCATCGAGTCGACGGATTCGTAGATCGTAAAATTGCACGGAATTCTGATTTATAGCGTTTGCTTTACAGAGACCTACGGAATTTTGATTAGCTTCCGATTTAATGGTTACTTTTTTTTTTAAATCGTCAAATTGTACGTCTTAGTTGCGAGTTGATGTTAAAAAGCCGACAACAAAGTTTGTATGAACGTCGATGTACGTATTTGAAACATCTGTCTGCAATCAATGATATTCGCTGTTTCTGTCCAAACTGAAAAGTCCTGTTTCTGACCATCGCCACTTTCTTGCCTATGATGAGTGTAAAAATACAGACAAAAATTAACTGAGTTCTAGGCGATCATTATTTTCTGCATGTTCTCGACATCTGAGCCTGCTGTCTACACCGAAGAGAACCTCGTGGGGATGAAAACTGCATCAGTCTACATGATGGAAACCGGTATTAGCAAAAGAATGGATGGTGAATTTGAAGTCAGCAATAGCAACAAAATGAATCTCATCAGACAATAATGTCAATTTTTATCCAAAATGCCTTCATTTTCTGTCATTCCAAGTGCTATAAGTCGATTTCAAATAAACATTAACTATTAAGGAAGAATCAGTTTATTTGCGTGAACATTCAAAGATCTAAAACTATTCCTTTTACGCCGCAGCTGCTGAAGGTCGATTGGTTGGACGATTTGAACTGAAAGTCGCGAACTAGTGATTGGGACTTGACGAGCTCACCGATTGTTACGATAACAACAATAAGCAGCGAAAGCGAAACCACCGATGAGGAGGATTGGAACCGCATTTTCGACCAGAAATGATTGGACACGAACAAAAGCAGAAGGTTGATTGGAGTTGACAGGACCAGTAAGTTCGCTGATCATCGATTTTTTTGTTGCAGCAGCGATGTCCATTCCAGTGTTGGCCATTTGAGCGGAGTCCATGAATACCAACCGAAAGTCAGAGGAACAACAAAATGAATGAACGCAAAGTTTTCGTTCACTTCTGTTCATTTGAATCCAACAGTCGGTTCCGAAATGTTCGTTTGTGTCGAACAGCTTCTTCCGTGGGTAAGTTTATTGGGTAATGGCGTGATTGAAAGTATGTTTCAGATCTATGCAGGAATGGCCGTGAATGTTCTGATGAGCTTGTCTGTGATTGCCGTTAACGTGTTTCTTCTCTATCAATTGTACGTGAAAATGAAAGCTATCAATCCAATCGAAGACGCAAACTTGCGATTCCAAGAGGCGATTCGGGCCGCTGAATTTGCTCGAGTTTGTTTTTTTAGTTCGATTGAACGTTTAAATTTATCGCTTTCAGATGCCAATTGTTGGCGTTTTACTGATGGCAAGTTTGGCAGGAGAGAAGGGAATTTCTCGGGATGAAGTAATTCGAGAGTACGAAAAAGACTCGATGGAACGCCGTGCAATCGTCTACGATGTTTTTGGTCAAAACTCCATTTCCCGCCGCTTCATCGACCGTTATCCATCACAATTTCTTCGCAACGGTTACGAGGGAGAATCTCTCTTACTCTCGACTTTCAACAAAATGTCTGTTATGCAACCGTCTAAACAATAATTCAATCGTTAACATTTGAAATTAAATTGTTTATTTGGGACAAATAAACTTTACGAATTGTTTGATTCTTTGGATTTGATCGTTTCTTTGTTAGTTAGTTGTTTGAAGGCCACGAAAACGCCGTTCTTAAAGATTGGCATCGGAGCTGATTGCATCCAAATCGGAGTTCGAAGATCGGTGTCTTCTGAGCCTGTTCGATTAGTTGAGTAGAATCCTGATCCTACCTTCTTCTTCGGCTGTGGTCGTCTTTTCAGTCTTCTTCAAGGACGAGGTGTGCGGTTTTGAGTTCAGAGATTCCATTTTCAAGTTGGCCGTCTGCTCAGTTAAACTGCACATCGTCTTCTTCGTGGACTTTTGAGATGCTGGTTTTTGTGCAGGAGCTGCTTTCGGGATGGTAACTTGCAGTTCCTCTTCGATCTTCACACTGGTGGTCTGAGTTGTACCCATGAATTTGCGAGCAGACGGAAACGGCGACCTTCTGTTGCCATTTCGTTGACTTACTCGGCTATCTGCAAGCAAGAATTCCATTTCCAGACAATCCAACCACAACGCTTACCCAAAGGTTTCTTGTGAGTGCATTGCAGTTGGAACGAAAGAACCGGGACCGTGACAACAAAAACAAAAAATGTCAAAGTCCAGAAACACAGCAATAACGTCCAACCTTCGACAGAAATCATGCAGCAACTGAATGAATTGACATTTTAAAAAGACCACCCAGAAATTATTTGCATACAAATTCGTTCTAAAAAACTCAAAAAGAACAGTTGCTCGTGGCAGGAATCGAACCTGCGTCGTCGCAGCTTTGCAACATCGACCACAATGCGAAGTACTAACCACTATACTACACGAGCCAAGGGCAAAACCTCCAAAACTGCTTGTTACTCTCACTGTTCAGGGCGCTCAGGGCAACGAGGAGCATCGGGGACGTTTCGATTGTAGTTAAATTTGTTTGATATCACGCAAAGAATCCAAATTTTATCTTTGAATCAAACTGCTGATCCAGTAGTTCAGCTCTTCTGTTGCTCAATAGCACAAATCGACGGGGTTTTGGCCATGAAATCAGAGCTCATTGGTTTGTTTACATCACAAATGAAATTTTGAATTTGTTTCAAAAACCTTATAAAGTTGAGCAAAAAGACGACTTGCTCGTGGCAGGAATCGAACCTGCGTCGTCGCAGTTTTGTATCGAAGAACCACAATGCGAAGTACTAACCACTATACTACACGAGCCGAAATCCAATCCTCTGAGTGTGGTAGTCTATCGGACAATTCGTCATAGTCGAACGTCTCAATGAGCTCATTAACTCTGCGAAGTCATTAATCGGACAATTCAGTGGCTGGGATAGTTGACGATTGTATTCATTTCATGTTCGCTCAAACCTTTTCATTAGCATACAAGTATGTCGCGTGGCCCCCTTCGGGGGGCCTATTTTGTATAACGTCGAATTTACCAAATTTCATCCACACATGCTTTTTATGGACATTCTGTTTATGAAAAGTGGTATAGAGTATCAAATGAAAGTAAATATATTTTAATCGTTCATTAAAAACTGTCGATAATAAAACCTAAATTTATTTCAAAAACATAAACAAAATTTTTACTGTTTTTATTCACGCTCGGCGACAGATGAACAAGAGTGAAGAGTGGGATTAACCATTCGACGTCGCGGTGAGATTGGCGGCATGCGGTCGTCGGCGAAGCTTCAGCGGTCGGGTGTATGACCGTTCGGCTCAGCTTCATCGGCTTGTGTCTCTTGCGGCTTCAATCCATCGGCGATCTGCGGAGGCGTGATGCTGGCCAACGTGCTTCCGTAGGTCGTCTTCCCACCGAGTGCGTGGTCTTCCGAGTGGACGTTGAGTTGTTGGTGTCCATTGCGTAAGCCGCTGTCCATTGGTTGTCGCTTCGGTTGAGAACTTTTTGGGCAAATCGCCATTTGCGTTTTCGTGCTGCAACGACAACGTCCGGGAGCTTCGTGACGCTTCGAATCCATACTGACGACTTCCCATCTCTCAACCGAAAACCGAGCATTCGCCGTTCCATCGCTCTTTGAGTTCGGAGAAGGTGGATGGGGCTCGTCTTTGTGAGGGCCCATGTCTCGGCTGCGTAAAGGAGTGTTGGGAGAATCACCGTTTGGAAGTAGCGTCGTTTGATCGAGATGGAAGTTGATTTGTTGGTGAGAAGTGTTCGTCCTCGAACAAAACTGCCCCATGCTGCACCGATTCGTCGCCCAATTTCTCGTCCATGGTCGCGAGGGATTTGGATGAGTTGCCCCAGATACACGAATTCGTTCGTTCTTTTGAACAAAATTTTTACATAGGTAATTGACGTTTGCGTTGAGGAGTGCGGAAGACATGCAGGATTGGGCTGTTTTGTTCGATCGATTGCCAGGTAATTGTGTACTTTTCAACGTCAATAGACACGTCCTTCCACGTGCCCAAAATTTTAATTCCGCATCCTATTGACAATGGGTGTGGAAGAAGCGTGAATTGAACTGGTGATGCTACATCTTTTGTCACGTGTCCATGCAAGAACCCATTCAATATTTTCGGCACAACCTTCACATAACAGGTTGATCGGAACTTTCCGAGCGGAGTACGTGCATCGGATAGGTTGATCATGGGCGCCTCTTGAGATGCAACAACGTTCGGTGACAGGTTTGTGACGTTTGATTGACCACCATAGATCAGCTTGAACGGAACATTTCCAGTGTTGAACGCTGGGTTAACATCGGCAACTTTTAGGCACAAAAAAATTGCATTGAAATCAGTTCGAACTTCGCGAACCAATGGCTCGGCATCTTCTCGCCATGCTTCGATAGAAACAAACTTCCGTCGTTGTTCGTTGCTAAAACTGTGGATACCGGCAGAAGTTGAGTTCTCACACGTTTCACACCGTCGACTCATGTGACGATCAAACGAACATTCCTGAAATATCATGTAAATGAAAGTAATCATAATAAAATATACATATTTTGTTGTTTTGATTCAAAAGTAGCGAGTTCATCTGCGCACGTCAAATCGTCCGCTGCAATTGAATAGATGTTAAACGTAAGAACAACTCTGTAATCAAACCTTGTTCGAGAGATTGATCGAAAAACGACTGAGCCATTTCGTAGTCGTGAGCCTCAACTAAAGCATGTTTGTCAAATGTTTTGAGATGTAAAAACGCACCACTGACTACGTTTGCAATTTGAGCTACGGGATCGACAAAAGGCGCGTTAGCTGAACAACAATGTTACGTTAATTTTCATCATATAAACGCTTACGATTTTGTTGAACAACTTCCGCGATTTGTGCTGCTTCATTTCCTTGTTCTTGTTGATGCTGTTGTTGTGCATGATTGTCGGTATCGATGGGAATTTCTAAATAACGATTTCACATCAAGTTTTACAGTTCAAAACTCACGATCTTGGTTGACTATTGGGTTTTGTAGATGCACAACATTTACGTCGCCCCTATTCTCCATTGCTAAAAAAAGTGGCGATCAATTTTGCAAACAAAAACATACCATTAATTTCATAATTATAATTTTCGTCTTCGTCGTCATCATAATCCACAAACTTGTTGAGAAATTGACATTTTGCCATGTTGAAAAGAACAAACTGAATAACCGAAAGAAGTGAACGAACTCCTTTTATATGTAGTTTACGTAGTCAACGTGTGTATCTCTGATTTGTTCAAAATTTGAAACATGTGAATCGCTGATTGGTTCTGAACAAATTTGCATAAAAAACGCTGCGCGAATGCGGTCGCTCTCTGGGCACTAGAAATAGATAGAGACGCGACTCATTAGTTGTTAGAGAGAAAAATGATCTCTTTATTCATCGTATTTGTGGCAACAAAAACCCAAATGCTTCGTGTATGATCAACGGTGTCGGGACGGGCGGCTCTCGACAGCAATCAATAGACGAGTCAATAGGCGAACTGTTTATTGTCAACAATAGTGGGAGAAAGAAGGGCGAGCTCTGATGAGCGGTGGGTTGGGGTAAAAACAGAGTCCCAAGGTGGAGTGGAAGCGTGATTTTTAGGTCGTTTTTCGGGCCGTGAGGGCGGTTTTTAGGGAGATTGGTCCGAAACGGATTGGCGTTCTGCGTGAGAGTTTACGCGACCGTTTGATTCCGATCGCGACAACGGAAAGTGCCGACACAAGTTTCCGATACAGTTTTTAGAAGAAACCAAAAGTAAACGAAAACGGATATCCGTTTCTGAAAAGACCAAACAACTGGCATACAATAGAAATCAAAAATGTGAAATACGATAACCGCATAGTCGTTCCACATAGTTAATATCTTCTTAAACGTTCTTGGTGCCATATCAACGCCGAGATTGTGAGCTCCATTAAGAACGTCAAGTACCTTTACAAATACCCTTACAAAAATTATGACGCCGCTTCTTTGGAACTCCAATCTTCAGGTAAAATAAATCACGACGAAATCAAAGACCACATTGACGGTCGTTATGTTAGTCCAGTTAAAGCCTGTTATCAAATTTTGAAGTTGAAAATGCACGACGAAAGTCATCATATCGAGCTTTTCCAAAGTATCCCCAAAATCATATGCCATTAAACGACTCAATTTGTGTTAACCGATTAACGTAATTGTGTGTTGTCAACGGATGAAATACAAATTTGTTGATATTGAAGAGTTTGTAGACGTTGGTTTGATTGTGTAATGGGATGAATTGTGAGAACCATGTACTTGCTTACTAATTCCAAAAATTCCGGATTTGAATCTGGTGGGCAATTCGGCGCTAAAGTATTTATCGATGTTCTTAGGTTGCAAGAACTTTTGGCCGTCTTTTAAACTTAATAAGCAGTGAATATGAGGAAGGGCACGTTTTTGAAATTCAGTCACATAAACATAACATTTCGGTTCACCGAAAACTTACTTCTTCACTAAGTCGTCAATTATTGCTTCGACTTTTAGGACGAAGACTCGAGCTACGATGTCCGAACGATCACTTGCTGTTCGTTTGGATCCGAGGACGATCGTTTCCTTAATCGTTTGTACGATTTCCGGCGAAAGAGCATCGCATGTCATTGTAATGAAAAGGTCAGGATTTCCATTGTTCAAAACGATCGCCATTGCATCCTGATAGTTTTCACGCATGAAACGTGTGAGCCGAATGAGAAAGTACAAGAAAATTGCGACAAGGGTGAATGAAAGATAATAGCTGCCGTCGCAGATCGTAGCCATGTAGTCGGATTGCCCTCGGAATTGCTCATAGAACAAATTGAACATAACAGCAAGAGTCAAAAGTGGAAGAACAAGACTGAGAACCTTATAAAGATCCTGAAACATAAGAAAATTAATACAATTAATTCTAATCTATTGACGACGAGATTTTAATATCAAATCATATCAAATCACCTCTATAACTAAACCACACCCAAATAAAATACTTCTCACCATCAAAATTTTCTAAAAACACAACTCTCCCAGCAACTTTTCTACCAGATTTCGAATTTCAAATAAAATTCTAAACATCGTATACGAAAACATACCGTAAAAATGCACCTTTTGCGATCATTAAAGAGTTAACATTTTTTCTTCCGTAGCTCGTACTCTCGAAACGTGTTGTAAGGGAGCTAAAATGATTGTAATATAGCAAACAATAGACATAATTACCTGACTCCTGGAAAATCGCTAAGAAAATTATTGTAGAGTGACTTTCCTTGTACGCAAGAAAAACTATTGTAAATATGATTAAACAAGTAGTTGAGTAGGATCACGCCATAAATTGGTTCTAGGTCATAAATCCCAGTGTGACAACAAAAACAAATGCAATAAAGATTAGTGTTATACCCAACATCCGTTTATGTGGCTAAAATTTATCATTTATAGGTTATGTATGATTGTAAGCATTAATGGTTTTAAGCGTGTTCAACTTTTGAGCATAAAATTAGTTCCCGTAGGCTTAATTTTGTTCAAAAAGTACCGGAAAAAGTGTCATAACCCAGTTTATAATAAAATCTTCAAAAATAGCCTACCTCTTTGACTTCACGCTGTCAATGGAGCTTCTTCAATTCTGCTTTTACTTGTTGAGCATTCATATTGTCGTAGTTCATATAAAACAATGAAATTAATGAAAGTTCACTCAAAAATTGACTTACATTGGGCTAGTTGAATCGGCAGATGAGTCGACTGAATAGAGAGTAGACCTGGAACAAAAAAGCATTAAAAGGATGAAACTTAAATGCGAAAATGTGGACGACGCAAAAATCAGATAATGCAGTGAAAACAACAAAATTCTCAAAATCGAGCGAAAAAATGCTGAAAAAAGAATGCCGAAGCATGAAAAATCTGCTCAAGAACCAAACGCGATCAATGTGAGCGCAAAAAAGTGAAAACTATCAATAGGTTCGAAAAGTTCCAAAAATAAAATTTTAATGCACCAGTAGCCAGTCGGCCCCCCCTTCGGGAGGTCCTCACTTCAACGTCTTATAACGATTCATGTCAATTCTTTACTGTTGTGTCCGCACGTATCCTTGACGAGAGTTCTTTTATTCCTGAAAACTCAGAGTCACAAAGCACCACAATCCACAAAAACAACAACTGACCACCGGCTGACAGTCGGTGGTCGACAATAACAAAGGGGCGGGGCGCACGGCGAGTGCGTTCAATACACAACATTTACAAAACAATTTCAAATGCTTACACTATGATAGTCTAAGAAGAGGACAAAAGTAAACCTTTTTAACAACAACAGAATTTTATTTAAACAAAGAAAATGCACACTCAATTTTAGGCAAGAGATCGACGATGGCTGGAAGCGCGGACGTTCTGGAGACGTCCGTCATTTTCGGACAAAAATTCGTGGCCCAACTCAATGTGTTCGACTTGGATCATCAAATTAACAAAACGGCTTTGGACATGCACTTCTTGGCGTGGAGACATGACCGGCGGATGTTCATTGAAGCAAAGATTGATTTTGACGTTACTCTCAACGATCGAATCGATGTGTCGCAGGCCAAGAGCTCGTGAAACATTCGAGACGAATCCACGTGTTTCTGAAACAGACATTGTAGTGTGAAACGTATAAAGATATAGACAACTCATTAAATTTGCCCATAGTCACATCAACGAGATCTAAATTTATCAACGAAACTTGTTCGACATCAACTTGCGCTCCATGGTCCGTAATTGTCGTTCCCGCTAAAAGACAAACTTCGTGAACAAATTGACCGTTATTGAGCCTTTTTGCAATAGACGAACATCGCAGAAAGTCAATCGTCATGATGTGATTGTTCATCAGCTCGCGAGTCGCCAAGTTTCGCCAGCCAGTAATTTGCAAACTTTGTTCATCTGCGCACGACCCCAACGCGGAGCAGATCTCGATGCCATTGCTCGTTCGACGCACAGCGTTCAATTGCGTAATGCAAAGTGTAACCGAGCTGTAATATTGATATGTCCGGCACTCACGGGTTCACGCGTTAGTTCTCAGGTTTATTTTTGGTTAACATGTGGGTCGGGAAACCGGAGGAACAACGGTGAAAAACGCAAGTACGCCGGTCCCTGCCTAGCGATCGACTGACTCCTTTTCGTCCAGAGTAGACGGCGCAGGGAGAGCGAGACGGTTAGACAATCGTGGTGGGAGCTGGGAGTGAGGTGAAAGGCAGTTTCGGCTACAGGAGATTGCTCGATACACAACAAATATAAAATACAATTGCGAACTTCGAATCAATTTGAAACCTACATTGTGACGTCGCCGTCGCTTGGGTATGAAGCTTCCAAAACTTTAGCCGAATTCAAAGGCGTGCGATGACGGACTGCTGGTGGCGCTGCGTCGACGTTGAACGAATGGCCGGCCATTGCTCAACGATCAATCCTTCGACTTTTTTCGACTCAAAGATTCAAAATCAAGAGACGGATGAAATCGCCCGGACGATTGAAACAGACGAACTGTGAAGTGACGATCAAATCGAATGTCTTTTATAGTCATCCAAACAGAATTTGCATTCGTTCACGTGAACCGGCAGTTTTCTTCGCTCAAAGTTAAAGTGACAACCGATCTCATTAATTTACTCGTTCAATTCTCAATAAATACATTCTATCATCTTCACTCACAAACTGACGATTTGCTGTTTTGATCAACCTAATAATTCACTCAAAACTACTTATCGGATTCGAAGAAATCCCTTTCTTACAACCCTTGTCAACGTTTTAGAACAACCTGTCCGGCAACTTATTCAGCGACCATCAACAGCTGTTTGTCAAGACGTTTCAAAACTTCCTCGTTTCCATCTTCTACTAAACATTCGTGTCGATTTGTTTTCGTCTAAACTTAACTCATCAACAACTAAACTCTTCGTTTAACATCTCTCAAGATCTTGCTATCTCATCAAGGATAAACAACGACCATTACAAAACCACGTACATCTTCCTGATCTCATTGTTTCAATTTCCCAACGATTTCAAGCATTTTCAAATTACGCAAAACAACTGGACAACAACATTAACTTTTGTTGTTATCAACCGCTTACAAGAGACAAATTCCTTTTCATCATTTCGCGAAAGAATCGAAACTGCGACTTTCACTTTTTGATTTCTGTGAACATTTCTCCACACACTCGATCAACTGAACACCAAATTAGCATGAATGAAGAAGAAGAGTGCTCATTTCAAAATAAATGTGCACGTGGGGATTCTCTACATTCACATGGTTTTATGTTATGCAAAACAAACGAAAAAACTTGCGCAAATTGTAAAATAGTTCTTTTTCCGTAAACCTTTTTCATTTGAGGTCTGTTTACTGTTATTCTTCAGACGTTTCCAGCTCTCTATCTCTCCGTCAGTAAAGATGCCAAATAATGGAACGACCGAAGACAAGGTGTGTTGAAAACCTTGAGCTGTTTTGTTTATTGACCACTTTTCCAGGACGATGATCAGTTGTCGATAACTGACGACATTCGTGGGGCCGAATACTATCACGGATTGGTGCCTCGTGCCGACATCGAACCCCTTCTCAGAAAGGAGGGGGATTTCCTCGTCCGAAAAACTGAACACACTCCGGGTAAATTCGAAGAATTTCAACACAATAACCACTATTTTACAGGAATGATTGTTTTGGCACTTTCGGTCAGACACGGAGACTCAATCCGTCACTTCATGATCAATCAGGACGAAGATCGTTCTTTCTACCTGGAGCATCATCACGAGCCATCGGTCGCTGCATTGATCAATTGGTACCGCTCAACGAAAACTCCGCTCTCTGCGGCCACTCCCGCACGTCTTCGACGTGCCATCGAACGTCCGGCCTGGCTTCTCAATCACGACGCCATCAAGTTGATTCGCAAACTGGGAGAAGGAGCATTTGGAGAGGTTTACTTGGCTGAGTTCACCAGTGGACCGGAAAAGACGGAAGTGGCAACCAAAACAATGCGCGAAGAGGCGACTCGTGAAGCGCGATTGAAGTTTATGAAGGAGGCGCGATTGATGAGAAAGTTGCTTCACCGAAACATCGTTCGAATTCTAGGAGTTGCGGTAAGTTCATTCGTTTATTCGATCTCTTATCTTTTTAGGTTCACGAGCAACCGTTGATGATTGTAATGGAGTTGTGTCCCGGTGGCTCGCTTTTAAATCATCTTCGCAAGAACAAAGGCAAACTGACGGCAGTGACCAAACTTCGTTTTGCCACCGAAGCAGCAGCGGGTCTTGCATATCTTGAGAAGCAGAATTTTATGCATCGAGATATTGCGTGAGCTTTGGACCAACTGATTTGTGCTCATCTCTCTTTTACAGGGCACGCAACTGTCTGCTCACTGACAAATTGGAATTGAAGATCAGCGACTTCGGAATGTCGGACGAGCGCACCGAGTTGACGGATGAGAAGTTGGATAAAGTTCCGGTCAAATGGTTGGCTCCCGAAACAATGCAACATAAGGTGTACACGAACAAAACAGATGTGTGGTCCTACGGTATTATGGTTGGTTTCTGATTGAAGAACCTTTTAACTGACATTCTTTTTCAGCTTTGGGAGATCTACGCTGAAGGTGCTGAACCTTACACGGGACTCACAAACATTCAAGCACGCGCCAAGATTGTCGTGCACAACTACCGCATGGAAGCGCCAAAGGTCAGTTAAATTGTGATTGTTGTTGCTTTAATTCGTCTTCAGGACACACCACCATTCATTGCCAAGCTCATGGTTTCATGCTGGGCCAAAGAACCTATCGATCGACCAGGATTTCAGAAGATTCACGCACTTTTGAAGGAGAAAAAGTAATCTGCCGTTTCCATTTCATTTTTGTCCCAATAAAAATGTGCACTAAAACAGTGTTGTTTTGAAGAACGTAAAGAGCAATCGAGAACTCCAGCGGATCCTCATCTAAAAGATAAAAACTGAAAATGCAAATTCCAGTGATCATTTTCGAGTGTTCAGAGTTCTTTTCAGTCATCAGTTTTCTTCAAAAGTGAGTTCCTGTGCTTGTGTTTGACCAACAAGTTTCAGTGACTTCAACTCCGTTGATCTGCTGCATTCACGGTGTTCCGTGCAAAAAAGGAGTCCGCGAAGTTCGCCGTCCATCCGCACGTTTGGGCGAATCGCCAACTCAAACGCCCAACAATTCGCTCAGATTGCCACCGACGTTGGGACCCACAAATGAATACGAGAATTTGGAGCCGTTGGATGAGCGCTCGCTTATTCCTGTTGCTCATGAATCCAATTTGACTGCACCATCTCATCGTCCTCGTGAATTCGCTTCGTTGACGTCGGAAAATGGAGGTAACAAAAGATGATAATCAAAACGACCAATTTGAGGTTTCAGGCACTCAACTTCCAAAGTCTTCTTCGAAAGCATCGTGCGATGGAGTCTACGAGAACATTACTATGGGGTTTAGAGCTTTTGTGTTCTATTCAGCATCCAATATTTAGACAAACTGATGGTCAGGATTCTCAGACTCCTCAACAAGTGAATTTGACTCTTGTTGACATTGCTAAACGTTCAGCTGTTAAAATCTCGGACTTTTACATCGGTACTCTCACACGTCAACAAGCGGCTGCACTATGCAATGAACGTGGAGCTTTTCGTTTGTTCCACAAGTTGCCGAGTAAACTCACAGAATTTCGCCATCTGAAACCCCATGTACGAATCTACGTTGTTTATCGCAATTCGGCCGGTTATCATTGGTGAGCAGTTGGTGTTCATGAAATCCAATTAAGCGTTTCAGTTTCTATCCGATTCGAACGGCGATCTTTGACAACTCTTTTGTGAACGTCCCATCGACTTGCTATTACGTCGATTCGGGTGTCAAAGACGTTCCGACGTTCACGTCGTTGACGGCCTTAGTGTGCTATTACTCGACTTACGTTTACATGAAAATCAACAAAGACGGAACCATCAACGTCGATTCTTTCGGAACATCGACTGGAATCGAAAACAAAGAAAAGCAATAATAGTCGTCTATAGTTTTCATTTGGCGTAATAAATGAGAACTCTTTGGCGATGGGAACTCTTGTTTTTTCACTTAAGTGTCCTCTCAAAACAGTGAACATTAAAGGCTTAATTACATTTATTCCATGTGTGAATTAATGTTTCCAGGATCGTGGTCAGTGTTCTCAGAAACAGCAAAAAAACAAAAATGAGAATTGAAAGTTTCAGTCGGCCGATGTATCGGCATTGTCAGTATCCTCGTGTGTGGTTTTCGTGGCATCGTCCGATGGGTCGTCTTCTTCCAACGAAAGCAACTTATTGAAGAACTAAAAGAGCAAATCAAACAAAAATAGACAACGAAGAACTCACGATGCTGAAATGATGTGCCAAATTGACGTGATCCTCGATTGTGTTGTGAACCGCGGGATTCTTGTTGAATTCGTCGAACACGATTTGCGGATTAAAGATTCCAATATTACGTCGAGTTACAGGTTTTTCGTAGATTTTTGCCGATTCAGAAGGTGAATATTCTTGGACTTTGCTGAATTTCCAATCATCACTTGCACATAACCTTTGTAGGTAACTTACTCCTCTTTGAAATTATACATTCGCATTAAATACGATTTCAGGGCCATAAGTAAGTAACATGCATGACTCTCCGTCTTCAGTTTGTAGATTTCGGTTTTGTCGTCGGGCATACGTGCTAAACGAAAAGTCAAATGATTACACTGCTGCACACGAAACTTACAATAAATAAAATTCGGAGCAAACTCGTCCTCTTCATCGCCTTCAACGTGTTGACTCGTTTGGAGTTGTCGAAAAGCGCCCATGATGTTCTGACCGCTGATTGAGATGATTTGATTCGCGGTGTAAATGACGTAAAGCGGTTCATCCAAATGCTGATACGGAAAGTGAGCAAGATTGTCACCAATAAATACCCACTCTTCCAATGTTGCTTTCTAAAAAGAACACGCCGTTATTGAATGTCGAAACGATCACTTACATCTCGAGTTTTATCCGAGAACAATCTCAACATGAGACCCAAGAAATTTCGACGTTGTTGTCGATTGCCGCGAATGCACGTGTAGAGACCCTGGAGTACGCTCTGAACATCGTTGCTCATTGTCGGAAGTTCATTTTTGGGTCGAACATCAACAGAGCGAATACCACGAATTAGTTCTGTTTGATCTTGTCGAATAAACTTCTGCAGTTTGAACGCTTGACGAACACCGCTGATCGATTTTGATGAGACCATTCCCGAATATTTTGAATCAATTTCCTTAACCAATGTTTCAATTCGATTGCGAATTGCTGGAACACGATCCGTACACATTGCAATCAGAGTTGGAATAGCGGAACCGGGCGTTAATAAGCCCTGACTTTGCGTTTGAAAAATGACATTCGAAGCTTCTTGTCGAACATCATCAGATGGATGGAAGTAAGCGCGCATCACATGCTCCCAGTAATGCTGCATAATTGACGAACTAAGTCCCGAATTTCCGAGTTCCATTTCTAAAATTGATGATTCTATGACCTTCGTTTGTAACAATCACTTGCCTTTAAGATCTCCTTCTCGCCATTCGCGATTCTTCTCGTTACTCTTATGTGCACGTTCTTCTGATGCAATCAAAAAGGTGTTCAAATTCGAAAGCACTTGGTTCAAAATTGCAACCTGTCGATCTTTCAATGCATCAATGAGAATCTTCTTGATTGATTCTTCAAGCAAAAACTCTGGACATTCGGCTGTGATTTGTCCTAACGAATTGAGTGACATCAAGCGTAGTTGTGTGTTAGTCGAAGTACAGAAGTGGCCGAAGACTGCAAGAACCGTTCGTCGAAGTGCATGTGGTTTATTCGGATTCAAGTTTCCGAACATTTTGAATGATTCTCGCATATCCAAAATTGACTTCTCGTTCCCGTATCGTTCTATAACGGCATCAATGTCGAAGTAACGACAAACAACGCCAACCGAAAACATGACTCTGAAAAAATCGAGTATGATATTCGAACATTCAAGTTTCGACTTACTTTCTCAACATCGTCAAAGTTTTCTGTTCGAATGGCTTGTCAAGTGACTGAAGTTTGGTCATACGCAAAAAGTCTAAAAACAAAACATTGACCTTTAAAAGTGGGCGTTTGATTACCCAAAAATTTGGCCAAGCGATTGAAGAGCTTTGGACAGAACTTTGGAAAAGCGTTGTAGATGGCACCCGAGCACGCAGCACAGGAACTAATGATCATCGAATGATTTTGAGATCCCAAAAGTTCGTCAATTCGCGAATCCAAACTGTGAATGAACGAATCGGACGGATGCTCCATTAGCGGAACGATTCGTTCCAGCATTTGAATTATTGCAATCAAAACTTGAATCTCGGTCTGAGAAGTGGGTTTGATGGCAAGATACGGAACCAAGACTTCGGCGTGTCGAATCAGAAGTCCCGGTTTAACGTTCGAAAAAACGGACAACATGGTCAACGAAGCAACCAAACGCTGTTGAACAATTCGTTTCGTGTTGACAAGATCGTTTGAAAGTTCTCCAGTTGCTGGATCTACTCCGTTTGTTGCTTCGGCATTTGCCATCTCCTGATCCAATTGCAATACTCGATCGACCAGAGCATCGACGATTTGACGACATGAATCTTCCAAATTCGTTTTTTCTGAATATTCTTTCAAAATTGCGCTGCATAATTGTTTCAAGTGCTCAAATGAATTCAACTTCATGATTTCGTGCACCGAGTCGGCCATCAAAGTGATCTGTAAGTTTCTTCGTGTCAATAGCCAACAAACTTTCGACTTACTCTCGTGTTAAGTGACTCCACGTCATGAACGGGCGAAAACCAGAGATTGTACATCGTTTCAACAACCAATTTCCGAACTCCATCTTCGTCGATAATACGCCGAACAATTCGAGCGACAATTTCTGGATTCTTCGAGTAGTCGGGTTGTCGATCAACGATATCGCGAAGAATGCGAATGATCCGTTTGCGGACAGCAACACCGGTGTCCTAAAACAAATACGCTGTTAGAAGCAGTCGAATAGTCAACAGACCATAATACGTTGAATGAGAACGTTGAAATAGGTGTCAATTAAGTCGGGACGAGAAACCACGTACTTTCCAATAAGTTCGGCTGTTGCTTCACGAACTGCAATGTTCGGATCAGTCATGCGTCCATTAACTGCTTTGTGGACGTCTTGCTGCAAAACAGTCATTCAGCGAAAAGAGTTCTAAACAAACTTACGAATAAGAGAACCCGATTATCTGCTTCGATAATTTGCGTCAAACATCGCATCGCTTTCGTACGGACATTCACCGATGACTCGTTGGATACACCAAACGTGATCTAAAAATGTAAGATGAATAAATCGACTTGTAAGAATAACTAACTTGTTTGAGATAGAGTTCGAAAGATTGACTGAAATCACGTTTTGACGCCAAGTACTTTACTACCCAGTTGGCATCCGAATCCACAATCGTATTTCCGGTTTTTGCGATGTACTGAGTACGACGTTTGAGATACTTCTTATCAACCAATCGCAAAATCGATGCTTTCATCTTGTCGCCGCGATCCAAAATCTTTTGTAAGCGCCGTTCGTCTTTTCGAATTTCCGCATCAGTCGCTTGTGCGTTTTCGATGAACTGACGATGTCGTTCTTTTGCACATTCCACTTCCGTTAGGGTCTCCCGATACCATTCTGCCACGTAGAACAAAATCGTGTATTCGACCGCCACATCATCAGCATTCTTCGTAATAACGTAGTCAATGAGAGCTTGTTGCAGTTTTTGAAGTTTGTCCGTAACTGAGAGCTGCAAATCAACATTTAACTTCTATGTTCTAAACCATGAAACTTACATTTCCAATATCAACAGTTTCGATAGATTCCTCCTGTTCGTCGCTTACAATGCACTTAACAATGATGTCCAATCGAGACTTGTCGTCCTGACGTGCTTGTACTCGATCTTTGCGAAGACGTGCGGAGATTGTTCCCAAATAGTCGAGAGATGCAATTCGCAACGACATTTCGCTTTTTGAGCGAAATTTCTTGACCAACACGTTTCCCAGAACCGTTAACATCAGTTCGGCTACTGGCCAAGCAGGACGATAGAGAGCAGTCAAAATGTCGTTGAGAAATTGCTCGAACAAACGGCGATAGTCATCTTCAGACTTAGCTGTACATCTAAATTGTATGTTAATTATATCTAGACTTTAGTTTTCCACTTACTTTCCCAAAAATCCACTGAAAAATAGAACCGACAAACTCTGTGCCTCCTGATAAGACTCAACTACCGCACGATCTTCGACTGTAATGTTGTCTTGATGTACGTCATCTATTTCATCTAGAGCTTCGTTCTTTCGTTTACTTGGAACCTGAAACGAAAGAGATTTTATTGTACCTAAGATTGTGTTCTTACCTTAACCACTGATTGAATCAGTTGGAGAATCAAAACAGCAAAATTGCTGATCCATAGGGTTTCGTTCAAACGGAAACAATTTCGATGGTTTTTGCTGGACGGTAATCGATGTAGAGACTCGAGCAGCTCTTGCAAAATTGAACGTCGAACTGCTGGTACGGACGAGAAGACGGTACTTAACAGACGAATTCCTTCGATTTGCATTTCACTTGTTCCGTCAATAAAGAAGATCGGAGTGCCGAGAGAACATAGATTATGTAACGTTGTTTCGCTGAGGTTCTGAAAACGAGCCAATTCCGCAAAATTGGCCATCAACTCGCAGGTTCGTTGGTAAAGAAACTTGACAAGCGGCGATGTCGTTGACTTGTCGTTAAGTTTACGTTTTCGTGAACCGTCCACTAAAATCGAGAGCTCAAATCACATTTGCGATATTGAATTTGCCTTTTTCTTTCTTGGATTTGCTCGACGTATTGGCGCCTGATTTGATTGAGAGATCGAAAGCCGGATAGAGAATCGCTTGGGAGTATTCTTTGCAAAGTACAATTGAACGTTCGATGAGATCTTCCATTAAAACCTAAAGACAATCAATAAACGACATTATGTTCTTGTTGACCAACTTGTTTGGGCATCTTTGGTGCGGTCATAATCAGAAGTGAAATGAACGCTGCATCGGCAGCACGACACAAGCGATCTTCCACAAGCTCTTTCAATGCGTCATCCGATTCATCGTCGGTCTGAAGTTGCGATTAATCTTACGAAATAAATAGGAAAACAACCTCGATCATTTGCAGACTCATTGTTCCGTCTTCGTTGACAACTTCGCGAATGCAACGATCCAAAAGTGTCAGCAAACGCAACACTCGATCTTGTTGAACCGTGTGAAACTTGCGAAAGCATTTCAGCTTTTGGGCTTCCGTGCACAACGCCGACAACAAGTATCGATCGAAAGCCAAAATATTTTCGGCTGATGTTTCGATTGCATCGTCCACTTGTTCGAGCAGCTTTTCCATGGTTGTAGAGAACTGAACCACCGAGTCGTTCTCGGCCATCACTGAAACGAACGACGACAAATCATATCGAACGGTCGTATTCTCACCGTCGTTGCTCCAAACTTCGTTAGTTGCCGCATGTTCTTGACGTCTTCGGTACTTCTCTTCGCGCAAACGTTGTCGTTCCAGCCATTCGATCTGTCGTTGGTTGATTACGTCATCAGGTGTTGGCGATCGATTGGCTACCGAATTGTCCAACTTCTGTCGTTTTCGTGATTGATGAAGCGAATTTGATGCATCGGCGGAGCGCTTAAGACGAAGTTTTAGTGGATAGTATCGATCGAGCGACGGTGATATACGAGAAGTATTCACCATAATTACAATAACAGAGACTCCGCACTCCCTACTGTGTTACTTTAAACGAAAAACAGAAAAAGGAAAAAGGACGCGAGTTGCCGAACAGCTGCAAGCTTTAGCGCCAGTTTGTTTTCGAGTTTAATGAGAAACGCAGTTTCTAGCGACGAACATCTCAGCGATTTTGTTGTTACAGAAATATAGTCTTACCTTATTTTCGTTGTTGTCCTCGCCACGTCGTCGTTGACTTGTGGTTGGATCAAAATAAACGGTCAACGAGTCGTACAAACTATCGACCATATCTTTCTTTTTCCGAGGTTGTGCAGCTTTTGGTTGTTTTCCAACAGAGGCAACTTGACGTCTCAATTCCTGTTCTGTCTTTTCGTCTTCAGCATTTTTTGGTGGCTCTTCCATTTTGACGAGTGTTGGCATCGTCATTGAGTTGTCATTGAATGAATTGGAAGTTTGCGGTTGTTGGAATAAGCTACGATGGTCGTTGTTAACTATGCTTCCTACAAATTCGCCTTTCAATTCCTCTTCCACAGCCTAAAATACAAATGAAATAGTCAGGAAAAGATCATGTGTACCTTTTCAATATGTGAATCGAACAACAATAAATCGCTTTCCAAGTGTTCCACGTTCAACGCGTTTGCATCTGCTTCATGAATCGCACGACACAGAGGAGTCATTTCGTTTAGTTCTAAGTCGTTCAATTCGCCATCTTCGTGCTTCAATTCGATGTCATTGAGCTCGGACATACACGAGTTGAGAACCGCTGCCAAATAGTTTGCCATATTCGAATCAACGTTCTGATTTGCCAAATCAGGATACGGTTGGTAGATGGGTAGAAGATCGGAAGTTGAAGCGCAATCGCTTGGCAACGGTAACAAATTTCCAACTAAAAACAAAGACATAAAATTGATACGATCACAAAATACCTTTGCTTAGCGTATGGCAAGTGCCTAAATGTAATGGCTCGGGTATTGAATCCAAACGCTCTTGCATTGCAGCGGAGAATGTGTCTGCTTCTCGGCGACTTCTTTTCAATTCCAATTGAATCTAAAACCTGAGGTTTCGAAAACCTAAGAAGATGCACTGACCTTCTCGTTCTCCCGTTCGGCTTGTTGGCGACGTTCTCGTTCGGCTTCTTCTTCTCGTTGCTGCATAATACGAGCATTTTCTTCGACCAACTAAGATTCATTAGATTATACATCAAGGTTTTATCGATGAAACTTACCGCTGCAGCACGTTCTGCCGCTTTCATGTTCGAACTTTCGCTGATTCGAGTTGGACTCCGATGACGAGCGGGCGGCGAAGTGATTGAGATTTTTGATGCTCGTCCTTCCAAGCTCGATGCTGCGGATTGAGGCGTTGCTACAGACGCAATGTTTCGTTCTTGAATTGTCGGTTGAATTTGCATATGCGATTGGTGTGCATTTTGAGCGTTCAAATGGACGGCCGACTGTGGATTCGGGAGTTGAGGTTGTAAATGTTGGGCACTGAGTTGAGGTTGTTGGAGAAAAGCAGAGTGGGAAATTGAAGGCGACTGAGTGGAATTCTGAAAAGACGCAACAGCGACGGCTTGTTGACGTTGCTGTTGCTCGAGGTAGTTTTGTTGCATATACAATTGCTGTTGATTTTGTGGTTGCTGAAGATACATTTGATGAGGATTAGTTTGCGAATAAGCAGAGTGATACTGTGACTAAACAGGTAAATCGATTGAGATTTCAGTGGTACAAGTTCACCTGAAACGGATCTCCAACATTTTGCGTGTAAAGATGATGCGAATTTTGTGGTTGTTGGGCGTGTAGTTGCATTGTACGATCACCACCCATTTGCATCGCAAGAAAATCGGCCTGCCGATTCGCCTGAGATACAGCATTTTGTTGCTGTTGAAGCAACTGCTGTTGAGAGTAGGCGGGCAACGCGCCATGAGATCCAACCATTTGCTGAACGAGTGATTACAAAAATTAGTTAAATAAAAACGAACTTGAAGCGGCTGTTGAACGCTATAAACAGGATCGTTCGCTGCTCCAGAATTCAAGTAATGTTGAGCTGACAGATGATGTTGTAAGGGCATTTGTTGGGCGCCGTATAAAAGCTGCTGTTGAGCTTGTTGTTGCGGTGTGAACGTTTGTCCATGAGCGCTCTGATGTGGCTGTTGCATTTGCCCGAATGCCGACGCCAGCCGATTGAATTCATTATCCTAAATGCAGACGCAACGATAAAACGAACGTCGTTTCAAGTCAAATGTTTAGCTCGTTTTTCGTAAAATCACAGACAATAGATTTTCTCTCTTGTAAACTTCGCGTTTGTTAAGCGAATCAGAAACCTTAAGGGTCGACTAGAAAAGCGAGTATCAAACTAACCATTGGAAATAAGTGGGCGTTGCGCGACGGTGTTTGGATGACGGATAACGTTAGTTAGTTCGTTTGTGAGGCATCGATATTTTGTTTGCCAGCACGCACCAAGGTCAATTTTCTTTACAAGTCAGAAGGTTGGCAGAAATAATAAGAACTTCAAAATCGGAATCAATGAAAACGATAATTCAAAGCCGAGTCTCAATAGTCGATCATCGATTTCTGAAGTCAAAAACACGATGTCAACGAGCTTCCGCGCCTTTTTGTTGGCGTGAGTTTTGAGTCGAAATCAGCCTGTTTCCACGTGATTGTTGTCATTATTATTGATATGTTCGAGTTTGTAAGATTACACGATTTTTTGGACAGATCGATGTTACTGAGTGGTTAATTCGCCTTGGAGTTTTGCGATGTATCGACAGCAGATTCTGGAGCGATTGAAAGAAAGGGATCGACGGACTTCTCAGTTCGTTCGTCTCATCAGTGCATGTAAGTTCATTTATCAAGGTCATATTTATGACTTACAGTGACTGTTCAATCGGAGCTTTTGAACTTTATTCTCAACGAAGGGCCGCTGAATCGAACACAACAACGAACGTTAAGCGAATGGTTGGTGCTGTTTATTCGCTCGATTTCAGTGTTTTGTTTAGTGCCACTACGGTCGAAATCGACGCTTTAAGACATGAATTGACCAAGATTTACAAAGCCAAGTTTATCAACGATCAAAAACTTGTTGATATTGAGACGGAAATAGCGAAGAAAGAAATGGAAATCATTTCGATTACAACTCGGTAGTTCGATAGCTGTTTTGTTTTTTCTATTGCTCCTATTTAGCACCAATCAAGTGGAACAACAAATCGCTCTTACCATCGATACGCTGCAAACAAAAACCGCACAAATCGAAGATCTTCGTGTTTCCATAATCGAACTTCAAAATAAATTGTCGGTGGGTGAGGTAACTCGTTTGATTAAGACCATCTGCCAAGTCTTCGTTTAGCAGTCTTACGAACATGCCAAAGAACAATTGGATAACTGTCGTAGAGAACTGGAAAAACTTTACCGGGAAGAAAGAGAGCTGATCGATGCTCTGAAATCAATAAAACAATCGCAGGTCGATCGTCTCAACGAAAATAACGATCTCGAATATCAGTAAGTTCAATGTTCTATTCGGTTGTTAACCGTAAAGTTCAGAAGACAAGAAGATCGATTGCGAGCCGAAATTGCAGATGCAATGGCGCATCTTCATGATTAGCTGCGTAGTCGAATCTCATCGCTTATTGTTACGGTTATACTGATGCTCAACTCTGTGAATTATTTGTTACATCTTTTCGCATATCTCCGAATGTTTTCAGTACGTGTTTTATCGTAAACAATTCATTGCAATAAACGAAAGCAAGAACTAATACAGGAAGGAATAAGGCAACACACTTTTGAGTTGGCAATAAGCCAATTGAGAGCACAACCACGCGCTAAAGGCTAAACACAAGAAACCGTGAAGCTCCTGGAATTGGCGTTCTTTGTTTATTTGCGGTGGCAATCGAATTTGACATAAGTTACGCAGAATGTTGACAGAATTATAATTTACAATCACACACAGAAACGCACAGACAAAGGCAATTGTTCGAAATGAAAAATTTGTGAATTTTGGGAAAACAACAAATTTTCTGAAGACGATGCACATAATTAGCGTAAAGTTTAATTAGAAGATTCACATTTCTATTCACTTCTCGAGTTGTTTTGAAGCGCATCGCGAATATCTTCGGCCAACTTCTCTCGGAGTCCCAATTCGGTTGCGCTTTCGACTGTTCGCAAACTGCCCACGATTTCACGTGTTTTGCCGAAATAGACGTCATTCAGAAATCCACGCATTTTGTTTTCGTTTTCCTAAACACCAGTTATGTCAAATAACTGTCGATACGGGGATTGCAAACCTCAACCATTCGACCGATGTTAACCAAATGCGATTGTTGCTCCGAGACTGGATAGTCGTATTCGAGAGTTCGCGTCAATGATCCGCCAACCGACATCTCACCAACATCCGCATTGTCGGTCAGAAGCCACAGAATGACCGTACTTGTGAGTTTGTATTTGGTGTTTTTGGTTTGACTCTAAATGCTTGCAGTGGTTATTGCTTTTATTTGGCTGATCTATTACCTTGCACTCAACAACGTGAATCGAATCCCAACAACCTTTGACGGCCAATCCATCCGCCTGTTTTTTAATCAAAATAACACCAGCGAAATTTGGATGCTCCAATTCCCAAAAATACCTGCAAAGTTCGTGTCAAAAGCTTAGAAGATTAAACCAGGAACTTACACGCTCGAAATACCGCCTTCAAAGTACCTGAAATTCAATCACTCAAAACAATCGTCTACTGCTTTTGACTTACATTTCACAATAGGCTTGAAAAGTGGCGTTCGCTTCAACTTCCAATTTTCTCAACGTGTCTGACGGAAAAACGGGATCATTGATCGGCGGATCATATGTGTTGGACCACGGCGATCGATAGCTGTCCATATCCCGATTGTAATCGCATTTCAAATACTCGCGACCGGTCTCCTTGTCACGAGCAACTTGAAGCGGCTGATCGACCATCGAAAGAAGATCATCGCACAACTGAGGAGCAATGGTAATCGTATCGCTGAGATGTTTGTTGCATTTCTGCGGAGGCAGTCGCCGCATCAAATCTAACCCCGCATCCAATTGATTATTGTTGGCCTGAAGAAGCGAAATCAAAACTTGATTGAAAATTTCAAGTTTACCATTTAGGCAGCTATCTGAGCTTTGGCAGTGTAGCAAAAGAGTGCAAACTAAAATAACCGATGTATTAACCCATCACGAGAATAGAACACGCTTATGAATAAAAAAAGAGAGCAGCGAAATGAACTGAATCATCACAAAGTGCGGAACTCCAAACCGTCGAATGCAAACAGGAAACATAGAAAATGTTACGCGCCCTCGCCAAAATTTCTTCGTTGGTCCGAGAGTCCGCCGAAACCGCAACAGAACGAAAAGAAACGACTTCATGGCCGAGCAGATCGAGAGAACAAATTGCCGCCAGTTGCGTGGCTATCCCACCATTTGACGGGTTTATGATGGACAAGACTTTGGACTTCGTACAAAATGAACAATAAATCGTGATTATATAAACAAACACTTGGGTGAAAAGATAAGCAGAAATAAACAAAGTCATCAAACGTTCACGTTGATTGGAATCTTTAGCATGATAAGCAAAATAGAAGTATATCAATCAATTTCCACAATAAGATCTCCTTAAAGAGCGTACGATCATTGGCCAAGATAATAGATGGAAAAATTTGAGTAAAAGCAGATTTAAGTAATTTAAGACTTTCGATATGCCAATCACGAGATCGATCCTTAATCGCTTAAATGAGTACAAGTGTCCCCAAGAAGTGATAGGTTTTGAGCTTGGCTACAGCGATGAGCTCATCAACTTCCTCAAGAATCGGCGTTTGTTTGCAACGCAGAAATTCCGCGTGAAATCCACAGGCTCCACTTTAGCTGCTCAGTAAGCGGGTTGCAGATGTGACCAAAATATCGAAAACAAATTGGTGATTCATTGTCGCCTAAGAGTTTATTGGGATTTAAATCGCGTGAAAATTTCTACTTGTTACGTTGATGTATCGCATTCAACTGTTGACGACGCTGCTCTTCGCGGTGATCGCACTGAAACAGAAAAATAACCAAAAAATTTTTCCCATTACTTTCGCTTCTTCCAATTGGGTTCGTTTTTCCATCAGCTCCAATTTCAGTTGTTTCACTCGTTCGTTCAACTCGACAACCGACATTTCGTTTCTGTTCGCATTCACTTCCCATTGGGTTACTTCTTGTCGCAGCCAACTGATTTCCCGCTGAACGCGTTTGACTTCGCTCTACAGAAGTGATAACTTAAATCAGAATCAACAAACGAAACCTCATAGAAACTGCGCATTTGGGCACTCGACTTTCGCCATTCCTCGTGTGAATTTCGTTTCGCGTAGATGAAACGTCGACAATAATCCACGGTCTGTCCCACCTGTTCAACAACAATCGCATTCTCCGCCAACTGACTTGTTTGGTTGTTCAAAATGCGCTGAAATACGCACAGTGATTAGTTTTTTTACTCACACCTACTCTTCCAAAATCGCTCTCCCACAAGTCCATCCATTTTTTGGCGTCGTCTGCGATTTTCAACGGCCACGAATTGAACATTCGCAACTCCGCTTCTTTGGATTTGACTTCAGATCGTAGCTGAAATTGAAACAGAATTTTCACCTAACCATCGAATCGAACCTCGACGACCTGCTTCTTTAATTCATCACGACTTTTGCGTACCACTTCGTGGGCTTCGCGAATTTTTGTCGAGTGGCATTTCAGCTCACCAACAACCGCGTTTAGATCAACGTCTTCTTCGTGACATTCGGCCGATATCGTACGTGTGATTTGAACTTCTTCACGAACATCAGAAACGAAGGAAAACGATGGTAACTCAGAACTCATCGTCTGTTTTAGCAGCCGCTCAACTGATTCCAATCTTTGAAATGGTCTTCTGTCCGTTGTTTCTGTTCATTTTCAAACTTTTTATGATTTTTATTGATAACCTAAGAATCAAACAACACGGGAAACAGCTAATTTCACAAACTTAGAACTACAAACAACTTCAAAAACGAAGAGTAATGTCGAGAAGTTTTATCAAACACATCGATAACGAACGAGTAAAATAGCTCCGATCGAACAAGAAACCGTACAGCAAAGAAGTTTAGAAGCAGTAGAATTTAGACGATGAAAACAATTGTTGACAATCCGATTGACCAAAAAATTTTTGTAGCCTTTTGAATTGATCATATATACTGAGACTAATCCATCGGTTTCGATGTGAGTTCGAATTTATTCAAGAACAACATTTAGAAAAGTTTGCTTATTCCCACTCAGTGGTTGCTGGCGGTTTGGCCGTAAGATCAATAAGAACTCGTGAAATGAACGGCACCTCCGTACCAATTCGTTGAACGATTCGTTTGATCACCTAAACAATCACGCACATAAGCCGAGTATGTTGGGACGCTTTACCTCTTCAGGAATATCGCGATTTGGCAGTGCATTCTTTCCGGTCATAAAATCGTTTGTAATGAACGGACGAAGAACGATCGAATGAACAAAAGTTCCGGAAACCAAATTCTCACGACGAATTTCATTGAATTGAACAGGAATTAGTACGATAGGCATCTAAACGCTTAACCGTAAAAGATTAGTAATAAACTCTCACTTGTTGAATTAAACGCATTGATGGTTCCAAACCGGGAATCACGTTTCCTTCGGCATCAACTCCATTGAGAACTTGAGTAACAATGTGATCAGCAGTTCGCAACTTTTCAATCGGTCCTTCATTTAACCGAGTGACCGTAATGTCACGAATCGGATGACGGACGGCCGATCCAAAGGCATAAACAACTCTAAAACATTTATGCACTGAGAATTCTTTTCAGATCAAACTCACCGATTAATATGGTGATCGACTGTAGGCAACAACTTGGCAAGATCGTCGAGCAGGTCCCATGGAATGGGCCGATGATCAGTCGAAAGAGCAACAGGATATGAGTAAGTTCGTCGATCTCCTACACATGTAATATGATTATTTTAAACAGAAGAATCAACATTACCTTGAACACCAACCGTACGAATTGGCAACAAGTTTGCACAAATTTCGATGTCAACTTTTTTAGACTTAAGAAACATTTCGATGGCGCTTTTAATTTCTTTAGTAATATCAGCAAAAGTGTCGGTAAGAAACGGTCGATCGGCACAAATGATACGAATGGCAAGACCCGGTCCGGGAAACGGATGGCGATTGACAATCAGCTCCGGCAGTCCAAGTTGTCGTCCCAACTCACGGACCTCGTCTTTGTGAAAGTCTTTCAAGGGCTCAACAACTTTTCCCAAATTTCGTAGTTCACGAACAAGTGCTGTGTCATTGTGGTGAGTTTTGATCGTGTCAGCACATCCGCTGGCCAACGAACTTGCCGATTCGATTAAGTCGGGACGCAATGTTCCTTGCGCAATGAACATGTCGGTTCCGAGATTCAACTGGAATTCGTATACGTACATTTATTGCATTCAAATTTTCCTACCTTTTGCATAATATAATCTTTGCAGCGCATAAATGTGTCGCCAATGATCATTCGTTTTTCCTCGGGATTCGTCACGCACTTCAACGGCGGCGATTCTTTTTCACCGTTACAAAGTCGAGAGTTAAGAAACTCGTCAATGTAATAGAAACATTGAACATTCAAACCCAAGTTGTTAAGTGAAAGAACAACATCACGACTCTCATTGAATCGCATAAATCTAAATCCATCGATTAAAAAGCATCTAACTGGCAAACACTCCTACCCATTATCGATGTGAATTGCGACCACAGAATCTTTGCCCAGAGCGCGATGTAAAAGTGCGGCACAAACCGTTGAATCAACACCGCCAGAGACCATTGCCTAAACAATAACAGTCGACTCACTTCTAAATCACATACCAAAATCTTTTTGTCACCAACAACCTCACGGATGTAATCGATGCACAGTTTCTCGCGATTTGCAATGGTATAAGTAGCATGAAGACCAACAACTTTGCGTAAAAAGTTTTCGAACATTCGACGACCGTTTTCTGTCAAATCGACCTCCGGGTGAAATTGAACGCCATAGATCTTCTTCGACTCGTTGGCAATAGCTAAATTGAACAGTCAATTCAAAGTTAAGATCCGTTAAAATACCTGTAACAACGTCCTCCGCTTCAGCAACAATTTTGAAGTCCGAAGCAACGGTGCTTCGAAGTACCGAGTCGCCGTGAGTCAACAAAACCGTCTCAGTCGGATTTAAACCATTGAACAACGAACATTCCGGATGAATTTTAATGTTGCGTTGACCATCGACTCGAAACGGATGAGCAGCAACGGTTCCACCGAAATTTTTGTTGATCAACTGAAAACCATAGCAGATTCCCAAGATTGGAAGACCCAAATTGAAGATCTCGGGATCGTATTTTGGCGCGTGATTGTCGTAGACGGAACTCGGCCCACCGCTGATTATAATCGCCCTACAAACGAGAAATGAAAGAGTATTCAAGTGAATCTGACGAACTTGAACTTTCGCTTCGAAATCTCTTTGGCCGTCGTACTCAACGGTAACATCTCGGAGAAAACGTTGCATTCGCGAACACGTCTGTCGATGACCTAAACGCAAAAGCTCAGCATTTGAATCCAAACGTTTCGATTTACCTTTCCATATTGAGCACCGAAGTCGAGGATCACAACTTTCTCGGCAATCTCTTGATCCATTTTAGTTTCCTTTGGCTCCGTGATGTTGATTCCGTTCAAGTGCGACGGTTGATATTCGTTTCTAGCGAACAGCGAGTTCTGTGATACGTCAGCGTTCTGCAAAGTGTTAATGCATTTTGTGATCTGCGGACAAGTCAATTTTTTCAGCGGACAAGCAGCCCACGCAGTTGGAATCGAAAAGTTTGGTGATGACAATTCAACGCAAATCGACGGTCGATTGCCGCATCCAACTTACATCCGACGATGATTTCGTGTTTTTGGCCGGCGGATTATCGTCCGTCGAATAGGCGTCCTCGTCCAAATCAACGTCGGTGGCCGAAGAAACTTTCGGACTTTCCGAACAGTGGTTTTTCCGCGAAACTTCCGAAGATTTCGCGCTTGCTGCACGTTTCATCAACAAATCGACAGCGTAAAATGCTGAAACATGATTGGATTCGTCTGAAAGAGCTGTCGACTTACCATTAAACCTCGAAAAATAAAAAACAACAAACTCCAACAAACGAATCAACGGCAATTTTCGATACAAAAGTTCGATTCTTTTGATTGGACGATGAATAAGGAAACAGAAGTAAACTCCAACGATCCCGTTTGTAGTTGGTCCCGTTTAAGCAGTCGATTAAGAAAATGGACTGAGTAGACAAGCGAGAATACTCAGTGAACGAACACGGTAACTTTCCTCGTCGCCCACAATTTGAAGAAGATACGCGAGAACTGCGTCCAGGCGTTCGCAAGCGGTTTAGTAGGTGACTGGCAAAAGACTTTTGGCTGCTTTACGCTTCGATCGAAGAACATATTCACTTTGTATTTCAACTACTATCATGAGTGGCCCAGATCTCCGTCGTTCAAACAAAATCGTTCGGTGAGTGTTCGCTGTCTGATGTGAATGTTTGAGTGATTTCCAGTTATAAGCCTGTGGATCCGCAGAGTGTGCCTCCGGAAGATTCGATGCCCGAGTACATGAACATACTCGGAATGGTCTTTTCGATGTGTGGATTGATGATGAGAGTAAGTTGCCGTTTTGGTTGGTATTCAGAACAAATGTCTGCAGATGAAATGGTGCTCGTGGGTGGCTTTAATTTGCTCATGTGTCAGTTTTGCCAACACTCGAGCGGTCGACGATACAAAACAAATTCTCTCGTCTTTCATGTAAGTTTTCGTTTTCTATTCGTAAGTTCGGATTTCAGGCTATCAATCTCGGCAGTCGTCATGAGTTACCTTCAGAATCCGACTCCAATCTATCCCTTCTGGGCAACATTGTGGTAAATAGGTGCATCCTAAACGAAATCATTCCAAGTTTTGTTTAAACGAAAAATATGAATAAATTCTCCTAAAGTATTTTGTTTGTTTCTGTTCATTTCGGAAATGTCGAACGAAGAGCTAACCGTAGATGAGTGTGTTGAAATGTTCAAAAGTCCAAGAGGTGAAGTTGTAAGTTCCAGATTGTGCTTTTTTCGTGAAGTTTCTGTTTCAGTTGGTTGGGAAATTGGACAACATCGATTCAATTTCAAACTTACAAAACTCCCCCATCGAAGAATTGTGTAAAGTGAGTTCAGTTTTCTATAACAAAAAACACGATCTGTTGTTAGTTTGTCAAATATGGCTACCAACACGTCCCGGGTCTTGAGTCTACAAATATTACTGTTCAGTATCCCTCACCGCCGCCGGCAAACCCGAAAACCGGTCTTCAATATGTGAGTCAAGCAGAACGTTTTCGATCAAAATCTCAATTTCAGCTCCAACTGATCATCATCGTAATCCTCTACATCGTTACGATAACAGCCATTGTTTTGTCTATTGAATTGACGATCACCATGATTAAACGAATCGTCAAAGCGAAGGCAGCTAGTAAAGAAATTGGTAAAGAACGTCTCTCCAAACCCAAGGAAAAGATGATCGTACGGCCCAGAGAAGAGAAGAAGAAGAACGTTCGTGCTGATGTTTTCAAGGCATTGCCAGATCGAAATGCCAATGTTGTAGGAAAAAATTGATTCTGAGATTCTAGAATAAACATTTTTATTCGAAAGATCACTCTGATTCATTTGTTCTGACAATCGGTTCTTGTCGCTAATTTGGTTACTTTGTAAAAGTTTCTATTTTCAATGTTTTTGCATTCATTTTGTTATGTTCGATTGGTTTTAAGTCATGATTCTTCGAAGATGGAGGTCAATAAGAAAAGTTGTCGTTCGGAATGTGAATGTCGATTCGAAGCGAAATATGAAGCCGATGATTGGTCTTGAAATTCACGCTCAAATGAAAGCAAAATCGAAGATGTTTTCCAATGCTCCGATTTTCGCTCATGCGCCGAGTAACACGAACGTTTCTCTTTTCGATTTGGGTACTCCCGGTACATTGCCGACTTTAAATCGCAAATGTGTTGAGGTTTTTTTGCATTTCTCGACATAATTTTATCCATCCGCTTAGTTGGCACTACGAACCGCTGTTCTATTGAATTGTAAAATATCATCCGAATGTCGTTTCGATCGCAAACACTACTTCTATCCCGATATGCCTCAAGGTTATCAGATCACACAAAATGAACTTCCGATCGCTCGAAATGGTTACTTTGACTACTTGGTTCGACCAACAGACATCAATCGGTCGTATCAACCCGAGGATAAAAAACGACTGCGAATTAAACAAATACAAATGGAAATGGACAGCGGCAAACTGGTACACGGAGTGGAACGTGAATTGATCGATTTGAATCGCGTTGGAATCGGACTCGTGGAAATTGTGACTGAGCCTGATTTGAGTAGTGCTCTTGAAGCTACTTGTTTTGCTGAGCATCTTCGTTTAATGCTTATTCACAATTCGATTTGTCAAGGAGAAATGCACCGTAGGTCCTGAAACAATTCGACCACTCTGCTTTTGCATTCCAGATGGTCAAATGCGGATTGATGCAAACGTGTCGATTACTGTGGACGGTAAACTGGGCGTACGAACCGAAATCAAAAACATCAACAGTTTTCGAGACTTGCAAAGCGCTTTGGATTTTGAGATTAGACGTCATATTGAGCTTATCAATCGCAACGAACAAGTGAGGCCCGAAACACGGGGCGTAGCTGAAGGGTCAGTTGAGTTAGTTAGTTTTGGTGTATTCATATTTCAGGCAAACATTTCTGTTACGAACAAAAGGAAAAGATCTCGATTACCGATTTACACCCGAACCAAATCTTCCACGACTTCGAATCAAATCGGAATGGTTACAAGAAGCGAAGGAATCAGTTCGTTGGGACGCTCCACATTTGAAATACGTTTTCGATCATGAGCTTCCTATTGATTTTGCTTATCAAATGGTTTACGATTTGAAAATGCAAAAGTTTGTTCAACAATGCATGGGAATGTTGACCATTGAATTCAAACGCGCGGTTCCACTTCTTCGTTCATTGCGCCAAATCTTCCAATCAGCCAGCAGTCAGTTTCCTCCAAAATCGTAGGTTACTTCGAACATTTATAGCACGCTTGATTCATTTCAGTGAGTTCGTGATTCGTGCGTGTTGTCGGCTGATTGACATCGAAGTTGAAGGCCGAATCACGCATCTGATTTTTCTCGATCTAATTCGTCTGTACGCTTCCAGTCAGCCACCATCTGTGGATGTCGAAGAGGTATGGGCGTTAATGTGACCTTTTAGATGCGGTTATTTAGAAGATTAATGAACTTGATTTGTGGATTATTCGTGATCCCACAACAATACAACGATACGTGGATGAAGCGCTCGATACAGCACCGTCTAATCTCATTGAACAAGCCATCAAGAAACCGAACAGCAAACATTTCAACAAGATTCGTAATTTGGTCGTGAATGCTTCAAAAAAGCGGATTGACATCATTGATGCTGAACGTTTTGTTACTCAGAAGTTGAAAACTTACGAGTCTAATCGTAGTGAATAGGCAGATTCCAATTTTGTTTATTTTGCTTATTAAAATTTACAATTATATGACTGTTATGTTAGTGAAGAAATGAATCAATGGACTTTACAATCAAATTGAGCTATTGAAGTAGAACTAATTCACGGAATCTGAACAGACGATTCTAAGAACCTGATTAAAAGTACGAAGGTCATTTGAATTGTTTATGGCGACGAGATTTCTGCTGAATTGGATTCCAACGTCTTTTGTGCACTTTCGACCTGCTGTTGTTCGAATTCAACATCGTCCTGTAGTGCAAAGTTGTAGCCGTCGGTTTGTTTGTTTTCATCCGCACTTCCGGCCGATTCTAACTCATCGTTTGCTTCAGTTGTGGTTTGATTTATACGCGAACTCGACGTGGTTGAACTATAGGAAGTTCGTTCGGAAGTTGTGGTACTCGAAGGTGTCGAAGTTCGATGATTGTTCGGTTGTTGATTACGAGAAGCAAACGGAGGAAGTGGAAGCGATTTCTCGTACAGTGGTTGTTTCGGGTATTCAAGCGGCGTAAAAGGCGATGGTGGAGGATTGGCCGGTGGAGAGCCAGAAGGTGAAGACACATAAGACGAAGATTGTTGGTTCACATTTCCAACGTAAGAGTACGAAGATTGTTGTTGTGGCGTTTGCTGTGGCAATGGCGGAGCAACGGCATAATAAGTCGATTGCTGTTGTTGCGGAAGAGGTTCAAGCGGAGCGTATGCAGGTTGAGATTGTGGCAAAGGCGGTGGAGCGTATCTAAGAACATCAAGAAGAATACGTTTGTCTACTTTAAAGCCTACTGTTGATATCCACCACAAGGTGGAACTTGCGATCCGCAAATTGGAGCCGAACGAGCCGGACAACATCCTTGATTTCCACCGCCCAATCCTAGACAAGCATCAACACCCAACAATGTAACATAGAAACTCGTACAGATCTAAAAAGCACCTTTATGCAACAAACAGAATGTTAATCACTTACAGTAATCCAATACAAGTAAGCCATGACTAATCGAGATGCGAGCACTGGAGTGAAATTACCCGTCTAACCTTAAAGCATTCGAGGCCAAAAATGCTGAAGCGAACAGAAGCATTTGGTCTTCGCACTCGATTGTCATTGGATTTATGTGATCTGAAAGGCGGAGCATCTTCGACGATCCCAAGTCGCATTACGTTTCGCTTCTTTCTTGCGCGCCAAGAAGTGTTTGGTATGCCGATTGTGTGCGCATTTACGAAATCTTCAAACGACAATACGAGCGCTCGGTTTAACGTCCGATTAAGGAACCCGTTTGTTGGCGTCTTTAAGGACAAAAACCGGTCGATGAAAGTCACGCGCCAAAGACGTCCGAACTGTCCATCCACGATTTTCGTCTTCTCAGACGCAACAAAAGAACTTTTGTTGCGTAAATGGAGAAATTTAAAGTCGAAATGACCGTCAAACTATTCATAATTGCGTGAGAGAAAACTACTACGCAGAAGATCGTACGATATCAACAGTCCTAATTGTACGAAGGTTGTTAGCAATCTGGCAATAAATTACGCCATTCAACTTTACGATCCATTTCCGATTGTTTGTCGTCAGTTCAGGGAACCGGTATCAATCAAGGCTACAGTGTCGACACCTGAAAGCGTTGAACGACAACAATAAAATAAATGGACATGGATGAATGACTTCATCTTACTATTCATTAGTTTGTTTGTTACGAATCTTAATCAAAAGCAAATTTATAAGGAGGAAATGATTTATATCGTACGTTCGTTGAAAACTCAAAAATCTTCGTGTTTACAACAAAATATTCAGGTTGCGTGTGTAGCGGCAAAGTTACTGAGCTCCACAGTTCTCCTACGAAGTTCTTTGTTCTTTTGTTGAAGCAATCGGACATCGGCGATCAATCGAGCGTGTTTTTCCAAGTCACGGTTTGGTTGTTTTGGAGGCTGAATATAGAGTTTGAGTTTGTACTTGAGCTTTTGGTTACCTTCTTAACTGGTTTTGGTGCGATTTTTGCCAATCTCGCTGACAATTGTTTTTGACGGTTCTTCTCCACCACCCAGTAGTTTTTTTCGGGCAAAGTTACTTCAGGAGTAACGATCGGATTGAGCTTCTCGGCAACATCTCGGTCGAATTTCTTCGGAGCTTGGTGTTTGGATCGGCGAGTTATCATTTTGCTGGTCATCTCTAAGAAGCAAATTAGTTGCACACTTGGTGTTTGATTGCAAATAACCGAAGTCTAATGAACTTGTTGATTTTGGCAGAAGAAAAAAGGAAGACCTTTTATTTAAAACAAAATCTTAACACAACAGTAACAAGGAAGTGCTAGTATTTTCCGACTGGAATCGCTGACAACGAAGCCAAATGCCGATTGCTGACGGTCGGTCGTGGAATCATTTTGAAATGTAGATTTGAATTTGTTTCTGTAAACTCTTGTTGTCGATTAACTTGATAGAACTGACCTTGATGGGGATGCGATGAAATCATTTGGCCATTGGAAGTATCCCAAATTACAATCAAACCATTTGGATCGGCAGTTGCAAGACGCGAACCGTCGAAATTTACGGCTATTGAAATAATCGAACTTCCGCTATGCTTGTCGTGAACCGAGTAGTCGACTGTGTTAGCGACAGCTCCATTTCGAACAACATCCAATCGTTTTGCGTATTCGAACTACAAAAGATAAAAGAAAAGCGAAAGAGAAATAAACTCACTGCGTGAGGAGCGTGAATTATAATCAAACGTCCGTTTTCCGTGCCCAAATAGTAAGTCGAATCAGTTGGCGACATTGCACAAGCGGTTAAAGGAACATCGACAGACAATTTGAAGACTTCTTGGCCTGCTTCAATGTTAGTGAACACCATTTGGTGGTCCAAACCAACCGACATCAAGTACTTTGAATCAAATTGACTGAAACAAAGATCGCTGACTGTTTGACGATGTGACGAGAATGAACGATGCGGAGTGATATCCTTTTCTCCAATGCCTTCATGATCAAGTAACCTAAAGCGATGTTCTTGCAGTGTCAAATGTACTTACTGGCTCATAAAGTAGACGAAAATCTCGCCATTTTCCGTTCGTACAGCCACATATAAGTCATTCGGACACAAATGAACGTTTTTGAAGCTGAAACGTTGATTTATCACAATCTTCAGTAGTTCGCATGTTTTTATCTAAAATCAAATATTTCGTGTACGTTTAGATTTCTCAACTCACGTTGTAAATGTACAGTTTTCCGCCATTTGCAATGAAAAGGAAAACACCGTTGGATGTGCAGAACGCTGAATCCGGTTTCTTAGCATTTGAAAGTCCGGGAACACGAGAAAAATCGCAATTGTACGTCGTGGAACAACACTCCATCCTTAAAAAGAACAAGAAAATGAGGAGTAAAATCCTAGTAAAAACACAAGACTCACTTGTAGCGTGTCAACTCTCTTGGTAACAAATTAACATTATTTCTTTACGACCCTCAGTAGATAAATAGACACTGCAGGAGCTAATGCAGAGCTAAGCAAAGTTTGTTAAGACCACTCCATGAACTAAACGTCAATCTTCACAGTAATCCAGATGTTAATTAGTTTTACATTTTCTTGTCTGCTGAACATAGTGCATATTTACAGGGTTATTTCCGCTTCAACAAGACATCTAAACATTCAACTATTGGGCTTTTATTGTTACATATCCACAAACTAGTTTTGCGCCATAACGTACAGAAAAACGACTTATTTCGGGTTTTTAACGACAACAAAAAAACCTTCTGAATAGAGTTATCCTGCTGTTAAAAGAGCAGGGTCGTCATGGGAACATAGATAATTTCGATGTCGGTAATCTGCTGTCGACTTCAAGTTGCACTTGTGAGTTCAACTTTTCAGCTGCTCCTATTCGACATTAAATTGGCCACAATACAAGACACGAATCTACGTTCACTTATGAATTTACGAACTTGTGTAACCTATTTCACCGAAATGGCAATTCGAGATTAAAGTTGACCGGATTCGAAACGAGAAAAAGATTCAAATCGTGAGTTTTTGGTTTGTTTTCGAAAATTATATTGGGATTATGAGGTCTTGAATTACTAACCGAAACCTTGGTTTCGAGCCTGTAGCTACTTTCTTATCGTCCACATGTTCTTGGCTGCATTGAAAATAAGTAAAAATTTGTTTTCCTGATCTCCGCATAATCCGCAGTTAATCGTTTGAAAACTCATTCAAACAATAAGAAAACTCTTAAACTTTTTGTTTAATCCACATTCCAGTTCTGCTGTTTCTTTCACACACACTTCACCATTTAGATCGTGTATATGGCTCTTTGATCAACATCTATTTCCATCGCTTGTCATTCATATGGCTGAGTATGCCAACAACAAGTCAAATTTCCGGGACCACAAGCATTACGTCACTGGCGATTGTGTTCGATGAAAATGACAGAAATTTTCGAGTTTTCGGTCTTGGACATTGTCGTCCAATAGGTGAAGTTAAGAAGACAGATCTTGTAATTGTATTCGATTTAGCTCTTATTGCTGGGATTTTCGGCTTGCTAACAGTCTGTATCACGTTCAGTTTTTTTATTACAACGTTTACATGGTCAAAATACGAAGAACCGATTGAGATTCTTTCGTTGATTGGTTTTTGTGTTTTTCTAGTCTCCGGAACTTTTGTTCACATTTGTGTCTTTTTAGCTGTAAAACATTACAACGTAAGAAAATCGTAGTAACGTTTGAAGCATTCATATCTGTAGATTGCCTTTGTGAATCCACCATTGATATTCTATTGTTTCCTAGTTCTGATCGAGCTTGTCATGGCTTTGACGGCTGTTGGCGAACTGGTTACCGACTCGGAACCTCAATTGGATGAAAGCGACGTATTGGCACGAAAGATTTTAATTTCTGTTCCATTTCTACTCGTATTCAATGGATTCATGTTACACGTTGTTCTTAAATTTCGTCGATATTTGCGACGTCGATTAATGGCCACTGTTGGAAGTCTAAGTGTGAGTGTACAACTGGAGCTTAACACAATTAAAGGGTTTTCAGATCGTTACACCAGTTTTGTTCACAGACCCTTTATCGGTTGATTCGCTACCACAACTCAAACCAATTGCTTAATCAAAATACCCTTTTCGTACGTTGTTTGTAACGCTCAATAAACACCGGTTATTAGTCGACTGGTGAAACAAATTTAAACGTCGCTTAAGCTAATTGAATGCGTTTGGCATCTCTTACTGTATTCAACGGTTTTACGTTAGTAGTAATCGAAGAACAATAAAAAGCGAAAGAATCGTTAGTTTACGGGAAGTTACAATGCGACAGAAACCTTTCACTTAACATAATGAAAAGATACACGTTTCGGTTTAACTGAAGTCGAATAGAAGATAAGTGCAATACAACGGAAATTGCAGGTCAACGAACAATTGACATATGAGTCCAAATTTGACTTATTTCTTTTAAGGGTGATTTCTGTTCTTGGCTTTCAGATGCAAAGACCTAAACGGAAACTCGATTGAGAGTTTCGATTACCAATTCAATTTTGTGTTTGTAACATCATACAATCAAAACAATCTTCACATTGACGTTCGAGATCTGCGTGTCGTCGTTCAACGTCCCCTTCTCTTTTGATTCTGTTTTTAGGTTGATTTCCGACAATGGCGCAGTCAACGCGCAGGAAAATGAAACTCGTGTTTGTGAGTGAAAACGAACATCCGACGAACTTTGAAGAAATAATTGGCAAGGGATGTAAAGTGTGTTCGCAATCATAATCGTCAATCCAGCAATCCATTTCAGACTTTAACTTCAACACTACGCAATCGGTTCAGTTCTTTTTCGTATCTTGGTATCACACCGCTAATCCAAATTGGCAGCACCGAAACGTTACGAGTCGAATGTTCGTTGGAATTTCAATGTGATGAGCTTTGGAGTCAGATGCCAAAGTTCTCTCAACTGATCGTCGATCATTGGTACTCTGCTTCAAACAATCAAACGGGATTTCGAGTTTCTATTTTCTTACAAGATCGAACGTTATTTAATGTTAAAGATTTGTAAGCCAGGCAGTTACACTCACTAATTAACTCTGACTAATTTCAGCAAAGGCGCCGATTTACGCATCAAATCAACGGACGTTTACTTTGGAAACCTGATTCGTTACAACGAATTTCTCTGTCACTACAAAATCGATCAAAATCCAGAGGGCAAATGGTACGGGAATAGCAAGATCATGCAAAAGATGTTTTCCGACAATCCTCTTTCGACTGACTCGTTGCACACCATCTACTTGGATTTTGAACACGATCTTCACAGACTTCTCATTTACTTTCCCGTCTTGTGGCCCGATCCACACTCAAACATCAAAGAACGAATTGAAGCTGTGACCAAACTTCAAATGCCCTATGCGACCATTCGTCGAATTCTAATCAACGTAGACGATTGTTGCAGTGAAATTAAAGTTATTTTCTATTTCAGTACGCAAATGACGGTGCTCTGAATTTGTACTTACACGTACGTTCAGTTCCATTAATCTCGGTCGTTAAGTACACGAGGAGAAACATTGATGGTTCGAAAACCGAAGTCACTCCCGCCGATTTACGAACAACTCCCGGCGATCGTCATGTTCATTGGATTCCATTTACTAACGGCCGTGCTTACTACAAAGAAGACGTTCGTGCAATTGCAGAAGCACCCTACCTGAAGATCTCGTTGTCTACTGCTAGTGTACGGAATTCTTCATTCTATGTCTGCGATTAACGTTTTTCCTTATAGAACGAAGATTACGCTCACATTCTGGGTCGCTTACAAACGGCCACTCGGAAAACAATCGAAATTCGTGGAATTGACGACATGGTTGTTCCGGAAACTGGAGCCAAGAATAGTCGAGTTCAGAATAGTTATTCCAATGTTAAACGATATGCAGGAGTGGGCTTTGAATTTAGTCGCTTGTTTTATCTCTTAGATTCTAGGCACGTCCACTTGTAAAGTTGCGTCCAGAGGACACGGATATTCGTTTCAAGTATGCTTTCAATCCGATGTGTGATCCCGAATGGAATCGCGTATTTCAACATAACAACAAGAGTGACTTTGCCATTCGATATCTCTTCGATGCTTTGATGTCTCAAGGAGCACATATGACCGATCAGTTTTTGGTTTTACCGACTCATCGCGATACGTTCATGAAAAAAATTCGAGACTTGTATGGAAAAAACCGACGACTTGCTTTGGAAACGTTGGAACGAATGTTGAACAGCGCTGTTGAATTCGAAGAAATGGTGCCCTTATATTCCCTTTTCGATATTGCTCTTGCGAAGGCTCGAACAGCTCTCGAGGCAGAATTGGAAGATGAGGAAGAAAATGTAAAGAAAGGTTACGTTCGATTACGCAAAGTGACAATCACACCATCGCGTTGCATTTACGATCCTCCAGAGATGATCATGGGAAATCGTGTGCTTCGTGCTGATGAAGTTAACTTTCCTACCGATCGATTTATTCGTGTATCTTTTCGTGACGACGACTTCTCTCGAATTCGACCGAACATTGGAGCAAAGTTTATTCAAGTCTTCGTTATGAATGCGTTGAAAGAAGGAATCAACATCGCAAGTAATTGACTAGCAAGAAACTTTAAACAATTGGATTGTTTAGGTCGACGTTTCAACTACTTGGGTTCCTCGAATTCACAGATGCGCGAACAAGGTTGTTATTTCATTGAAGCGAATGACAAAGAGATCTCCGAATTTCGACAAAAATTGGGCGCTTTTAGCGTTGACAGTGTTCCGAAACTGATGGCTCGTTTCGGTCAATGTTTCACGCAATCATACGTGAGTTGTAAGTCGGAGTTTTTGGTAAAAAAATTTCAGGCATTGGGCGAAGACATGCCACGTGAGAAATACGCGAATATGCCCGATTTTGTCGGTGGTAGAGACAGTAACAACGAGCCATATACGTTTTCTGGTCTGTTCTTTAAAGCTACTTATCAATCTCGTAGGTTTTATTCAGATGGTGTTGGATGTATGAGTTACGAGTTTGCAAGAGCTATTGCTAAATCAATGAATATGGGTGATTGTGTTCCGTCTTGTCTTCAATCACGATTTCGTGGATTCAAAGGTGTTCATGCCATTAATCCCGTTCTTGACAGCATCAAAGCCTACGCGCAAGAACACGGATTAGATGAATCAGGACTGAAGAGTAATGAGCGTTTCCTCAACGTTGATTTGTGGTTTCGCGAATCTCAAGAAAAATTCATCACACCACAAGGAGGACACAAATACGAAGTCGTCAAAGTCTCTGCTCCCTCAGCCGTTTGTCTCAATCGACCGTTGATCAACATTTTGGACCAAATTTCCATGAAACAAGGAAAAGTTTGTCATGATGGAATGGTCGCTCGAATTCATCAGCTTCTTGACGATCAATTACAAGCGGTTGCTGAGAGTTTAACGGACGAAACCGCCGCGCGTACTCGTTTAGGCGAATTTCCACGAACTGTCATGTACGATGTAAGTTCAGTAGTTTGCGTCAATCTCTTCAAGACATCTTCAGGTGTTGCCAACAATCAATCTGACTAAAGAACCCTTCTTTCGTTCGCTATTGCGTATTGCTGCTCGGACAACTTTGAGTGAGTTGAAGTCGTGTTGGTTTTGTTCAAAACACTTTAGAAAAATTGCGTTCAAAATTGCAAATCGCCATTCCACCGCATTTGGGTCGTTCGATGCTCGGAGTTGTCGATGAAACGGGACTGTTGGGTTATGGCGAAGTTTTTATTCGATACACGAGCAACGTGAATGATAAGCGTCCTGGTCCAGCTTCGCCACGAGTTACGGTTACGGGTCAGTTAATTTGGTTGATTATTTTTATTCTGTGATTTAGGAGATGTTCTGGTAACAAAAAATCCTATGATTGTTGGTGGTGATGTTCGCATGTTTACTGCCGTTGACTTGTCGATTTTGAATCACTTGTGCGATGTCATCGTTTTCCCTCGTTTCGGACCTCGACCACATCCCGACGAAATGGCCGGTTCCGATTTGGACGGCGATGAGTACTGTGTGATTTGGGATCGTGGATTGTTTTTGGTCGAGAACGAAGAGGCATTCGATTACACAAGTCAAAAAGGAAAGATACCCGAACCCGTTAACGAAGATCAATTGGTAGATCCCAGAATTTTGTTTCACTTTTATAACTTGTTTTCAGCGAACTCAAATGTCAAGATTTTTCGTTGATTACATTTCTCACGATTCGATTGGAAAGCTAGCAACGGCCTTCCTTGTCAATGCGGACATCTACGGACTTGGCCATGAAGTCTGTCACAAAGTTGCAGTCAAACACATGAGCGCTGTGGACTTTCCGAAAACCGGAATCCCATCGGAAAAACTAACTAAAGGAAAACCAAGTAGGTCGAAAACCAACTAGGCAGCGAATGCGCAATTCAGATCAAATGAACGAGGATCCTTCTCGCAAGCCGGATTTCATGGAACAACTCTTCAAACCGACTTACATTTCCACTCGACTCAACGGCCAACTTTTCCGTCGAGTCAAAGAGATCGATGACATTTTGGAGATTTCTGTTGAAGAAGATTTGAACATCGCGCCGAAAATTGATCCGACTTATGCTCGCGGAGAAATTGGTGAGCAATACATGGAAATTGCAAGAACAAATTTTAGTCGCTACAAAGTTGCTATGGAGGTACTTTTCAAAAACATTATCAACGTTAAGTTCAAAGCTTTAGAATCTGCTGCAACGTTTTGGAATCTCAACCGAAGCGGAGGTTTTCACTCAATGTTATTCGGCCATTCGCAGACGAATTGGAGAAAAAGAAGAAGATGACATGTGAGCCGATGATGAGTTTGCATTCAATATCAAGTTTAGGTCTTTTTTCAATACCTTGCGTTTGATCGAAGATGAAATGGAACACATCTACAGTTTCTATCGCAAAGAGTTCATCGAAAGTTTTGGAGGAAATTTTGAGGATATCGTTGACTCTTCGAATCGAAAAGTACATTACGATAAGGAAAGTCGACGGATTCTGCGTTATCCTGTGCGCAATTCGACAGATGAACTAGAGAAATTGGCTGTTGCTTATTATCGAGTTGCTTACTGTAAGTCAGGGAGGAATTTGGTCGAAACTCTGATTTTAGCTCAAGGAAATCAAAAACTGCTATCATTTGCATGGTTATGTGCGGATGTTCTTTTCCGCGTAAGTCATCAATGTACTCACAGAATCGAATTCTGAAGTATAGGTTCGACAAAAGGTTTTATCTGCATTGACAAAGAAAGAATTGGTAGAGCAACGACCCTACTCGTTCAATCCAATTGGTGACTACATTTCTGATCACATGAAGAACTACTTTAAAACATCGAAAATCAATTGGAAGATGATCGTTAATTTCATCACATCGGACAAAACAATCTTGAGTATGATTTCAAAGGAGGGACATCGTATGGTTCGCCGGTTATGCCGTCGTCATTGTGGATTGCCGGAGTTACTTTACTACTGTGTAACTTGGATGAATATGCAACCGTTCTTTTCAAGCAAACCGTCGAGCGGTTGGAAGTTGGCACTATTGTTTATTCTCTTTGGTGCCCAAGAAGTTCCAAACGCGGATCGTTTCACAATGTTCTTGGAAATTGTAAGCATACGAAACAAAATGAAATCGATTTGTATTTTTAGGAAAATTGGCAAAATTCCGGCAAAAACGAAGTCGATTTGAATCAACAGAATGGCGGCATTGGAGCCAAACTTTTAAGCTTTTTCGAATACATGGCTGCTCGTCGATTCTCTCAATTAACTAAGATCTCATTCGAACGTTTTAAGTGCTCGGAAATGTTCTACGAAAACGAGATACAGGAGTTGCACAAAGCAGCATTAGCCACATACTACCAATTGTGTTTGGTGGGCAATTTGGCCGTTTTGCCCGGTGAACTTCCCGATCCTTCAAACTCATTGATTTCACGTCGTGAACTGCCGACCGTCGATGGTGATTCGTTTATTTGCGAAATTCCGGCAAGAGAAAAAAACTTTGTTGTATCTGCTGAAGTCCGAGATGCCTTGATCAAGAAGACGGGATGTCGTGCGCTGTTCATGCGGATTCTACCATTCCGAGTTCGAGGTATCTTTTGACTATTGATTACGACCAACCAAACTGTTATTGCAGATAGCACGGTTCAAATTGTTGTCACGCTGAGCGGTAGCATTCAAGCGACCAACGCTCTACGCGATATTTTAACTCCGGTCTTGAATTACAGTGAATTAGCACAAGTGTTCACGGAGAGCGATGTTGCCGGTTATCTTTCGCGTCAAGTACTTGATAACATTCGTGAAGCTATGGGTAAAAAAAAATCAGTTGTCGCACGTACTTTCGATGAAGACATTCTCATCGACTAAATCTCATGTAAACATAAACAGAACAATAAAACTTCAAGTCACAGCAAATGATTGTGGTTGTTAGAAGAAAAAGTCGATTTCGTTTTTCGGCCAAATGTTGAAATTTAACCGCAAAATCGGATCATTTAAACGCACAACTCAAAGATCTTTGTTTTGTGCAATATAGGGACCTGAAGATCGATAGAACTTTATTTTCTCGACAATCGTCATTCCTAGAATTTGCATATTCGCAGAGCAAATCACAGTCAAACACATTTCCGTCATTTGTGTGTTTCTGTTCTGTGAGTCCTGGTGTTTTCTGTTCTTGATCCGCTGCAATGAGTTCGTACTTCTCGACCACTCCATCGTACTTCTACACTCATCACATTGTCAGCTCGCCAGTTATGACCGCCGAAGAGAAGTCGTCGGTCGAGTTGCCGGTTGAGCCGGTAGTTGTCGTAAGTTTTGCTTCTGTTCCTGTTATAATTGTGTGTTTCAGGAGCCCTCGAAACTCGTGCAAGTTGTTGAGCCAAAACAGTTGGTCCAGAAAGCGGTCGTTCCGAAACAATCCGTAAGCTTGTAACTGCAGTCTTCTGATCATTGCGATTTTAGAACACTTGGGCTGATTCGTTCTATGCGACTGCCGATTTTGCAACTTCCACTGCTCGTCCGTTGGGTTTCGAAGGCGATAGACCAATTGCTCCGGCCATCGACATTCAAAAGATGCGCGATGAGATGATCGAAAAGGCGAATCGTGCACGAGCCCAATACGACGAGATCATGGCAAATTTGAAGGAATTGGAAATGAAGATAAATGGAAAGCAAAAGACTGTTCATTTCGAGGAGAAGCTTGAAGATGAAAAGTCAGAAGTCGAAGAGAAGCTGAGCGTTCAACCAGTCGTCAATCAAGCGGTAAGTTTGAGTGTGGAGTCTAAACTTCAGTTTGTAGGCGAGTGTGTACTTCGGTCTGCCCAACGACTGTGTCCACTTCTACAACCGTCAACCGGAGTATCATCACGCTCCTCAGGCGACCAAGAACTGTGATTATCCTCTGAATCCAATGCCTAATTGTTGCTTTAGACGATTTTGTCGAAGCAAAGATCTGTGAATCGACTGTGACTGCTACCGATTTCGAGGATCAAGAAGCTCCGCCGAACACTCCGATCTGCTACGATTCGTCGACTTCGGTTTATCACTTCGACTCGTTGCGTGACCAATACAACGCTTACGAGAATGTTCAATTCTAAGCTTATTGTTGTTGTTGTTGTGTTTTGTGAATATAACTTAAGTTACTTGGAACGTGTTTTAGAAGCAACTATAAAAGTAGCTGTCATTTGAACTGATTGACTGAATAGTGATAACTGCAGTTGACGAGCCTTAAATTTACATAATCTGACGTGAACTTCAAAGAGCAAAAGAAATTCATTGGTTGCTGGTCTCGTCAAAATCCGGTCGGTTTGATTCTGTTCGCTGGAAATGTGGGAATACGTTGCGCTTACTTTGCTTCTTATCTTCGTTGCCTACGAAGTCGACAAATCGGTACCTACAAATCACCAGCGAAACAACTGATCGGTTTCAGCGCAAAGCCCGTGGTGAATCGGGAATACCGCTTTTGGGTTACATCTTTGACTCCGTTAGTTTCAACGTTCGTGAAGAGATCGATGGCGAGGATTTGAGCAAAAGTTCGGACAAAAAGAAGAGCAAGAAACATAAACGCCACAGTCGCAGGAATAGAAGCAGCAGCAATAACGTAAGTTCTCGAAGTTGTCTGTCAACGTGATTTTAGAAGAAACATCATCATCACCGCAAAAGTAAAGCGAATAAAAGCGAAGATGGTGAAATGATTGCGGCTAGTTCAGCGGCCTTGGACTCGAAAAATTAAATCCAATATTTCGATAGAAACAAATAAAATCAAGATGTGATGTATACTGCCAAATTGTGCTTCTTCATGCGATCAAATAAAAAGATTTTTTGAGTCGTAAATATCAACAAACATTCTACACGAAATGTATGATATTGTTTGTGCGAACGGGGCTCATATTGAAACATAACTTAGGTAGTAGTCTTTTGAATAGACTTAATGATATGTACAGTTGAATGAAATCACCAGCCTCAATTGACTACAAATGGAATGCTCAGTATGCAATAGCCTCAAACAAGAAGTTCGAGTTTTCGGTCATTCAAGTGCATTTTTGTTTTGCGAGCAGTCGCTTCAATTCGGTTTTCGCAGCAACGACACGATGAGTGGATCTCGTACTGCTCCACGTGGCAATTCGACTTCAACTACTGGACGCAACAATTTGGAGAAAGAGGAATGGTACCACGGATTACTGCCGCGTGAAGACATTACCACGGTATTTTTGGTTTATGTCAATTTCAAGTCGGTGGTTTTCAGCTGTTGACCATTCAAGGACAATTTTTGGTACGTTTGACTGAACCAAAAGCTGGACAGGGAAAGAAAATGGTGCTTTCGGTACGTTGGAACAATCGTGTGCATCATCTGATCATAAACGAAAACGACTCATTCTTCTACATTGAGCACTTCAAGTTCTCATCTGTCTCCGACTTAATCGGTCATTACATGCGAACTGGCAAACCAGTAACCGAGAAAAGCGGCGCCGTTCTTCTTACTCCAGTTTTACGTCAGGTGCGTTTGACACATAGTCGAGTTTGGATAGTTTGATCTTGAATTTATCCGCAAAATATTCAAAAATGTTCGATTGGTAATTGTTTATGGGTTTTAGGATTGGGAGTTGAAACACGAACAATTGGATTTGGGCAAGACGTTGGGAGAAGGCGCTTTCGGAGAAGTTCGAATGGGCACATTGACCCAAGGCAAGAAGAAAATCAAAGTGGCAATCAAAATACACAAAGGAACCAATTTGAGTAAAGAAATGATCAAGGAAATGTGCAAAGAAGCGCGAATCATGCGTCGCTATGAACATCCAGTAGGCTAACTAAAGAAGAAGAGTAATTACGTATTCATTCCAGAACATTGTACGTTTCTATGGGCTTGCAATGGAAAAGGAACCGTTGATGTTGGTTATGGAACTTGTGGATGGAGGCTCTTTAGACAAATGTAACTAAATGTTTTTTTATCTCTTATGGGAGTTTTAGATCTGAACAAAAACGGTCCAAAACTCACAACCAACGACCGTACTCGTATGTGTTTGGATGCTGCCAAAGGATTGGAGTATTTGCACGACAAAGGCTGTATACATCGGGACGTAGCTGCGCGGTAAGTCTTAATTACAAGCAGTTAATTGATTGTCTTAGAAATTGTCTCGTTTCTGAAGGTCGAGTCAAAATCAGCGATTTCGGATTGTCGCGTGAAATCAGCACATCGAACGCAAAATACAAACTCAAGAACCTCAAACAACGGCTTCCAATTCGATGGCTCGCTCCGGAAACGTTGACTTCAGCTTCGTATTCGCAAAAATCTGACGTCTTTTCGTTTGGAATTCTTCTTTGGGAGGTCTTCAGTGACGGCGCCGATCCATATCCGAATATGACCATTGCTGAAGTGAATGTCCAAGTGAAACAGGGATACCGAATGCCACCACCTGACTCGATGCCCAATCCTATTCGCAACATCATGACTCAGCATTGTTTTCCCGGTGAACCGTCGGATCGTTGGTCAATGATGCAGGTGAGTCGACAAGTTTAAAGTCAATTATAATGTTTTAATTAGATTCGCAAGGCGATTGAAGATCAGTTTGGTACAACGTCCGTGAAGAAACTCAATCCCACTTCATTGTCGACCCTTCAAAGTCGTATTCATGGCTCGTGAACTCTTTCACTGACTTTCGCTACTGCTCATTGTCCGATTTCAATAAACATTTGAAGGTCAATGTTCGTCTTTACATAACCAACTAGCACTAAAGTTTTCAATCGTACTTTTTACATGGGTTAAAGTCTACAGTTTGCTTGTAAACATTAGATTTATTGATGCACATGACTAAGATCAAGATAATCTCAAATCTATCATGATTTTACAAAGCGCATACGAAGGCACCTTCTTTGACTTGTATTCGTGAATAGTATCCAAATTGGAATCAATTGGCGGATGTTGTTTTATGAATTGAGTGAGCGCAACATCAGACTGACGTTGAAGATTCCAGATGATGTGTGGCGATTTCACGGCAAAAGCACTTTTATTAGCCTAATGACCATTGTGATTGACTGGTCTCCTTCTTTCTTGTCATGGACAAATCCGCAAACATGTTCGATTTCCAAACGATCACTGAACTCGTGGCACGTATCCACGCTCTTGTTGATCTTAAAGTGTCCAATAGATTTTGCAAGTAAACGGCTAAACGAGCGTTATACTCGTTCATTAGTACAATCAACTACGAAATCTCATAACCAAAAAGTGTTTGCAGGATTATTTCTCATTGTATTCTGAATACAAATAACTTAAATCTTTACTGTATAATTGATTGTTATATTAGTGGAAACCTTGTGAGCTTACCGTAACTTACTCATATGCGTTTTTGGTTTTGGTGTTACACTGTGGAATAAATTTGAGTTTGGTGTTCAGAACAAGAAATGAAAGAAAACAAAAATTACGAGGAAATGTTTTTATTCATTTCGAAGGGGTTTTGCGGAATCAAGCAGTCGACTCAAATTTGTGTTGTGATGTCATTCAAGAGAAGTTCGAAGGAACCGCTTTTAGCAGCAAATGTGTATTCTAATGTTGCAACTTCAACCGAAATAACGTGCACGTTGCAAGAACTGTGCGATTTGATGAAACTTCGAGGACCCGAAGCGCAAAAGGTGTTTCATGATCAATGGAACGGTGTTGCGGGGTTGTGCTCAAAGTTGGCTGTGGATCCACGGCTTGGACTCAACGCTACGCATGATGAGCTAAATCGCCGTCGATTGATGTTCGGAACAAACGAGATTCCTGGAAAAAAACCCAAAAACTATTTTCAGTTAGTTTGGAAGGCTTTGAAGGTAAGAGTTCGTTTGTCAGTGTACGATAAACGACTTTTAGGATACAACGTTGATTATTTTAATTGTCTGTGCGATTTTCTCGCTTGTTCTCAACGCCCTTCCTCAGCACGGACAGGAGTCGGACGATGAACAAACCTATGGATGGATTGAAGGCGCTGCAATTCTGATATGTGTTGTTGTTGTTGTTCTTGTCACTGCAACCAACGACTTCACAAAGGAACGACAATTTCGTGCGCTAAAAGCTCAGGTTGCCAAAGTTCATGAGTTTACGGTAATTCGAAACGGACAAGCGACGGAGTTGAATCCAAAAGAACTGGTTGTCGGCGACATACTTCAAGTCAAATACGGTGAGCAACTAAACAGAGAATATGAGTTTAGTACTTAGGAGACTTACTTCCGGCTGATGGCGTTGTTATTCAATCTCATGAGTTGCAGTTGGATGAAGCTTCTTTAACCGGCGAAACAGATCATTTGAAGAAGTCACCTGACGGCGATCCTTTGTTATTGTCTGGTAAGTCAAAGTGATTGCAGAAGTGAACAATTTAAAATACAGGGACGAATGTAATGGAAGGAAGTGGAAAGATGGTCATTACGGCTGTTGGCGAGCATTCACAAACCGGCATCGTAATGAGCTTGTTGAACGACAAAACAAAGATCAATGAGAGCGATAACAAGAAACAGAAATCGGCAAAACAAGGGAAATCAAGGGGACAATCGGTTTTACAGCAAAAATTGGCGGATCTTTCGGTTAAAATCGGATTCTTTGGAATGATCGTGGCAATATGTACAGCTTTTATTCTTATTCTACGATACTGTTTGGTTCGCTATGTGATCGAAGCTCATGAATTTGAATGGCATCGCGATTTGGCCACAATCGCAATTTACATTGTTGTTGGCGTGACAGTTTTGGTTGTCGCTGTGCCCGAAGGCTTACCGTTGGCTGTGACGTTGTCGTTAGCGTATTCTGTTCGTCGTGTATGTTGAATCGAGTTGACAAACAACAAACTGCTCGTTTTTTAGATGACTCGTGATCATAATCTCGTTCGTCATTTAGCGGCCTGTGAAACAATGGGAAATGCTACGGTCATTTGTTCGGACAAAACCGGCACGTTGACGACCAATCGAATGGCTGTGGTTTGCGCTTACACCAATGGAATGGAACATAAACAACCGAAATTGAGTGACTTTGACGTCAAGACTGCCGAAATGCTAACTTATGCTATTGCAATCAACAGTTCGTATACAGCTCAGATTGTTCCACCAACTGCTGAAGACGAACAAGCGCGTCATGTTGGAAACAAAACCGAATGCGGTCTACTTGCTTTTCTTCAAAAATCAAATCGTGATTACGCAGAAATTCGCAGTCGTTATCCGGAAGAGAAGTTGATTAAGGTAAACAACATTTCAAAATTGTAGCTTAATTTCTCGCATTCTTAGGTTTTTACGTTCAATTCGGCACGTAAATCGATGTCAACTGTAATCAAAAACGAGTGGGATTCACGTGGTGGTGTTCGAGTATTTTGCAAAGGTGGTGCTGAGATCGTGATTAAGAATTGTGAATGGTATTTGGGTGAAGGTGGTAAACTATGCAAATTCGATGAGACTGAACGTTTGCGCGTTCTATCGCAAGTTATCGAACCAATGGCTGCGGACAGTTTGCGTACGATTTGTGTTGCTTATCGTGACTTTCGTCTAACAAGTAAGTTTTGCTACGCTCATTTTTGGTACTGAGACTTTAGATGAAAATTTGGAACCAAATGAAAGGGTTATTGATTCATCAGTTGATTGGAACAAAGAAGATCAAGTCGTTTCTCAATTGACTATGTTGGCAATTTTCGGCATTCAAGATCCAGTTCGACCGGAAGTCCCGGAGGCGATTCAGAAATGTCAAGAAGCTGGTATTCGTGTGATAATGGTTACCGGCGATAACATTGGAACCGCTCGGTCGATTGCTCATAACTGCGGAATCTTACCATCGACCAACGCAGAGAATCAAGAAACAGTTCTAGCAATAGAAAGTGTTGAATTCAATCAACGTATTCGCGAAAACGGAGAAGGCGAAGTCGTTCAAGAGTTATTCGATAAGATTTGGCCGTATCTTCATGTGTTGGCTCGTGCTCAACCGGTTGACAAGTTCACTTTGGTTTCGCATATTATTGCAAGTCATTTGCGTAAAGGACGGTTTGTTGTTGGACCATGAGACAAAAACAATCGGTTTTTAGAGAAGTTGTGGCAGTCACTGGCGATGGAACTAATGATGCACCAGCATTGAAAAAAGCGGACATAGGCTTTGCAATGGTAATTGAAAACTTTCTATTGAGTATAATATAATGTTGCAGGGTATTGCTGGGACGGACGTCGCGAAAGAAGCATCGGATATAATAGTTACGGACGACAACTTCAGCAGCATTGTTACTGCTGTGATGTGGGGCCGAAATGTCTACGATTCGATTGCAAAGTTTTTGCAATTTCAACTTACGGTCAACGTTGTTGCGGTACTTCTCGTATTTATCGGAGCGTGTGCAGCTGCAACTCCACCATTAAAAGCCGTGCAAATTTTGTGGGTATGGTGCATAGACTATGTCAACGATAATAAGTTCTGTTACAGGTCAACTTACTCATCGACAGTCTCGGTTCACTTGCATTGGCAACGGAAAGTCCAACTCCCGAACTTCTTCAACGCAAGCCGTACGGTCGAACTTCGCCAATTGTTTCGTCCACTATGGCTCGTAACATTTTTGGGCACGCAATCTATCAATTGGCCGTGACTTTGACTCTAACTTTTGCCGGCAATATCTAATTCATAAAATAAGTTAATTTCGTTAACTTCAGGTGACAAGATCTTCAGCATTGAATCAGGTCGTGATCAGCCAGTTTTCGCTCGACCTACTCAACACTTCACTATTGTTTTCAACACGTTCGTAATGATGACTCTTTTCTCAGAAGTTAATGCTCGTAAAATTCACAACGAGCGAAATATCTTTAAGGTTGTTACTGAGTACTCATCACCATTGTATTTTATTTAGGGACTCTTTTCTAATTGGATTTACTGTGTCATTTGGATCAGTAGGTTAAACACTCGGGAAGTTTTAAACGAGGTTATTTCAGCGACTTTTACAATGCAAATTTTGTTTGTTCAATTCGGGGATCCTTGGTTTTCAACGGCACCACTCAAATGGTATCAATGGTTAGCGTGCATGGCATTGGGAATGGGAACTTTGGTTTGGCATCAAGTTTGTCTTATAAATACGAGTCGAATAACGAAATTTGTAGGTTGTTATAACGTTTCCAGCCAATTGGACCTTTTCATCGATGGACGTTGATGTTAAGGAGTCGAGAAACAAAACGGACGGAAATACGGCGGACAAAAACCAAGAACTCAAATCGAAAAAGAACGACGTAGCAAATGCACAGCAAACTTGAGAGATCTGTACGTTGTAGTTGTCAATAAAAGCATTAGACACAGTCAATCTGTCTCTAAAGCAAACTCCAATCGAAGCTCGTTTTCATCTTCTGTTTATGTTGACGGCAAGTTGTTGCTGCATTTTATTGACAATCGGATTTCATGTACACAAATTTTGTGGATGACCCGCTGCGAACAAAAATTTGGACTTCAAATACGAAAAAACACCGTGAATTTGGAAATGTACAAAGCAAAGTCGGGGATCTATGAATCGCAAAGAACACAAATCCCGTACTTTTGATATCCGGGAAATAGACAAAATGACTAGGCGGTGTAATGGCTAAACGGATGGGAACATCTCGGAAAGCGACGATACAAATTTCTGATTCTATTACTTGGATTGGACGAGTGTAAGGCACAAGGATTTCCAATTTAAAGCATTGCGATTAATAGAAAACGTAACGCAAATAGATAAAGGGAATGAATTTAACGCATTGCTTTTGTACACAAAAAACACAAAGACTACAATTGAATTTCGAAAAGCGAATTGTTTTGGCAAAAGTTTACACCGTCAAGTTGCTCGTTTAATGCACATCCGGAGCTGGTGGATCCTGATTGTCCTTAAAACCGAAGATGAATGCTATAGCTCAACAATCAAAGCTCACACGTTCCGAGTTTCTTTGTTTTTCATTCGCTTGACGATCACCGAGCATTCGCATTGATGCTGGACGTGTCAAGAACAAGACCAATGCGGCTATTCCCCACAACGCCAACAGCATCGGCAACCCAAAACTTGCGCCTCCACTCGGTCCTGTGGACGTATCGCAATCAGTATCAGTGCATTCAGTTTGAGTATCTCGCAGCTAAAGATGAACATAGAAAACAGTCGTGTAAACAGGCAAAACTTACGGCCGAAAGTAAGCGGCGCATCAACGCTTCGTGACTAAACAAGCATTCACATGGATCTGACATTTTGATTCGTAAAATCTGCAAATGAAAACATTAAATATCATTCGAGAACCACGAAAGTACCCAAACTTCTGCTAATCAAACAAACTTTTGGTTCACCGGGCACAAGCCGAAGTCTACTAAGCAAATGCAGTTGAACGGTGGGCTGTCTTTTCGTTTCAACTGAATCGTTTCAGTGTGCCTAAACGAATTGTCTTATGCAAATTCGCGAATTAAGCACAGTTTCCACGTCGACAATCTGGTAACAGCAAACAGAACGCGAAACAACTTTCAATCGAGTTACAATGAAAATAACCCGAATATCGATTACCTGAACAGAAAGAGCAAAACGGTTTGAACAACTGACATCTGCAAACAGAAGACCGTTCAAGAAAAAGAAACTCCGTTTGACGTGCAAACGTACTGGTAAGAACAAAAGATTAAGAATTTTACGTCTAAACTCTACAACCGAATATCATAGATATGAATTGCTGCCCAAAGATACGAATACTTAAAAACTACACGCTAAGTTTTTTCGAAGATTACTCTTAAGACAATCAACGTTGCAGATGAAAAGCAATGTTTTCACGTGACTGTAAATCCAAAAGCTAATGAACTCAATGAGCGAATCTAAGTTTGCGAATTAAAAACATACGGCGATCGAGCTCCTATTTGAACAAGTGGTTCGATCGGATGGCGAATAGAAAATTAACAAATACGGACGTCTTGTTTGAAGAGCGACAGACGAAAAAATAAACATAGAGATTGCGATACGAAGCGGAGGGTGGTTGTACACACATGAGCCTCATGGACTGTGCGTCCTTCCGGGCGTAAGACCAAACGCTAAGGCTGACGTGGACTGAGCAAAACAAGAGGGTCCGATCGATTGTCGTGTCCAAAAGCGACGTTAGGAATATGATAAGCCTGTCTTAAAACCTTGACATTCAGCCGAAGTTTTTGAATTGACAAAAAAGGAACACACCGATAGTTAAAGTCGTTGGACATCAGTTAGAAATAAACATTCAGTGGAGAGTTCACAGCAAAAACTAACTAGTAGATTGTTTTTGACTAAGTGTTGTTTTGAAATCGACAGTAAAGGAGATGTGATTAACGAAAGGATGAGAAGAATAAAAATCGAATTCAATCATCATCTTTCTTCTCACAACTAAACTGCACGAGTTATTGCGTCAGAAGCAAAGCGAATCCTCAATTCTTGTGAAGGAAGTGGTTGTTGTCGACGACTGCATCACGATTAAAAACCGAACGGTCCGAAGCGAACGACGGATGTCCACGTCAGCATTCGAAATGCTTCCTCGCTCGTTCATTAAAAATTGGTGATCCTGTTTTTAATGCAATCATGTGATTAACGAGCAAACGTAAGCACTAAACAGATAGAAATCGATTTATAGGCTGTAAACTCCGGAAACCCGCTAACCAACTTCAATAACTTGAGTGAAATGTTTCGGAAGAGATTATCAAACAAATACGCTAAAGTTAAAACATCATAAATAAGCAACACATCCTTCGTTAGCTACTTGTATTTAAATGAGTTCGAGTCCTGACATACCCAGTATTAACGTATTTTATGAAAGTGAACTATAGAAGTGGTTTGATGTTTTTGTTCGAATGATAACATAAACTTCCTCTTCAAGTGTTCGTATTGTAAATACGTTTAATTGTGTTATTTGTCGGATCGCAGTTTGCCAACATAGTTTTACAAGAATCCCTTTTAGCCAGAGATCGCCATGACAACAAAGCCAGCGGCCTATGAAATTCGGTTTCTGTCTTGCAGTTGCACCAAAGGCAAAAAGCTTTGGTTTACAGGATGGTAAGTAATGAGTATGCAAATTGCGGATCAACTTCTTATTTCAGTTGCTATCGCGTTTACGTCCAACACGTCGCAAAAAAGAAGAAGCCAACAAACAGCCGGAGAAATTGAAAGAACTCGAACAGTTTTTGGAAGCCCACGACTACATCGGAGCGATTTCGTTGTTGGAGGTGAGTGAGACCGATCGCTTTCAATAAAGAAATCTGAACGTATGTAATCCACGTGAAAAAACTCACGCGCAGTCCGTAAAATTAGCTCTAAAACGCGAAGAAGATGACGCTTCGTTGCGTGATCTTCTTTGCGCAGTTCTTTGTTGTCGCACACCGATCTTCTTTCGCGCAGCGAAGGTCGCTTGTTCACATCGCCGTCGGATTAATCAACAGCACACAACACAAACGATTCCAACAACAACGAGCTTCGTACTCGTTGGCTTGGTGGTCTAATGGCATGATTCTCGCTTTGGGTGCGAGAGGCTCCGGGTTCGATTCCCGGCCGAGCCCAATAGTTTTTGTCAAATGAAATGGCATTTGAATTTATATAAACAGTCAAATATTGAAATTTTTGAGAATAACTTTTAGCACAAACGGCAAAGCGGTGACGACGATATTACAACAACTTTGTGGCTAGCTTATTGTGCTTGTCATGCCGATGATTATCGAAAAGCAGCTGAGATGTACGAATGGCTTTTGAGTCAAAAGAATTGTCCGACGGATGTGTTTCTTTATCTCGGTTGCTGTTTCTTCTTCATGGCAATGTACGATGATGCGAGACATACGGCTGAACGTGCACACAAAAGTCCGCTTCAGAATCGTTTGTTGTTCTATGTAGCTCATAAATTGAAGGACGAGAAGAAGTTGATGCTTCATCACTCTCAACTCAAAGATACGATTGAAGATCAAATGTGTTTGGCTGCAATTCATTTTCTTCGCGAACACTATCAAGAAGCAATTGATTTGTATAAGAAAATATTGCAAAAGAATAAGTAAACTGATGAACATGGACACAAATTGACTTCTTTTATATTTCAGAAACTTTCTCGCTTTAAACGTCTATTTAGCGCTTTGCTACTACAAACTCGACTATTATGATGTTTCTATGGTTTGTTTGATTGTTGTTAGAAAATAGAGATTCAAAATTACAGGAAGTACTACAACCTTATTTGAATGCTCATCCCGATAGTGCCATTGCCGTTAATCTTAAAGCGTGTAATCACTATCGTCTTTACAATTCGAAAGCTGCGGAAAACGAATTGAAGTCTTTGCGTCATTTGGCGACAAGTGAAGCAAATTTTGGAAAAGATATTGTGCTTCACAATACGGTTAGTTCATACATCAGTTATACTTTCCAAATCAACTTTAGGTGGTTTTTCGAAATGGCGATGCAGCGCTTCAAGTTCTCCCAGCACTTGTTGATGTGATTCCGGAAGCACGCATGAATCTATGCATTTATCATCTGAAGAAGAGTACGTGTAATGGAAACATGAAACTAATGAGTTGAATCTTCAGATGATGTTGATTCGGCCTACGAGTTGATGAAAAACCAAGAGGGCGGTGGCGCTCAATATTCTCTGCTTAAAGCAATCACCTTTAGTATCAAAGGTTATGATGAACAATCGCAAGAACTGCTGGAAACTGCGGCCAATTTCTTTAAGACATTTGGCGAGTCGCCTTCCGATTGCGACACAATTGCTGGTCGTCAGTCAATGGCATCGGCTTATTTCTTGTGGAAGCAATTCGACGAGGTTTTGGTTTATCTGAACTCAATCAAAACATTTTTTGTCAACGACGAACTCTTTGCTTATAATTACGGTCAGGCGTTAGTGCAAATGGAAAGTTTCGAAGAAGCAGAAAGTGTATTAGCGTCTATTACAAACTCGGACTTAACAAACGAACTTTGCTATCAATTGTCGTTAGCAAGGGCTTGTGAGTTTATAAATTCGACTTATTTTGCATGAATTTCTTCAGATATACGAAACGGAAAAGCAAAAGATGCGTGGTCGTTATACGAAAAGGTTAAACACACGGCTGAAGCTCCACAACTTTTACGACTTGTAGCCAATGACTGTTATATTGTGAGTCGAGATGTAACTTTCATGTTCAATTGTCTTGTTTAGGCAGAAAATTACGTTTATTCGTTGAGAGCATTCGACGAATTGGAACGCAGAGACACAATCGGCGTAAACGTTGCTCATTGCTTAAGTGCGAAACAAGGTTCGTTCATGGGAGCGTTGAAACAGTTTGCAAACGGAAAAGCAACGATGTAAGTTCATATATAATTCGATTTCATGACAGTTTTTAGAGATGATATACGTAACAGTATTCGGATGCTAGAGAGAACCAATTCTTCTCAACTGGCAAACATGATCAATGCAGCACGACGTTGGGGAAACGAAATCGGAGTATTTTTTTAGCTCCTCTATTATGTTCAAACAAACATACGCAAAAATCGATGTCTTCTCGAGTAGTGCATTTTATACCAACATCAAGCTAGCTACTCAAATAGTAATACATAATTTGCATATTTGAAGAATACACATAAATTCAATTCTGAATAATCATTTAATCAGTAGCGGTATTCTGATTTTCGTTTGTCAACAATTTCGATTTTGATGGATAAGCCAACTGCTGTTCCCGAACAGAAGCCCGCTGATGAAGAAGCAGAAAAAGAGCTCAAAGCTCGCGCTCATCTCTTCAAACAACGCGAAGGCTTCACGTACCACTACGTGAACATAACATACAAGAAAGGCGCAAAGTTTGGGCTCATCATCAAGACGGCAGACAAAGATGTCTTGGTCTCAAAATTAGAACCGAATTCTTTGTGTGCTAATCAACTTGCGGTTTGTTTTATCATTATGCCATTGCTACTATCTTATCAGATAGGAGATCGATTGATCGATGTTGACGGTGAACCGGTGAATGACCGAGAACAAGCCAAGAAATTGATGTTGCAACGTTTGGCTAAAACTCGAAAAGTCAGTTTCATTGTTGAACGTCCAGTTTCTGATGAAGCAAAAACTTGGGCCAAAAACGCGTTGTTCTCCGCTTCGACTCGCACCTCATCGACCGCACCACGCGAGAAAGCGATTTGGGCTGCAAAAGCAGCTCAACAGCGACAAGTCAGTTAAAAGCATATCAATGACAAGCGAACACCGAAGTTCCAGGCCGTTTTGTTGGGTAAATCGGGCCATCTGGCAAAACGTGGATCCAGCGAAGCGCCGCCATCGACCGGTCGTTCCGAGTCGGCAACTTCGACACTTTCTACTCCTCCGCCGAACTGATTGTTGTGTTTCAAAATAAACAATTCTTGTTGACTATATTGCTACAACCATCATAATCCAGCTGTATTTCTATTGTCGAATAAAAGCACATTACACCTTTGAACTTTCCATGCACTCAATAGCTGAAACGCAAATCTTTTCAGCAGCTAGAGTTTAACAACAGGGATTACTAGAATACAAATTTGCATTGAACGTTTGAATTGTTGTCTTATTCGATGGTGTTCATTTTGCTCATTCCATTCGATTTCCAACTGTCCATTTATCAAAATGTCTGAGCGCAGCGATTTAGCTACACCGTCACCGACGCTGAAAATCAGCGAGTGGGTCGACTACAAAGAAGGAGACGAGTTTCCTGATTCCTCGCAAGTTTCAACAACCAATTCGATGTGCATTTCACTTTCAGGCAATTCATTCGCGCACTGAATCGCCCATTGAACACACCTAATGGCAAGCAAACTCAATTTGTTGCTCTTTGGTATCACCACGGACATCCACTAATGGGACGCGTTTGGAATGAAGAAAACCAAATACGGGCATCATTTGCCAAGTGAATTCGAATACAAAACAAACAACAACACCTGTCATTTAGTAATGAACGCGAGTTCACTGGTCGTACTGTCGGTCTCTTACAAATTCTCGTCCAAATGCCGTCGCCAACAACTGGATTCACTTACGACTGGAAGCCCTTTAAATCGGTGGCAAAGATCGGGAACAAAGAATGGCATCCAGTCCATATTTCTTTCGTGGCTCCATGCGTGTTGCTTCTCGACAATCGTGAGGTTTTGGGTGGTGCAAACTTGAAAGAAGAATCAGCACAAACGAGTGTCAATGGCAAAGTCGTCAAATTGCTCGGAAATGACATTCAGAGCTTTCCAGTCGGTTCACGAAATCAACACTTCAATTTACGATCTTTAGATTCTCTGTCGAAAAGTTTGTTCCGATACAATGGAAATTTGAGTTTTGATAACCCGAATAAACTCATTCTTTTTCGTCTAATTGATGCGATAAAAAGTCAATGGTCATTTTTGTTTTCTCGCTCCTGTCTGTCATGACTGACGATGCTTCAGAGATCCCAAACAGATGGTTTGGATTTGCGTAATGTTATTTCAACATTCATCGTGGTCCTCGGATTCGTTGGGTGAGTTCAAACAAACAGACTTGTAAGCGTGAGTTTTGGGCGTACAAACAGAAAATCAACAAGAAGTTGGCGGAGATGTAAGAAAAGTAGGAGAAAGAAGAACAAGCAAATCAACGGGCAGATCTCTTGAGCAAACTTACGTCTTTGTTCAATCTTATGCAAAATCAGAAGAAAGATAATGTTCGATTTTCGATTCCAATCAAACCTCAACAAATTGGTTGTTATGTTCATGCTTTGGCCGAACAGAATGCCGTTCGTATCCCAACAAGACGGCTCATTATCAGGACGTGGCCTTTGTTGCTCAACGTCAAAAAGCAACGGAAGTCCAATTGAATGGATAGGTGGACAACAGAATCAAGCATTTTAAAGATCTTCAGATCGATGTGAATCCAACGGCAATGGGATGTTATGTCCACAGTTTGACGAAACATCATAAACCTCATCGCGAAGACGTGATTCTCGTTCCGCCTTCTTCATCGCTGACATTTTCGGATTACACAACTGCGTCTACTTCGGCAGAATCATACAGTGAGTTATGTCAACTGTGATTGTTGGTTACTTTATTTCAGAAGAATTGTCCTCGAGTTATCCGACTTCAAACAACAAAAGTGGCCCGATGACTCTCGAAAGCATTGGAAAGTCGTTGTATTATCACAGCAATTGAATGAGTGTTATATTTTTGTAATTGTAAATAAACGTACAATAAAAAAATTGTGAATAGTTTGCTGTGGAAATTGAAATCGATTATTAGAACTAAGTTTCGGACATTAGGAAGACCTTACGCGAATCTTAAGTTCTGATTACTGAGCTGTAGGCTATTGCTTTTATTACATTTCAGATGCCGTTTTGTTCGCTTTACCATTTAATTCCTCCACCGGTTACTCTCTATCCACTTACCACATTCAAATTGAATTTGGCAGCAGGCAACGATTGTCCAAATGATGAAGAGCACATTTTCGATTTCGAATGTTCGGGCTACACGATGGTTTGCGATCGGGAACCGTATACAATCAAAGAGCTCAAAGAACTAAAAACTAGTCGACGTGAAACGTCCTTTCGCCAAAACAAGAAGACAGCTGATCCGGAAGCAAATTTCGAAGATGAATCGTCAGATGATTGGACAGATGAATCGTCGGAGGTGTCAACAAAAGACGAATCAGAAGATGAAAAAGGCAACCAACTTTACGTTGGTGCACAATATCTTCCACGTTTTCACGGCTACTTACGGGTATGTTCGAGAAAATTGTTGGTTATTTTTGCGTACTTTTAGGTTACAACAAACAAACAAAAAGATCAGTTCGTGTTCTACGGTGTTACTGATCATGAAAAACAGTCGAACCGAATTGTTTGGAAGATCGAAGTACCACTGGTGCCTTCGGATGTTTTCTGCTACAAAGCTTTCCTCGAGTCCAATATTCTCGTAGTTGATACTGTGGTGAGTACGCAACAGCTACTCATTTGACATGTCATGTTTAGGACTTGGGGCCGTTAGGAAAACAACTGAACGGCGTCCAATTGAGCGAAATCGTGGTTTTGGAGTTTGCTCATAAGAACTATCTCAGTCTTCTTCTTAACATAATAGAAATTCGAAGTGTCAAACGTTACTTTGACGGAATCCGTCTTGCAACCGCACATCTTCCTATCACAAAGTTTTGGGGACCAGAACAAGAGAAGTATCAGTTGTCTCGTCATGACGAATAAACACTCTAGTAGTTTATACAAAATTTTTATTTGAACTTCTTGACCAACGAATTAAGACTTATGAGATTAGGATTTCTGCGACAGATCGGTAGAATTTGATCTAACCGTACTTGATTTCCTGTTACTGATATGTGAATTCATGCGGACAATAAACACCTGTAGCTTTCTGATGAGATTGCATTCAAGTGTTCGAAACGATTCTCGTTTCAATTTGAATAGCAAATTGACCGCTGGAGACGCACTTCGTCTTCTTGTCCACTCAATAGTCTTTTATCGACAACTTTTGTGGCTTGTAATTATTGTCTTCAATTAGTGCCTTTTGTATTATTTTTTAGTTATACAAGAGTTGTTTTGTAAGCACTAAAGTTGTATATATTCAGAGAACTTGTGAAAAAACGAATAGCTAAACAAAACACGTCTTTCTTTGAAATTATCTATGCTTCTACAACACGCATCACGAATTATTGTCACTCATGTGGCACGACAAGTAGTCCCAAGTGAGGTCGACGCTCAAGATGTGTCGTTCTTTTGTTCCTAAAGCCTTGAATGTTGCGTTCATGTGGTGCGTTCGAATTCTGCGATTTTGAACTAAGAGATGCTCTTAACATTGGGACTAAAGGAAGTTGGAATTTGGTCGCATATTTTACAGTTGATCTCGTTCGCTTTTGATGTAAGTGGATAGTTGTTGTAGTTACATAGTTTCATATTTCACACCCACTTAGCCACGCATCAATGCGGCCGTTTCTTCGGTGAACTTGAATCCCAATCACGAGTTTCCGCTGCTGAATGTATTGCGTAGCTGCTCACTAAATACCAATACAACTGCGAAAATCGAATCCATTTTGGTCGATGGAAACTACTCGAATGACTTGAAGATCACATTCGTTTACAACGAATTCGTTATGTTATTTGGAAATGGGACGCAGAATCATAAGTGCATTTTCGCAGCTATCGAAAGAGGGTTTACTTTGAGTGATTTTATGGAGATCGGACGATTGGTTGGTTGAAATTATGAACAAAAGGAAAGTTCTGATTGCAGTACAAACAAACTTCCGAATTGTCGATTCTTTTTGGTGGAGAAAGACCCTTGATTGTCGACCAACTCACTGATCTTCTACTTGAAATGGCAAACACAACCACAAAATTAGATGAAATTAAAGCATTAGAGACAATTGTGAATGAGTTGTGTTTGTATTTCGAGAATCAAACGTCAGTTACTCAAAGACTTGCATTTACTTCTCATATTTTGCAAAAATATCCTGAGGTTCAATCAACTTGCTTTCCTTAAAGACAATCGTTTTAGGTCGGAAACGTAGAAATTGGAGAATGGGGCCAATTAAAAGACATGTTAAAAGTTCACACGTTTGTAAGTCCGCTTAGAAGAATTATAGTTATCTTCCTTAGTATTCATTTCACGGTTGGCATTGGATTCACATCGGAAATCGTGAAGCCAACTGTTCTACGCCCATTGAAATGGGAACATTACAAGATCCTGCAAAGTGTACGTCAATAATGGAAACTTAAATGACCTAATCAACTAAACACCCATGCAAAAACGTCGCTCAAAACAATGCACCTTATGAAACATTTATGGGCTTTTGGGTACTCTGTATAAAGGTGGTTTTCCACAATTGCTATTAGTCATACAGTATCAATTGTATTCGGAAAATTGTTTGGTCGAATAAAACTTGTTGTATGAAAACCGACTAAACGTCTACTTCTGGAAACATCTTCTTGACCATCTACTCTACGGAACGACGTTTTGAGTATTCTCTTGAACAAAGCGAAACATTTAAGCAGGCCACTTGCGACAAATTTCATGTATCGAACGCGTAAACACTACAGAGTTAACTTGTAATAATAGCAAAACTGAAGAAGTGAATGGCGATTAACTGTACCCAGAGAAATGAAGACTAACAATCGATCTAGTGCCACGCTTGGTTTTGCTAGGATTTTTGAAATCGACAACTTCCGATTACCTGGAGCTTTTGCATCTAAATCTTATGAGATCACTGGGACATTCAGAAATAAAATTCAAAACGTTTTTACTCGAATGCACAATTTCAAGAAGACTGATAAGCACGGAATCTCATTTGTACATTCAGTTTGTTTGGAAGAATACTTGAAAGTGATCAAACGGTATTTTAATAGAGATAGTGACAAAAGTTTTAACCAACGCCATGAAATTCTAAGACGAAGATTTGAAAAATATTCCAATCAGCTGCAGGATAGAACGGTGGGTAGAAACACCGTCGGGTATTCTTTCAGTTAGTTCGCCGTCATTGATCTCCACTTGCAAATTTACAACCCAAATTGCTATCGTTGTGTAACTCGACCGTCTTTAATCGATTCAACGGTCGGAATCATGACTCGCGGCAAAAATATACCGATCAGCGAAAATCTTTGTCTTTCTAAACAACTACTGAGCAATTCGCAACAAACAATCCTCGCAGTCCTAATTCCTGTGATCAGATGAACTGAGGCAAAGCAAATGACTGCTTTGAAGCTGGGTATAAATTATAGCGACCAGTCGACAGCAAGTCATTTCGAAGTCGTGTCTCTGTTAGCTTGGTTATTTCAACTAAAATGTGTAAGCCACAGCTGACGACATATTTAAAAGTACTTTTGGTTATGCAGCGAAACAAATTCGTGTAGTCGTGCATAGAACAATGCGATGGCAGCATTGGATTTTCTCTAATACTTGGTAAGTTTTTTTATAACTTATCTTTCTAACCAATAGTATTTAGCTGATCTGAAGAGAGATCCTTCGAGTTCCTCATTCGTACCTCAATTTACCAGTTTGTGGTCTTCGAACACGACAGCGAAGACAACAAATTCTCTGTAGCAACAGCAGAGAACGGTTCTTGCATTCCGTCAACTTCGTTCAAGTTGACGGTGAATGAGATCCGAACTTGGAATCGACTGTTGAAGGTGCAGTACGCAAATTTTTTGCAATACAAGCACACAAACGCGGAAGATTTGTCGGCTATTGCCAGAATCTTCAAAGGTTTGCTTTTAACGTTATATCTCAAATCAACTCCATTTTAGAAAAAATTGCGCTAAACCTCGGTTTTGATGCGGATAACGCAAAAGAACACGGTAATATAATAAGGCAAATACAAAAACAATTGTATTCACTTTGCGGTCAAGCAAAGTCTTTTTATATTTCACCGGAGGTGCGCCCACTCAATTTGAGCCACATTGACATGGGAATCGAAAACTTCCGTAAGTTTTCTTGATATTTCAAGTCATATTTTGTTTAGATGAATTCAAACGGGTGATGGCAAAGCACCAAACGAAAGGAGTTTGGACAACAAACTCCGGAATGGATTTCAACGGTAAGATTTTTTTGCTAGAAAAACACTAATTTAAAGTTTTCAGCGACTATCGACGGGAATTTCTTTGATGACTTTCCCACATGTCCTTCTGTTCAGAAGCTAAAGTTTCTTTGGACAGTTCTGGACCTAAATTATGATCTCGTTTCGAAAATCGCTCAAATGCCGCCGTTATTCCCAATTTAGTGGAATTGATGTTTTGTGTTAGAGTTGAACAATACACACCCGAGCAAGTAAGTTACCTCTTTAAAGGCAAATATAAGTTGACTGACATTTCAGTTCAGTATACAAGACTTGGTTGTTTGGATAAAAAAATGCAAGGATTGAGAAGCTGCACAAAGCAAGTCCCGAAAATGCTCGCTGGAACGTTTATTTTTCGTTCAAAATACGCAAATCGAAGTCAAAAAAGTTTTTGAAGTTTGATTCCAACTTATCTTTAAGTTGTGGAACAATTAACTAAAGTGCTCGAAACCACAAAGTTCGATCAACTGCTATCTGCTTATACCGTTCCAGAATCCAACAAAAATGGAAATGATGGGCCTATTAAGCACATGTGATGTGGAACTAGGAAATCCAACCGAATTGTAGTGCTGCTATACAATCCACCGTGACTTGGATTTACTTGCATTGGACAATGGGTAAACGACATAAGATAGAAACAATTAGTTTCTTTCTTGCATTTGTTCAGTCTCTTATTAATGGTTTTCATTTGCAGTATGTTGTATTTATATCTTTGGAAGAATAAATTGTAACTGTTACAAAGTGGATTTTGTCGATTGTACGGCTAATTCAAAAAATCGGATAATCAACACTTACAGACTTTTTCGTTTGATCACGATGTCGTTGGATGTTTGAGTTTCACGACTAAAAATTGCAGTACAGTTAACAAATTGTTTACTCCAACTCGAGAAACTGTCTTTTTTTTATAAGAAACTTGTTGAACATGAGAATAAACGTTTCAATTTGTTTTTGGTTTCCGTTCGGAATTCAAACATGATTCATTTCATCGGTTTGCTGTTCGTTCGTTTTTGTTGCGAGTTATCCAAAGAATGAGGCCAACTCCACGATTGTCTTCGAATTCGGCTGATCCAGCAATATGGATTTTGATAATACCACTTTCGATTGCGTTAACTACTATCGGCCTTATGGTTTGGTTCTCGATTTTTTATCTCAAGATGAACGTAGTTGTGTTAGTGGATGTTAAACAAATTGGAGAAATCAGAATGTACGTTTGCGTTCGGAAATGTTCATGTCATACACATCGCTCAGGCTACAGACCTATGTTCGATGCATAGCCGAGAAGAAGTCGAAATTGGAGTGTGCAAGAGAACAAGGTTCGATTGTTTTGCAGGCCAATGTCTTGTACGAAGAATACAAAAACAGAAATCGACCATCTACGCAGTTTCGTAGGCTTCTTCTGACATAGCAGTTGACATTGTGATTGTTTGTAGTCGGATGTGTTCACGAGGTTTACATGACAAAAACAGAAGATACAGAGAAATGTGCTTTCCAGTTCATATCTCAAAAGCTGCAAGATGTGACGAATAAGACGATTGACATTCTGGAATACTGTTCGTAAGTCTCAATTTAAAGTGTTATTGCGAGTTTTTAGATACGTAAAGCGTTTCGAACTGCCATTTCTTTGCGAATTACGAAGAAGTTGTGCAGAAACGGTAAGTAAGTTCTCAGCTTCGTCCACTCAACAGCTTTTGATAGTTAATCACGCGGTTCCAGACCACAAGCTGACTATAAACCGATTTCTGATCGTCATCACTTTGCCATCTATCACATTCCCGCACCGGAAGGATCCACTGCTACAGGTGAGTTTGAGCAGTTGGACGACGATCAGCAAGTCTTGTTGCAGGGGCTTGGGCCGAACACTACGGAGAAGCACAAGGGGAACTGCAAATCAAAATCTTTTGCGAGTCTTCTAGAATAACCCAAGATTATAAGATTTTAATACCGATTACCTTTTCTTTTTTTACTTCTTTCGCCAATTTCAGAATCATCGCTATACTCTCGATGGTGATTAGAAGGCGAAGAAAGACGGTTAAAATGATTGCAACTTCAAACCAAACGTAGGTCTGATTCAAATCGTCCATTTGCTATGTGTAATTGACGGAAATAATGAAAATCAATCAATTTGAATAAAAGAAAATGAGCAAATTTATCGGTTTTGTTTTTACGTTCACAATAACATCATTTCGATCGTGAAAAGTTTTATTCGTCAAACGGAGATATAAACAAACCCGCAACTACAATTGCACTTTCCACTCTGTGTAATCACTCTCAACAACTTCATTAGATTACGCTCAAGTTTGAAAGATAGGAATCGCTGCGCATTCGTCGAGCCGCAGCCTTTTCCGCTGCAAATCCATCAGTCGATTCTAAACAAACCAATTCGTAAGCTTTACGTTAAACAGTCTTACCGCGTAGTGTAAAACTGAAGAAGATTGTGAAAAGCGCGGACATAAAAATGAACGGCGTATAACTGAGCGAGACTCCAACCCACTGGAAATATCGTTTTGTAATACATTTAGTTTCAATCTCACTTCTTGAAAGGGCAAATACAAAGTTGCCACAATGAAAGACAATGACCACGCAACGAAGACTGCAACTGTGACGGCGGCTGGTCGAAACTGAAAGCACAAGCTTGTAATTTAAATGAATCCAACTAACAACCTTTGTATTGAACAGCTCGCTTGTTGTTATCCATGGAACGGGAGATCCGACTCCGTAAACAACCATATAAACAACAACCGATGCAATAGTCCCGTAGGCCGCAAACGTCGATTCACTGTGTCCGCTTGCAATATCTGGCTTTGCATGCTGTTGTTGTAACCAAGTAAAAATGCTCAAAGATGAGAGCGAAAGAGTCACGAATGATAGTTGGAAAATGGTCAATCGCCGTCGACCCACACGATCGATTAAGAACGGAGCAGATACCGCACTTGCAAAATAACCACAAGCCACAAAAAGAGTTGAAAATCGAGCCTTTTGCTCCCCAACATTTGCAGATAGAAACATGTTCGTTGAGTAAGCAAAAACTGCGCTACAACCCGAAAACTGTTGAGCAAACATCAGAGCAAGAGAAATAGTAAGTGGAAGTCGAAATTCACGCCGACTAAACAATTCGCGATAAGTTCCCAGTCGCTCCTGAAATGAAGTTAGATCTTTGTTTCCAATTGAAACTTACGGGAGATGTCGCATGTTCTTCGATGAGTGCGTTGAACATTCCAGTGGCCGTTTGTTTATCCACGATTCGAAGAAGTGCATCACTTGCTTCTCGTTTTTGACCGCGAGTAATAAGCTAAAAAGAATAATTGACGAAGAAAAACTTGTGTAATCACTAGGTATTTTGGTGATTCGGGACAAAAAGGCAAAAGAACAACCAAAAAAAAGGCCAGCAGTCCAGGAAATCCAAAAGACAACGGCCATAAACGATCTGATCCAAAGATCTCGGGCACTAAATAGACGAAATTAAAACGCGTGGTCTTCTAATGAGAAACTAACTGCCCAGAAACAGAGAGAAAACTTCACTGAACGCAACAGCGACTTGATGAAGTGTTCCAACACGATTACGGTAATCTGGAGGTGTTAACTCGATGAGATACCTGAAAACCAGTTGTGTTGAATTTGTTGAGAAGTTTAAGCTCAACTGTTTATACAAATATTTAAGAACTTACATCGGTACTATACCCGACGTGAGACCAATGCAAGCGCCCAACACAATACGACCGACAATAAGTAGTTCCGGTGAATTGCAGTATTTGGCCGAGAACTCAGCTGTTGCTGCCAAAATCTAAAGGTCAGGTCGGATACTTTGATAATAAAGCGCTCTACACACGTTTACTACACCATTTGCTACCAGAGTTGTCTTTCTTCCATATCGTTCTGCCAACGTACGAGTTAAGAGTGCGCCTGGAATAGCACCAATAGCAATGCTCGAAACAATAAACGACCACAAGAAGTTCAATTCGCTGCTTGTTAATTGTAGGCCTCGATTCGTATATGTCGTATTGATCCATCGAAGAAGCAAGGCTTGTTCTTGATTCACAATTCCGTATGAATAAAACTGAGTACTTGCGCCGAGAGTTGCAGCCAAAACCGAGAGATAGTAAGTTGTCGTGAACATTGTTTTATTCTTAGGTGTTTGCGACTGAAAAGAATTCATAGATTTCAGACAGTAGACGACGTCCAATTATGAATGAACATCGAGCTGCTCTGAAAAACGCTGAACTTTTTTATAATTTCCTTAAAACTTCGTCGTTGATTCTTCACTTTTAAATGTCACGGAGGTCGACGGTGTTCGCAAACGAGTGCGTGCAAATCGAACGGCTTGCGTCGATGAACTTTTCAACGAAACGTACACCGATACAGTTGTTTAACAAAAGTAATCAAAATTATTAACCGATTTGCAACGTTTGTCTGAACAGCTAACAGTTTAGAAAGCATAAAAAGTTGACGTGCAAACTTGAATTCAAGAGATATGTGCAACAAGAGAACGTTCAAATCAATCATATTTACTGACTGATGGGTACAAAAGTGGCAACTGGAATTGTGTTCATTTAACAACAATTGTACTCGTTTGCCCGAAAATATTGATACGATGAATAAGAAAACTTATTAGTTATTGTTTTTTTTCTGATCAACACTCTAGATTGCGATTTGTTTTGGAAGTTTAGTTCGCTGACTCCGCAGCTACTTTGTTGCGTGGTTCGATCTTCGATCTTAAGATTAATCAGCGATAGATTCCTTATTCTAAGAGATTCCGTGGTCTCGTTCGTAGTCGAACTCCAAGTTCGTTTACACGAACACATGCGGTATTGACGTCAAAATGAACACTTGATTTTTGATTCTCGTCAGCTGATTCCATCAGAAACAATTGCTTGTAATTAACAAGACGTCGATTATCGCTGTCAATTAAACACAACTCTTAAAGTACAGAAACAAAGTTAAACATGTAAATGAATCGATTAGAACATTTGAACGTTCTTTGTGCCTTCAATGCTCTCACTTTCATTGAAATCGAAGCAAACTACTGTAATCATAAGTGCGCTTATTTCTCTTGAGATTAGAATCTTCAGTTGTTCTACATGTTGTCAGTAGATCTTAAACTATTAAGCTGTTGATCAGGTATTTCAAAATAAACGGTTTGCAAGTAAAAATATTATGAACCGTAGTGAGCGAAGATCAGTGCAAGGAAATGACGAGCTGGTGCTTGTGATTGGACTTTTGACAATTTGATTTAAAGACCATAACTTCATAAAGACAATAGAACGTTTGAATTGTATTTGAAGTGAAAAGAATTCGAATTACAACGATAACTGATCATTTGATACCAGTCAACATTTAAGGTTCACAACAACGAATAAATAGATAACAATGTAAACGATATACTACGATTGGAATGCTCGTTCTACTAACGGCTTTTCTGTGCGCTGTGCTAGTTTCAACGGCATCAACGTGTGATAATCGCATTTACATAACAGATGACAGTTAGTGTGCCTTTGACTTCTAAGCCTTAAATTTACAGATGACTCTCATGTCAAGTTCCAAGGAATTCAATTGTACTCCCTTTATTCAGATGATGATCCCGTGTGTGACGGCACTGTTTTGATGGGCGGTCAATTGAATATAACTGGTTAGTTGAATAAAACTTTTAAGAGTGTCGCAATAATCGAAAAAAACGTAAAAATGAGTCATCAGATAATGTGATAAACACATTTGGCATTCAACGTAATTCCCGGTTATGTGACAATCTCAAATCTTTTATTCAACCATTTACATAAAGGACAAATCAACATTACGAGCCCTTCAAAGTTGAATGACGTTGTAAATATACGTATAAGTGCGTATCGTTCCAAAACCTGGTTTGCGGATATTTTGGCTGGAGCGTACTGCGATGACGGCGATCTGATGAAGCTGGAATTTCCAACAATACCTTGGTAAATACTCTTCTCATGGCGAATAGTTAACACAAAGTTCAGTCATCATGAGATTTCGTGTCATAGCTATCCGCTTATGTGTAAGATGTTGAGTAGTCCTGGTGTTATAACAACCCCTCAACTAAACATTGCCGGAATTGAAACTCTTATTTCTATTCCTTCAATAGCAAATTGGATATGTGTGCTTATACTGGATGGTCCAACACATTGGTGGTTTAAAATTGCTGTTGCCGATGACGATGGAAACGATTTTATAAGTTTTGAGTTATCACAAACATTCGGAGATCAAAACTCGCATATTCCACTATCTTGTGCTTAAAACATTTCAATTGTACTCGATTCATTCGAGACATTTTTGCAATAAACAGCAGTTCGTAATACATCTGCCATTTCTTATCGTAATCTGAAAGAGAAGATATGTGGATAAACGTTTATGAAACGAACTCATGAACTGTTAATCAAAAATTCTCTTGCAAGTTTGTTTGAAAATCTTTGGAGAGTTTTTGCTTGGCAACAAACTATATAGTGTATCTTAAGTTTGACTATTCCAGTTACTCTCTTTCGTTAAAACAACAAAATGGCCGAGCTTTTGCGTTCCAATAAGGTAAATAGATGCGTCAATCGAATACTCTTGTGTTTACTTTTGCAGATCAGCTCCGTTCCACTAGAGTATCTCATAAACGATCGAGATGTTCTGGCGGCGTTGGCGGACGTCGAAAGAGCGAAGAAACGAGAAGCAGAATTACGAAACAAAAGTCGAATGCGGTTTGTTTTTGCGCACATCAAATGTTAAAATATTCAAAATTTGCAGTCGTTTGAAAGACACCGGACAAGAATGGGCTCGTTTATGTTCATTACACGGAATTCCACATCTTGCTCAAGCACGATCATGGCCCGTTGGTATCATTTGGGCAATAGTTGTGGTTGCAACTTTGAGCGGTTTCTTTTATCTACTGATCGATACAATTCGCCAATATCTTGAGTACGATACTCTGATTCAAGTGCAGGTATACTCGAACGACACACCTGAGAACATCATTGTTTTTCAGTTGATTAATGAAGAGACTAAATTTCCGTCTGTAACCATCTGTAACAATAGTCCGTATAAAGCGAGTAAATTTATGCAGAAACCCGAGTTATTTGCTATGGTATCTTGAAATGGAATTGTTGTGACTAATTAAAAAGTTTGGGTTTCCAGGTTCAGTTGTATCGATCGCTTATCGGACTTCCTCCAACAGTAACACAATCACCGTTGGTTTAAATTGAAAATTGAGCGACCATTTGGATCGTAAACAATCGATCGTTTGTTTTTGTTAATCACACGGTTAGCACTACCAAACTTCGAATCTTTGGACTTTTCGGCTATTTGTTTAGTTTGACCCAATTTCGCTAATAAATAAAAGCGCATTGTTGAACCTAATGAAATGATTAGCGAGCGTTATAAGTGAACTAAATTGTTGATCATCAATCTTGTGCATAATGAAAGCTTGCGACCTTTGATTCTCGAGGTCATACCCACCATCGACAAGGTCGAAGTAGATGGAGTAACCTTCGGATCGTGCGAGCGGTCCAATTCAGTGTCACTCTTTTGTTAACTTCTTCAACTAGAATTGTTTAAAAGACGTCCCAGCGACCGCATGGGTAAAAAGAGATCGTGGGTTGTTGTTCGAAGATTTTGAGTCGCCCCTTTGCGATCTTCGAATTAAAGATCACTTGTTCTTTCGCCCGCTAAACAAATCGGATTCTCACCCTCGATACTCGAAAACATTCGATTCGTTTTGAACTTCGCTTTGTATACAAAGTTGTTGATTGAGTTCAAATAAAAAGGAGAATGGTGGTCGTTGTTCTCGACTTTGTTGTTGACAGCTGAGTGGAGGTGCGCGGTGCGTAATCGGCCACTCACTGCAATGGACGAACGCACCGACTGACGTGGCAGTCAAATAGAACGGGCAGCTTGTCCATTTGACGATCTTGTTGTTCACCTGACAGTTATTTTGTGTCGTTTTAAGTTGTTCAGTCGACTTTATGTTCTTACTGATCAAATGATATTAATTATAACGAACTTTAGAAATGCTTGCTTTTTCTCTCGCAGTTGTTTCCGTTCTTTTGGCCGCGGTTGCACAAGCCAAGGACACGATTACCGTCACTAAGAAGGTTTACTTCGATGTCTCAATTGGAGGACAACCTCAAGGTCGAATTGTCATCGGATTGTTTGGATCGGTTGTTCCACGAACAGCTGAAAACTTCCGACAACTCGCAACCGGTCAAAATGGCTACGGATACAAAGGTTTGATCTTTGTTGCATTTTTTCGTTTATTTATCTTTGCAGGATCAAAATTCCACCGTGTTATCAAAGACTTCATGATTCAAGTAAGTTCCAGTCAATCAGATGAATTTAACGGATAAATTTTAGGGAGGTAACTGTTGAGCACTCTTTTAGGACCAATGAAATTCAACCAAAATGGCCAATTAACAATCATATTCATAAGCTGTTTGATAACTAAAATCTTCAGGTGACTTTACTCGTGGAGATGGCACCGGTGGAAAGAGGTGAGTTCAAAAAGCGCTGGCAATTGTTGAACAAACGATTTATAGCATCTATGGTGAACGTTTCGAAGACGAGAACTTCGATTTGGAGCACTATGGTCCTGGCTTTTTGTCGATGGCGAATGCAGGAAAAGACACCAACGGGTTAGTTGACGATCAGATTGACAAAACATTGTGAATAAGAGCACTAAAACAGAAAATCGTGTTTCAATTAACCAAGCATGCAAACATTTAGAAGTTTGAATTGAATATTACAGATCTCAATTCTTCATCACTACTGTGAAGACCTCATGGCTTAACGGACGGTTAGTCAATGAAATCGTAGATTTGTTTTAATTGTTTGTTTTCAGACACGTCGTTTTTGGGTTCGAAAAACTTCTTTTTGTCACTTGAAGATTGTTTTTAGAAAGGTTCTTGAAGGAATGGATGTTGTTCGCAAAATCGAAAGCACCCCGACACGTCCCGGCGACTCGCCAAGTCAAGACGTTGTTATTACCGATTCGGGCGAGATTCCAGTCAGCTCACCGATCGAAGTCTCGAAGGAAGGCTCGAAATAAATGGCCAGTCATTTAATCTAACAATCTGTGAGCATTTTCGTAGATTAGTCTGTTTAAATTATTCGAACGTTTGCCTATTTTTTGCTTAGGCATCGATGATTGATCGTGAATAAACGATTGAACTATTCAAGGTTGTAATTGAGTTTATTTACAAAACGAGGCACAACGAAGATTCGAAACAGTTATAACGAGTTAATGCTGCTGTCGTGTTTTTACCCTGTGGTTATAGAAATGGACTAGAGGATGAAAAATATCGTACACACGAAAATTAAGAATAAATAGTACAAGTGGTTATGAAAGAAAATGTACACAAAAAGGTTGCTGTTTGGTACTTTTCTGAAGTTACGTGTTTTTGACTATTCAGTGTTTGTGTCGAAAGAATAACGTGAATTTGGCTGCAAAAAAGTTTGGAATGTGAGCAAATTGAGTGGTGAACCTGATAGTGACAATCAACGAAGTTTGTGTTGAGCAAGATACACACATCTGCTTTCTGACGAGCCATTTTCTTGGCGAGTCGAAGTTCTTTTGCTGCATCTCATCGAAATCGTTGCTTCTCGTCCACGGAGTTGGTGGCTGCAATCAGTTGAGAGTTGGCGTCGTATTGTCGTTCAATTTCAACTTCAAAGTCGTCGTTTATAATCTGGTTCGTGTAAACTGCATCAAAGTGTGGACGAAAGATCCTGCAAAAGATTTAAAGATACACAATCTTCGTGTGTTGATGAATGATTGGTTTTGGAGCAGAGGTTATGAATGTAAGTAGAATTTATTGTCAAACAAAATATAAACAAATGATAAGCATAAAACCCATTAAGTACATGCAAGAGCTGAACGCAGAAGTTTGTTTTTGGCAAGAGAAAGTGGCCGTAGAGAATTTTGTGCAGCACAAAACATCGGGAAGAAGTGAGAGAGAGGGTGGATATAATTTCACTTCAACTAATCGAAAACAAGAAGAACGAGATTCCGATGTGAATTTTCCTAAGTATTTTTTACCGGTAGTCAAGAATCTCGTATTCAATTTGTCCAAAGAGCAAACAATAGAAATCTAAAACGAAAATTTCGAACAGCAAACTCAAAAAACTATACAGAAGAAACAAAGAAGCATATTATTGTATCAAAAACTTACGCTTCAAAAACTAAAAATGATCAAAACTAACGTCCTAGGATACGTCTGATCACAAACGATCGATCTTTCAGCACGGCAGTTACAATATAAACGTTAAAAGAATAAGTTGGTAGTCAAAAAGAAGAAGTTGAGAGTGCCAATAGGGAGAAGCAATTCGAGGTAATGGGTTTGCTCGTGTGCACTTCAAAGTGTTGGTTGATGATGTTCATCCAATAAGAGAATTTGGTCCAGAAGATCAAAGGTATTGTTCAACGTGAATGTGCCGTTACTTTCAACCACCTCATCACGCGCTGTGCTGTTACCCTTCAACCCAAATTTTTTGCCTGATTTCCGGTAATTAGATGCCTTCATTTTCATAGTCTTGCCGTAGTTTAACACTCTGAAAAGGACACCAACACTAATCAGTACGAAAGATTATGCTCAAAGCGAATAAGAAACCAATGAAATAGAAAGATAACACTAATGAAGGTTAAAAGTTAGTCGAAAGAAACAGCAGAAGGTTAATCGGAACTTTGTTTTAAAGAAAAACCGCATCCGAGTTAGTTGATTAATTTCATAATGCGAACAAAGTTAGAGATTATGAACAAGAGAATCCCCACATCAACGAATAAAGAGTAATAAACGAATAATCACAAATACAATCGGAAATGATTTCTTCCAGTAAATGGGTGCAGGAAATGTGAAGGATTGGTGTTAAAGTTTAAAAAGACTTACGTATTGATGATAAAGTCCTCGAACTGACTTCGTTCATTTGCACGATCCGACCATGTGTCTTCGACTGTTTCGGCTTGACATTCGCTTGGGGCTTCGGCTCGTAGATGCATTTTTCGAAGAGTTTGAGTGGCATTCAAATAACGATGATGGTCACCCTGAGCAGTTTCCGGAAAGATTCTAAACACAAAAAACGATTGAAATAAAATCGAACAATCAACATACTGTTTGATCAAGGCCCGGTTAAATTGGATTTCTTCCCAACGAAAATAATCACTATCCAATGTATCCAAATTAACTTCCGCAATATCTTCTTCTTCTCTTGCTCGACAAAGTTGTTCTGAAACAATATCTTAAACATATTCGAAAATCAAAATAACTTACCAAGGTATTTAAGATATTTGTTATAAGAATCGGAACTAATCCACGCGTAGCTTGGACTCGGACGTTGACCAAAATTGAAAGCTACTTCGGTTATTAACTGACGATTTGGTGTTGTTAGTTTTCGCCATTGATATTCATTCAAGTAGGAGAATGGTCCGGGAATAGTAATCGAATCGTCGGATGTATTTGGTTTTGAGTGTTGTCCGGGTTCTTCAGCAGATTCACGCGTTTTACTGGCACTGTTAGAAGAGGCATCACTGGACAATTGTGAAAGAAGTTCGGTCATTTGCTTCGGATTGTCAGCTGATGTTTCACTGGGTTGAAATGGATTAGCGTTGATGGAGATAATACAAATTAATAGAAAGACGATTTGAAGTGCAAAATGGGCAGCAGCCAAATTAAACGACCATCCATTTTGTCTCATAATCACGAATTCACACAACAAACTGTTTGAGTTGAAGTCGACGAGAAATGAGGTATCCTTTTACAATTTTCCTCAGTTGCTCGTATGTGAAGATTCATAGCTTCGTAAACGTGACAATAATTTTACCGACTTTCGATTTTGTTGATTGTCCGTCAAATCAACGAAAACTCATAAGTCCGGGCATCTGAAACCGAAATCTTTAACCGTTGAGTAAAGCCGAGCGAATTGAACGCAAAAACACGACGCTCAAAAAACGCGAGTGGTTGTGGTCATTCGCAGCGGTTGACCAGTCGGCAGTGGCGATTCGCAGTCGTGGAAGAAAAAGAGAGTCCACTCAGCTGCCCAAAGTGTGAAGCTTTTGATTCGAAAACTTCCAAATCGAAGGATCGCCGCCAAAACTCCACAAAAACAAACATCGTTCAGTTACACCGAATGACACGGCGATTCGAGTTTTGCGGTGGTTGAAGCAAAGAAAAACAACTCGTTCTCAACAAGAGTACACGGTTGTTTGCGCGAATGTCACTCACGTTGCTGGGCGTCTGGAAACACGTGAAACTAAAAATTTTCGAACTGCAATGACAATCACGAACCTTTTCGAAATTTTCGTCTGCTCATTTCTTTTTGTCGGTCGCCCTCGAATTCCGGCGAACTGTCTCTCGTTTTCCGCCCAACAGTTGAGCTCCCAATTCGTTTTTTATGTAAACAATTGAAAAAAAAGCGCGAAACAAAGGACTTTACGAGAACAGTTTTTGTTCACTTTTCCCAAATGAAACCGATAGAAGTTCGTTTGGATTACAGAATATGTGTTCTCGTCTAAATAACATCCGAGTTATCGCAGCGCGTGAACGTAATTGAATTTGTGTCTCTCTTCTACCACATGGTAACCGAAAACAGTTTTGTGTGTAATAAAAACACCAGTGGGTTTGGAAGCGTCACAGCCCAAACCGTGCAGTCGAAACCCTCCTTTCAGTGGCCGGCTAATGAGCTGGAAAGCCAATCGACCACACTCCACGTTTCGTGTATAAAACATATTGTTACGGTAAATCAAGCGACAATTCAAAACAACGAAAGAAAGCATTGTGGTGTGCAGAAGTACGTACGAATTAAATCGTAAGTAGGACAGAGAACTTTTGAAACGTGGGTTTTCAAGCTTCACATACTCTTACGTGTCAGGCTACGGAACAACAAAAACATCTGCTCGTCTTTTCAACAACTCGGAACAAAAACAGCAAAATCGAGGGCCAAATTCGAACAGAACTTAAATAAAGTTTAACACAAACTACTTTTACTGAAATAGTTCAACTTTCTGAATAACCGGAAATTGACCACAGACTTCGGAATCAACCGGATTCCAAACAAAAAGACTCGCGCAAAATGGTCATCAGTTGAATTAACTACGAACAAATGGCTCATCATCAGAACGACAAAGAAAAACGTAAATTTGCCGTTCTGTCATTTTCTTCAGATTCCAAAGAAAACGAAAGGCGCAGTTGACAGAGACCAACGTCTTTTCTTCTGCCCGAAGCATTTTGGCCAAGTAAAGCGGAAACACACGCCCAAGGCTGCTTGGGATCGCAAAAACAACAACAATTCCCGCTCTTATTGAAACCCAAAGAACGCAAAAAGCAGCGAAAGTCACGGACCAACGTTTGTGGTTTCGATTGTGAACTTCAAATCAACAGCTCGCTGCCGCTCATTCGCTTTTTATGCCCAAAATCGATGTAAACAACGACGGGTCGAAAACTAATTTAACTAATTGGTAAACAGAAGTCGAAAAGCGGATTGTCGGTTTTTGGAATCCGATGCTTAAGAGGATCACCACTCGCGTATTAGTCGACCGTCTTTCTTTACAACCCAATGAAAACCAACCGTTGGCCAATTTCAGGAGCGTTCCAACTCGGCTTTCTGCCCAGTCCATGAACTCAAATCGCGTGCTGAACAAATTTTAATTGACTCAAAAGAAGAACACGCAATGTTTACGTTTGAAGAGGCGAAGCTCGGTTGTGTAGTTACGCATAAACGAAAACACCTGTCCATTCGCCGGACGAAAACAACATGACGTGGAAGAAACATGACTGCGGTCGAAAACGCATCAGAAATCTGAACGTTTCACGAAAAAAGTTTGCAGATTGCAATCACTCGACGGCTCTAAACGATGGCTAAGTGGACTGATACGTGCCAGTTTCTTTGTTGTTTGAAGTCAAACACAGGGTGTTTCGCAGTCGTACGCGCAGATTTAAACATCAAACTTCAGTCTAAAAGGAAATTAAATTGATCCGGAAATTACAAACAAAATGAAAGAACAGTTTGTGTGAACATACTTTGCCTTATGACAAGGCAAATTGTTGGCAGCGAATTCAACGAATTGATCAACGAGATCAAGTGTTCTCGATCCACCTCATAAATTAGCCGAATCTCCGTTCTCTGTGTTCTTCACGGCTCATTTTTAATTTACTTTGCTGCACGACAAATCGTTTATCCGTTGCACTCGACTTCTGACCGTTTAATTCGAAACGACGAGTTGAAGACCAATCAGAAACGTCGATCCAACGGCCAACTGTTCTTGCCGTACAAACGACGGCGTATGGGGACGTGCGAATGCCGAATTTTGACAATCTGACGGATTTCCACTTGTCTGCAACGTTCCGATCATTTAGCGTCTTGATCTTTTTCTGTTTATCTAAAGGTTATCCAAATAGCGTTAATTAGAAGGTAGAATTCTAGTCTTCGATTGTCAACCACGAAATTTGTTTTGCTGCGTTTTCATTACGATCTCCGACGGCCATTCACTTCAATTCCAATTTCCGTTTTATCGTTGGCAAACGGACGATAATTTTTGCTCATTAGGTTTAATTTCTTTTCACGTTGCCGTTTGGCTCATAAAATTCTACCGACCGTCGTACGGTAAGCAATTCGCTTCGAGAACTTCGGACAAAGAATGTTGGTGGACGTTATTGGCTCCACAAAAATGAATTGGCAGAGCTATTCGGTATTGTGTTTGTTGTTCAGTGCAATGGCAGCAGCGATCAATAAGCTCGTTGTTTTCGTGGCTTATGTTCTGTGACATTTAAAGTTGGACAAACAATGAAATTATTCGATCAGATGTTCCTTTCTTTTCGAGTCGAACGTCAGTGGTGCTCTTAATCGTGGCTCTCTTGCTATCGACTTTATGTTTTCTTATTGGACTTGTTACTTTGAATTCTCGTTCTCAGTTTGATTCGATTAACGTTCAATGACCATCTCGACTGTTCGAATTCGAACCATTTTGCCAATTGACTTTTGACCCTAGAATATCGCCATTCGTATTCCCGTCTCCGTGTTATTTCCCAACGTTTTCGAATGTATTCTCGTTGAAAATTTGGGATAAGCGCGAGTAATAGTCGGAAAGACAAACGTTGTGAATTCGCGTTGACACCACGTCAATAAACTTTTGAAACGTTCCCTGCGGACGATGAGAAGACGAGAATCTAAACAATCTTACATTCGAATTATTTCTTCTGTCGATTTACAAGTTGAAGCGATGCGGACGATTAAGAAGTTTTGTGAGTTTTGTTCACGAACCAAATTTGGCCAAACAGCTGTGGATTTTCATTCGTACACGGCTCATTTGGTCGCATTTCGAACGAGATCGAGTGTTGTCGCATCGTGAATTTGAAAACACATTTTTGGCTTATTCGTAGCTGTTCACGATGTTGTATATTCTTAAGTCAATTGGCTTCTGTTTAGAAGTTGGACGGAAATTCGGTTTCAAAGGCTTAACTGTTCGTTTGTGGTTCGTTTCCTACACTTGAGATTCTTGGAAACGTTCAAAAAATAGCTGGAACTCTTTTTGTTTTTCATTTTGCAACTCCACAGCTCGAAAAGTCGTTTAGACACTTCATTAATTTCAACAGACGCAAAATGCTTCTTCCTTTTGGAACTCATCTCCTCACTTTGTAGCACATGGTTGAATCAAAATTCTGATAAAATTTGTTATACAGCCGATTACCCAACTTTTTATACGGTAACGTTCGAACCCATTCGCTTGTAATGCATCGAACAATGACCTTTACATTTTGATGAGTTTTCTGTAAATTAATCTAAAGAACAGATCGTTCCATCTTTGTCTATGGCCATCCTTTTTGCTGCAGTTCTCTTTTTGTATGTTCGAATTGCGAACGGATTAACAAACGTCGGGCCTTTTGATTCATGTCAACTCGAATTTGAACCCTCTTTTTCGGAACAAACTGAACTTTTCATAAAAGGCACGTTCGTTGTTTTTGGTATTGTCGCGAGGCGGATTGATGTGTCGTTCGAGCATACCGTTCATTTGCCTTCTATTTTCTTTTCTTTATGCTGATGGTAAGTAGAATATACGCAAGCCATTCGCATTTTTAACTTGCAGCCTGGACAGTCGAAGATTATGGAAGTGGTGATTTCAATTTGGTGCCAATGGATTGGAAGGTGCATTTTCAGGTGACGAGCTCATGGACATTGAATTGGGAAGCGAACCGCCCGCACACTATCGACTTGAAAACTATTTGATGAAGTGAGTTCAATGCAAACCAATAAGCTAATCAAGCGGTTTATAGACATTACAACCATAAGTTGATACCACGACGAAAATCACAAGAAGCAGTGGACGTAAAGTTTCGAATTGCTCTCTATCAAATCGTTGAGGTCAATGAGCGACAGCAATTCGTTATTCTCAACAGTTGGACGGTTGAATCGTGGGAAGATCAATTTTTGTTTTGGTTGCCTGAACTTTTCGACAATATTACGGAGATTTTCTTGCCTCATGAAGTGCTGTGGATACCCGATACTACGCTCTACAACAGCATTGTAATGGATGACACTGAGGCTCGACGTTTGCAGTCAATTAAAGTTACTACTGATCCAAAAAGAAAAACGGCGCTTGTCGAACTTTTGTATCCCACAATCTCGAAATTCTCATGCACTATGAACTTGAGATTGATGCCTTTTGATGTTCAGGTAGCTACACATTATCAACCAAATCAAAAGTTTTTAGCATTGCACAATGATATTTGGCTCGTGGACACATGATAACAAGGTAATTAAATCAAAGTGCATGAATCATTTCCTTGTTATAGGCGATCAATTATTTTCCAGACAGCGATAGCGATAGTCCAATTGGAACTGAGAATTGCATTGAAAACGAGGCATGCATAGGAATTGCAATTTAGTTTCCATCGTAGATTCGAATCAGATCCACATCAATGGACTTCACTCGCTGAGTTGAGTCCATTGATGTATATTTTGAGAGGTTTCTAGGATGCAAGCTAAAGGGCAGCTTCTAGGGTTGGAACATCAGTGAGTGATTGTATGCATAAATGCTCTACAACTGTGAATTTTTTCGACTATCCAGTTTTCACTTCCAAAATCAACAGATGTTTAGACTTCGTCACGAAATCTGACAATTGTTTGAAAACTGTTTTTGAGAGAACACCAATTTTTACGAAAATATTCACACTCGTAGAGAATTCCTGCTTACAATCATTATTTCAATTGCTTAGTTCAAACTTCGGTAATGCGACACGAAAAGAAAGTAAGAAACACAAGTGTTAGTTTTAATCGTAATCTCTGCAGTATAATTGTTGCCCGAACAACTATACGCTATTGGAATTTGGTATTCATATACAACGGTAAGTTATTGACATCTTTCTATTACTAATCTGGCAAAAGAAAACCTACCTATGTCTTAACTAACCTGATAGCTCCGACGAGCTTAATTACGTTGATCGCGATTGTTGGTTTCTTTACGTCGGTTACAATCAACGATCAACGAGACTCCAAAATCGAACTCGGCATCACAACGTTGCTCTCAATGAGCATTCTGATCTTTATGGTTAGCGATAAACTGTAAGTTGTGAATAAAAATTGGAAAACTAATTGCAACTGCAGTCCATCGACATCAACTGCAATTCCACTTATCGGATGGTTCTATACGAGTATGATGCTACTGATTGCATTTGCCACGCTATGCAGTTCATTTGTCATTAATGTTCAAAAGAAAGGAATCATCGGACATCGGCCCTCGACTTCGACAATGCGATGGGGTAGGTGAACGGGAATTCGAGTTTAACTGAATCAAATTTTAGCACGAAGAATTGGAAAATTGATTTGGCTAGAAATGCCGCTTCTGATGAAACAATTAAGTTTCTATTCGTATGAACTCCTTTCTAATCCACATTAATTTTAGGCATATGCGTTGAAAGCGAAGGTAGGAATCAGGAGACCGATTTTGGTTTGTGTGAAGTGAAATCAAATTGACATCAAACTAAAAATGTGATGTAAAAGCTGTGTTACCTTAACATTTTTTGATAGTTTAAACGTTTTAATACAATTTTCAAGAACCGTTGGAGGTTTGTTTCAATGTTCAAGATGAAAAAACGAACTACGCAAACGTTGGATGAACCAGCCGTCGAAACTACTGATTTTACGGTTGAAGCACCAGATAGTGTTGTCTTTGTGAGTTTGATAGCTAATGCTTTTGTGCAGTTTTGGACGGTTTGATTTGCAGTGGAATCAAAACATCGGTTTTGCTTATAACAGTGATATAAACGTTTTTATTTCATATCGTTTTGTTTTCAGCAGGAGAAGTTGGCTAAACAACAACGCAAACAGTCAATTTGGCAAAAGCCGTGGAAAAAGTTTAGCCGACCAACCTCTTCAACGCTTTCAACGATGATGATTCCCGGCAGCCTTGGGTTAGAAAGGCTGGCGGATTCGGCGCAATACTTGCAAAGTTTCAGTCGAACGACCGTTATGAAACGACCGGAAGAATTGAACTTGAATAATGGATCCGAACTAATGAACTTATCAATTGGTTGGTTTCAAGTTTTCGATCTTTTCTTTCTATCGGTGACGGTGCAAAGTGTTTAACTTTTGTAGTTGTCTATCAACTAAACACTATTGCTTTTTGAACTGTTAAAAATGCAATTTTCCTTGTCCTATCGACTCAAATTTAACTACTCCGTTGTGGTTTGTGCTTCTAATTGTGGCTTTTTCTTTTTTCCGTCTCTACTGATCCATCAATGGACATCAAATATATAGACGAAGAAGCGGATCGAATGTCGGACGATGAAGAAGATTGGGAGAATCAAATGGGCGTTTCATCGTCGCCATTCACTTTGAACATTCCAAATGGCGCTACGAACAATTGGCCGCCGATGTTGTCTGTTGATAGGCCACGACGAAGCTCGAGCAGCATTTCTGCGAATCCAAATCAGCCGTCTGTTTCGATACGCAGAAGAAAACCTCGACCAAGCAGCAACATTCCGGACGTTCTTATAGACGGAAGTAATTGACAATTTTACTTGGAATTGATAACAATTATGTTTTAGATCCTCTTCTTGGAAGTCCAAACACACAACAACGAAATTTAGCGGAAATTGGTTTGTTAATCAAGAGTTAGATCTCAACTTAAAATTCAGAGTACGATTGGTTGGCGGCCGTGGTGGAACGTTTATTTTTGGTCTTATTTCTTGTGCTTTTCTTTTTTATGTCTGTTGGGATTAACGCAATCGGTAAGCCACATCTGTGTATTTAATGAATTATCATCTGCAGGAGGTTACTACTGGTACTTCACAACCATTGATAAAGTGGACGAATAAGTTCTACTGCTTTCAAACTACGGGTATTTGTTTTGGTTGTGAACATCTCGTCTTTTGCCCTTTGAATTACTCTGCATTAGTCTTCCTTCAATCTCTTTCCGTCTGTTAATCCCGGTTTTGACGATCTCAACGTGTTGCAGATGGTTTGTTGTTTTTTAATTGCTGAACGATTAAACTCGTTTAAATCTGAAAGCTCAGTTCTCGTTCTATTAAAATTGCTGCCAAAGATGGAACGCTCGATGTCTGCGGATTGAGCTCCTTCATCTTACGCAATTTCACTCGACAACATCTCGTCGCATTGACAACCGAAAGGCGATGATCGATGATTTCAGCGACTGCGACGGTTCCGCTCATTGAACGATTAGTCTAAATGTCGCCAAGAGCACAAACGGCCAATTGCGGTCAGACAGCTGATTTGAAACACCTATCGATCTGAAACGTTAGAACATTGGTTCCAGCTGTGCAAATTTTCGAAGATATTTGTGGCTAAACATAACGAGATTAAAAGCTACGCCCAAAAATTGACTTCAAATCGAACGATCAAGATCATGGAACGTTGCACAGCAACAAAGTGAATTCGTCTGTGTGGTCGTTCAGACTTTTCACCAGACATCCCTGCACTTCAGTTTCCTTTTCTGTAGTTTTCGGCGTATACAAAAATTACTTTCGCCGTTCAAAATCATAGCATCTGGAAGGTATTCGACCTTTACGGTTTTTCGTCGTCCGGTAATCTTCTCATTCGATTGTTTTTGTCGTTCGTGAAAAAACCGGACGACTGCCCTCGTCGTTCATGTTTTTCAACGTGTTTTAAATCAATCATTTGCCGTATTGCAAGTCGTAAGAACGAACTTGAAAAGCGAGAAAATCCATGAAACAATATTGGAGTGATATTTTCCCAATACTCATCTTCATTCTGCTCTGATCATACAACTGTCCGGTTTGTAATAATTCGTATTACAATGCCCAACGGCATGTGTGCATGTCGATTCCTGTTTTCTTTTGTTTGTGTTCCAATCATTGAGTAATAAGCGTCGAGTCTTATAAGAAGTATTGCATGAATACCATTGGATTAAACAAACAAATCGTCTTTGACGACGGACATCTCAACGCGTATTGTTTGGAATACACGGCACACCACTAGCAACCATTTAAGTAAGATTTGTTTTGCTGTTCTTACATTTGAATACGAGGTTTTGTTGTTAATCGATTACGTCAAAGGGCGCGAAAGTGTTCGAACTTGTAAAAAGAAGATAATTCTAAAGATTTGAAAGAAGTGCGAGATGTCTATGGGCGTCAAGAGAGATCAATGTCAGCGCTTAGTCGTTTTCCGTTTCTTCCTTATTGTCGCTTTGTTTTGCGTCGAATTCACGAGCGCAGTTTGGTGTTCAGTTGTCGTACGCGTTTGTTTTTCTTCGCCTCGTTTGTACGACAATTTGAGCGCGTAAACGGGTCCCTCCAGAAGGCATCTAGCGGCGATTTTTGTAGCAAAGTCGCTCTGATGGCCACCCGCCGTGAATAAAGTCGTTTAATTGGAGTTACGTAATTTCTAAGACCTATTCGATTCATTACACTACTTTTGGGTTTCGAGGTCAGCAGCTACGGTTAAGATGAATCTCAGCTTCATTAGTCTACTTATTATCATAAAACTGGTGCAATCGATTCCACGACGAGGAAACGAGCCGTGGTCTGTGATTTTATGCAAATGGGCCGAATTTCCGAACTATGAACCGCGACCAAAAGAATGGGTTGGAGATATTCTGTTTATAGATTTGATTATGAAAATTTAGTACGAGAATTGGATTCACGGCCCTGATCCCGGTAACTATGCTCTATTTGAGTTCTCGTTCATTCTGTTTTTAAGCATCAATTCAAAACTACTTCGAACAAGTGTCAAATGGAGTCTACACGATTCGAAACAGCAACGTGGTTGGTTGGTTTCAATTGCCGTATACACAGAAAGAACTACTCCAACTGGCCAATGCGGACAACGGTTTTGCGCTTGGAAGTGAAAGCGGATTTAACGTGAGTTTCATTTGATTTTAAGTGTTGATGCTTCGTTTGATCCAATTGTCTGTGATTTTAACCTCAAATTGTCGCGTGTGTTTCACTCAAAGTCGTAATTGCAATTCTTAGCCGATGGCTTGGGAATTGAGTAATGAAAGCCACTAACAAGTTCAAGTTTTAAATTCGTTGTAAAACAATCTGAACACGACTTCTTATGAACATTAAATATCCGAGAAGAGCGGGGATGTTCGTATTTTATTGCGCTCTTGACTGGCTTTCGTGTGATTAATCGCTCCAATCTAATCGAACCGATCGGTGCAAATACATGTGTCGATTTTGCGTACCACGCGCTTGTTCGAATTGCACCGACAACGTTAATGCTTTTCGTTAACAACCTGTGTGTTTTAGTCTGTGTTGTTACATGGCGATGAATTCAACTCAACGGAACTTAACGAATTGGAAGATGACGTTCACTTTCAGGTTTTGTTTTTTTCGCTTATACCACACATGCATTACGACTTAGGTTACTCAGTTAGTTGTTTTAGTATTTCGACAAAATCAAAGAAGTTTGCATACAAACAGCAACAGAACAAGGCGTTCAACTTCATCGTCAAAAGATCACAATTGTCAACTCGGGGTAACAATTATTCGAACCATGAGCTTGATTAACCAAACTGTAGATCAACCGCCGTATACGGAAAGAAGTTCGGCGTTCTATTGTCGCCACAGCTAACGTTTTCCAGTGTGTTAACACACGAAATGGTACACAGTTTTCACATCGGTCATTCTTATAGCGATCGAAACATTCGAGTAAGACACATCAATAATATGCTTATAATGTAAAGTTTTAGGTATTTCCGTATGCTGGTGAGTAATCGCTGTTGTTTATAAGAATAGTTGTAAACTAATAACAAAAACGTTTTTTAGCGCTTGGCGAATATGCGGATGTTTTTGATTTGATGTCGACTGCTAATGCTTATATGCATAGAACGAGCTTCGGAATGTCAGGTCCCGGATTAAATGCTGCGCATCTCGATTTTTTGGGCTGGTTGCCTATGGATAGAGCGTTGTACTTTGGCAAAGATGGACGACAAAACTACACACTTCGTTTGAGTTCTCTAAGTGTTCCGCACAATCGGACTCGCGGTTGGCTTCTAGTTATGATACCTGTATGTCGCATGTTTGTATTCGTAATGAGCGAATATTTTTAGTACGATCGCGATGATTCCAGAAACTTTTATACCGTTGAGTTGAGAACTCCGCACAATTTTGATCGTGCTATTTTACAAGTTAGTTTTCAATGCCTTTAACATTATTCATTTCTTTTAGCCTTCAATACTCATTCATCGAGTCCACCGGTCTGGTGGTTCTTATTATTCGGAGTTGTTAAGTCAGGGACAAGATTTTCATGAATTGACAGCCGAAGGAACTGAATGGGTTAAATTTCTGGACGCAGACATCAACGGTCATTTCCCGGTGATTCGTGTGAGTGTTAAACGAATGTACGCAACTGATGCTGATATTACGGTCAGTTCGGTGAGTAGATTTCAGGCAATTGATAATCTTAACTGATTTCTTGTCTCAGACTTTCTCACCAAACGAATGTCGTTTGGGTGAAAAACGATGGCAACAAGAAAATGGGACTCAGCGCAATGATCTTAATGGAACCATTGCTACTGAAGACGTAAATTACGTTTGTTTGGAGGAAGATCGTCAGCCAAATGTAACGGATATTGAAAAGCAAACTAGACGACAGAATTTTTACTCTTCTCTTATCACTTATGGAGCGAATTGTTGTAAATCGGGTTGGGTTTGGCGAGCAATTGACGCCTACGACTTCGTTTGTGTTGATCGTTTGAGGTCGGTTAATTTCATCGAACACTCGAAAAGTTTCGTGATTTAGACGAGATGTAGCACAAGCTGAAGTGGATCAACAAGAGAGTCGAGTTCAAAATGGAAGTTGTTTGAGCCCTTATATTAAACGAGATGCATTTCCTGGTGACACGATTTGTGTCACTCCGGTGGAAAAGTTGTTGAGTATTCGGGAAACAGCGTTATCTACCAGTCACTTGAAACATTACGAGTTCTTCAATGGTGTCGATTCGGTTGGTCCGTAAACTGCAGTCTACGTTCGTTGAAATGTGATGGTCAAAGACAATTAGGTCATCAATAACTCTTTCGACTGCTTAATTCATTTCGTAAACACCGATCAGTTCAAGTTCTCAATTCACATTTTCAATTGTTTGTGTAGAAAATTTGCTTTAAATCACAGTCAACGGGTGTTGTTGTGTTATTCCTTCAATAACATTATTTTCATTTGATCCTTATGTTTTATTCGAAAATCATTGCCTTTGCTGAATAATGTAAAAACAATGTGATAGCAGTTAGAGGTATTTTGGAAAAGAATGACATGTGAAAGTGTAATGCGGTTAGTATACAAACAAAACTACCCAAACTTGTGAATACCAGTATAGGATTAAGATCAATCAAATGTTTAAAGACAATTTGTCAAAAATAAAAATAAAAGAAGACGTTTACGACATGCCCCAGGCACAATGGAGAAAAAGACAGTTAGGAAAAGGGAGTTATCAGTTCAATAAAAATTTCCGGCAATTCGCGCTTCGACAATAACATGGTTTACCTTCAAGAATCGTTTCCTTTGGATCCACATGAGCATAGTAGTTGATAGTCAGCTCTTCGCCCATCTTTATGTCCCGCGCAGCGAAAAATGCCAACTCATTGTAGAACTCATCAAATCGAGAAGCCATAACTCCCAGAGTACGTAAATTTGGTTGGCAGCTGTGATTGATCCAACGTCCTTCGTTTCCCATATTTATGGCATCAATGACATAATCGCACCTTCCCCTTGTATCCATATTGTATTGAAACGAATGATCTTTGCGTTTGTCAGCTTCTTTGTAAGTAAAGACTTCTCCGATGTACTGCATAATAAATGTGTTGTTTGGTATGTCGGTAGCCGCACGAATCGACCACCCACATTCTCTAGTTCGAAACAATACCAGCGGTATTTGTCTTCCACGTTGAAGGACACGATTTTTGCAAGACAATGAACAATCGCATTGATCGCTGCATTCGATTATATATTCCACATTGGGTTTCACTCGTTGTTCGTCGTATGCAAACGTCTTGTGGTAAAACTAGAATTTCAATTGTATATTTCAATCAAACACAAATTCTTGCCTTATCGCAACATATTTCTGAAGTACTGCAGCTGTTTTCGCACTCGCAACGCACACCCAAGGCCTTCGGTACGTGCGTGAATTCTAGGTAAACGTCGTCTCGAATGATGTTTCCTGAAAATTTATTGTATTAAAATAACAAGAGATGTTGGAAACTTACTTTGAATAAACTTGAAATCCTTCGGTGCTAGTTCGTCGTCAACCCAATTCTCAACATAAATTGGTGCCACGCCAGCTGCTGTACAAACAGCATTTAGTCGATCTTCCCACTTAGCACGACAAGTATCTATCCTCTCTCGTTCCCCTCGAAGAGGCACCTCGTATGGAAAATAGGGAATATCATTCGGATTACAAAGACCTCGAATTGTGTAGGCAATTAACAGACGGTCGCGGAATTCCATCGCCAACTGTGAGTATGGTTCATCTTCATATCCCCATTGCGTCCCAATATGTGAGTCGTAATCCAACGACAACAAGTAGCGTACGTTGTTTTGATACGCTTGAGTTCTTGAATCTCGCTCGGCCTCGGTTATGGATACGTCGGAGAGCTCTGCAGAATCCGGTCTTGGTCTCTCTATCGGAACCGCGGATTGGCGTCTCTTCCGTCGCATAGAAACTTCAATACGCATTCCGGTAGATGGTTGTTCGTTTGAAGACGAGCTTTGATTTGTTGTATCAGCAACGGTGCGAGCTTCCACGATTTCAACGTCGGGTTCCGAATCGCTTGAAATTAAAATGAAACTTTCCTAAAAGTGACAGAATTATGATCGAGTTCATGAAGCAAGTTAGTGAGTGTCAACCCATTTTACCTTGTTAAACCCAAATATTTTCCGCAAACACTCATCCTTTTTGTATTGTTCGAGACTCGTAGGTGTTTTTAGACTGACAACATAATTGTCCGACTAAAACAACTGTTTGTTAATCGAAGTGCAACAGCAAACGAAATGAGGGAGGTGGTGTAATTACAAGTGGCCTACATTCACAATAACCGTTATTAGGAACTATGAGGTGTTATTACAAACAGTGATCTAATTATCAATATGTCAATGTACTCACTGGAGGATTGCTGGTCGACGAACTTGTTCCCGCAATTGGACTGACGGTTGAAACTTTGGGTGGAACCCTGGGCGTTTGCTCTACTTGTTGCTGGTCCAGTGCACGTAGAATGTTTTCAGAACCCTCCATTTCAACGTCCATGGTGCACTAAAACAGAAAATACCAATAAACATCGAAGCATTCTGAAGGTGAGATCGCAGTTCCGCAAATTCCGACTAACAAATATGTTGTCTTCAGACAGACTTCATCAAAAGAAGTCTGTTGTGTATCTGATCAACGACGCCGCGAATATCTGAAGCAAAAGGCAAAGAAACGGCTCTCTATTCGCTGCGAGAACAAACTGAGTTCGTCTGCCGATTTCACTTCCGTTTTTGTCGAATTTATCACATTACGTTCATAATTGGGATTCTATCTATGCTTTTTGTCGTTTAAATTCGAGCTTGGAGAGTGAAATGTTCGGATAGTCGAGTGATGAACACGAACGAGCGACCAAATGGATCAGATACTAAATCACAACGAACGTCAGAAGTTCCTTGAACAGTCGCAGAAAGAAAGAAGAGATCGTGAAGTGAATCGCCAAAGATCTCAATTTGTAACCGAATTCAACGCTGTTGCACGTGGCTTCTTGTTGCGAAGCAAATTTTACGGAGAACGAAGGTGAATTAAATTTTTTTGTTTCTTCTTATTCCTTGGTCTTAGAACCGAGTTCATTGCTCATTTTGGTAATGTAAATGGCGCTTTCACAAACACCGAGCTTTTGCGACAAGGATCTTTTGTTTTCTACAACATCATCAAAAGAAAAGACGACGAGCAGGTGCAGAACTTCAAGAGAATCGTAGATAACTTCGTTTCAGCTTTTGGAATTGCTGGTTAGAAGTCTGTTGAGATCTATTGAAAGTCCATCAACAGCAACATCGTTCGCCGCGTTATTTCTTTCTGCTCAACATATTCAGAAAGCTACGAGTTTCATTACTGATCTTTTCCGCTATCTCCCCGCACAATTGGCCGCTTGTAAAGTACGTTTACATGGTTCGGATGTTAAGTTTGCATTCACTCTTCAGTTACAAACAAACTTCTCGGTGAAAACTGCAACGCTGTTCATCAACTTTCTCGATCGATTCGCTTCTTGTCAAAGGTGGCCACTGATTTCCGGAAAGCCGCAGATTCTGAAGATTCTCGATGGTCTTTGTGTCAAGTTCTCTGCACCGCTCTACGAGAACTCGTGTTTTGGTGCATTGGCGGTTTGTAAAATCAAGCTCGTTATTGTATTTGTGTTTTTAGGCGGCTCTTAGCAATGGTCTAAAAGGACGAAAAACGGCGTTGCCAAAAGAAATAATCAACCAACTTTTTGCCATTATCTTCAAGTAATCGCCGACCTCATTGGAATAACCATAAGAGTTTTTGCAGAGTTTTGTCCCAACATACCTGGAATGACGAGTCGATTGTGCGCTTTATTCGCTACGTGCTTAATGCTCCGGCTTTGATTGTTGCACTAAATGGAACGGTATGTTCTTCTCGCCGAGAATGTTTATAAGAGCGTTTTAGTCGATTGGCCTAATGCGATCGGAAAACATTTTTCAACGAACACTTTTGATTATTGTGACACAAAAAGAGAAGATCTTTCAATCTTCTGGCATTTTGACGTTGAATCTAACAGCCAATTTCATTCATTTAAGTTATCTCGAACAGCAGGTGAAACATCATTTGGTTAAGTACCTAGTTCTTTTTAGATATTAATTGAGAATCTTCACGATTGGACTGTTGCTGTCAATGCAACACTGTCGAAGTGTCAATCATCAGCAAATTCGGGGGTTCCACACGGCTGGAACAACTATCATCATCCAATTTTGGGGTGGATTCACGAGTTTATAGATGATGAGACACATGGAACATTCGAACGTGTTGGTGGCCAATTAGAATACCTGTGGAGTCGGAAATTGATTAATTGTTTATTTGGACAAGTGCTCTCGTGTTTCGAGTTGCCATCAAATTCCAAAACACAAAAAGAAAGTAAACACAGTGAGGAAGGTCTTTTGCCAGCCGAATTGATGCAAAGTAAGGACTAAAAGCAATTTTACCGCATTATCTTGTACTCTTAGAACTATTGAAACGATTGGCCCTTAAGGAAAACGAAACAGTTGGATCAAAAGAACAACGACCGAACGTTGCTGCGGTTGTCTGTCAATTATATCAACAGGTTTTGCTGTTGTTTAATGACTATAAAATGAGCATTTTAAACTGTAAGTTGAATTATTTTACAGTTTTAACATACAAATCTTAAAGCCATTTGTTTTGATGATCGAATTCTCGCTCAACTCTGGAATTTTGTTGTCGACTCGAATTTTGGTGGCTTGGAGAACTACGTACGACTTCTGGCAGTTGATCCACTAGTCACTTCGGCCAATTTTGCTCCGTTGCATCTTTTCGCTGATGCCGCTCAATCTTTAATACAGTAGGTGAATGAAGGAACTGGGAAGTTAGGAGTGAAATTCCAGAATCTTGGATGAGAAAGAAATGTACGAAAGTGGTTCTCCATTTTCCATTACGACTTTACGTAACATTGCTCGATTTACCAATATGTTTTGCTTCAAATGTATTTGGGACGGTTTAATCGGTAAGGGAATGTAAGAGATTGTTAGAGAGCAGATTGTAGATTTCGAACAAATGCGTCCGAAAGCTCTATTCCAATCGGTCTACAAACTAAAGTAATTGAATAGTAGAACCTTTTGTTTACAAAACTATTTAGTGCCATATTATATACTCGTGATTGTCGTCGTTCGTTTGCAATGAACTCGAATTTTTGGATTGTTCATTAAGTTGACATGTTTTGGGTTTTTTCTATTGATTAGTTTTAGTGAAGTCAAACCCAATTATGTGATTGCCGAGTTCGAACGTGGACAACTACGAGCCAAACAGCTTCTTCAACACATACCACATGTGATTCCTCTGCGCGACCGAATGATTTTGTTTCGAAAGTTAATCACACGAGAGAAAGATCATCAACAAGGGAACAGTACTGTGATTACTGTTGAGAGATCACGCGTTGTGGAAGACAGTTACAGACAACTAGCGATGTTGCCCGTTAGAGCACTTCGATCGACGATCCGAGTCAAGTTCATTAATCAACAAGGACTGGACGAGGCGGGAATCGATCAGGACGGTGTTTTTAAAGAGTTCTTGGAGATTACGTTGAAGAAGGTTGAGGATCCAAAAACAATGCAAAATAATAGGGAATTTTAAGGTTTTTGATCCTGAACTCAATCTTTTTAAGAGCACATCCAACAATCTTCTCTACCCATCGAATACTTCATACATTCAAGAAAACCATCTGGATTACTTCAAATTTGTTGGTCGAATGCTCGGCAAAGCGTAAGTTCAATCGCTTCAAATTCTATTCCCTTGGTTCAGCGTTTACGAAGGCATTTGCATTGATGTTCAATTAGCACCTGTGCTATTGGCTGCACTTTTGAAGAAGAAGTTCTGTCCATTTGACGAGCTTTCAACTCTCGATCCGGAACTTTACCGCAATCTCACGTTCGTCAAACATTACAACGAAGATGTCGCTGATCTGGAGTTAAATTTCGCTTTCTCTGAAGACTCATTGGGAAAAGTAAGTCTCTAACGAGAAATAGCAACACATTTTCTAGATTCAAACCGTCGAACTGAAACCGGGTGGCAGTAACATTCGCGTAACAAACGAAAATAAGTGAGTTTATTCTCCATTGCCGAATTATTTCCTGAAGAATTTCGTATATTCATCAAATGGCGCAATTTCGAGTTGTTGGACAAACTGCGGATCAGTGTAAATACTTTGTTCAAGGATTTCAATCGATTATTTCCAATCAATGGCTGTCGTTGTTCTCAACTTATGAACTGCAATTTGTTATTTCCGGACAAACAAGTGATATTGATATTGAGGATCTCCGTAAACATTGTCAATACTACGGCGGATTTCACAGTAACCACCGAGTCATCAAATGGTTGTGGCAGATTTTGGAACACGATTTTAGCTCCGAAGAACGACATCTGTTCTTGAAGGTACAGAAGAAGTTTATTTGTTGATTTTTGTTCGTTTTGCAGTTTGGAACAAGTTGCTCTCGCCCACCACTTCTTGGCTTCGCATATCTCGAACCCGCGTTCTCGATTCGTTGTGTTGAGACGTCCGATGACATGGATCAAGGCGACACGTTGGGTTCTGTTATTCGCGGTTTTCTTGCAATCAAACGAAAACAACCAATGACTCGACTTCCCACAGCAGCAACTTGTTTCAATCTGCTGAAATTACCCAACTATAGTAAGAAGTCTATTCTACTTGAGAAGTTAAGAACGGCCATACATTCGGAATCCGGTTTTGAGCTTAGCTAAATAGTTACTCTTCAATTACTAGTCAGTTTCCTACAACCACACGTGTCATGTATATTCCTGTAATAAACATTCAAGCTTTTAGCGTCCGTCAACTTCACACGGTTGAATCGAACAAAGATTTCAGGTCGAACGAAAAATTGTACACAACTTTTATTTACGATCTTTCAAAACAAAGAATGAGGCAATGAAGGTCCATAGCGATAAATTGGACCGTTTGTTACGATTGTTATACAAAATCGAAATGTTTTCCTACGAGGCGAGATATTGCTGTGCATTTAATGACCCTAATAAGAAGCAAATAGTGGCATGAATTTGTAATATTTGCCATCGATTAAATACAAAAAAGAGATGCACTGTTGAGCGACAGGAAAAAAGCGGTAAAACGGAGATTTTTTAATTAAAAAGACAGTTCGTTTCTCATTAACGTCTGCCCGCCATTTCCTTTTGAATGTCCGCGTACTCACGGTTCTTTGTCTCAGTCATGTACTTGAAAAGAAAGAGAATGAAGAAGCCGAGCAGCGCCGAAAACACGAGGAACGTGTATTGACGAAGCAAATCGTTCAATTGAAGAAACGAAAGAGCAACGATAAAATTGGCAGTCCAATTCGCCATAACGGCAATCGAATTCGCATTTCCACGTGCACTTGATGGAAAGATTTCACTGACAAAGAACCATGGAATTGATCCGGGACCTGAAACAATCCGAAGTCTTTGGTCTACACACAAACAAACTTGCCTGTAGCGAAAGAAATAACGAAGAGAAGAACAAACGCAATTGACGCATATGCTGCCCATGGACGATCGACATGTCCATTAGGATGAATTCCCTGAATTTCGATATTAGTTGTAAGGTTGAGTGATAACTTACCGCAACAGAAAGCGAAACCACAATCAAAATCGAAGAGAAGAACATTCCAGTCAAACCGGCAAGATGAAGTGAACGACGTCCAAATTTCGGATGATCAACCAACCACAACGAGACGATAGTTTGAAGCACATTAACACAACCCATTCCAATAGTTGCCAATGTCGCCTTGTCAGGAGTCAATCCAGCGCTCTTGAAGATTTCAGTGGAGTAGAACATTGCTGCATTGATGCCAGAGAATTGTTGCGAAAACATCATCATAACAGCAATAAAGAGTGGCCAGCGCAAAGATCCACGGAACATATCAGCAAAAGTAACTTTCGGTTGCGAACGAGCAGCTTGAACTTCTTCGTTGATGATGTCCAATTCGGCAGACACATTGGATTCTCCACGCAGTTTCTTCAAATCCTTTTCCGCTTGATCTGCGTTATTACGATTGATCAAATTGTGTTTGGGCGATTCAGGACACAAGATCAAAGTACCGAGTTGAATAACACTCGGAAGAACGCTGAATGCTAAAAATGAGACTGTAAAAGAAATTCGGGTTCAAATCAACAAACCAAAAATGAACGGCCAAAGTTTTTCAGTGCCAAAAATGAAAGGCAGCCCAAGAACTTGTCCAAACAGAATCGAAATCGTGACCAAAAGTTGATGAACAGATCCAAGTGTACCACGATAATTGCTTGGTGAGATTTCGGTCAAGTACATCGGAACCAAACCGGATGCAAGACCACATGCCAATCCAACAATAAAACGACCAACCGGAATCATGTACCAAACGCCAAACGGCTTTGCCAATGACATCAACGCGGTGGCAATAAGCAGAATAATGTTGTTAAAAAGCAACGATCCTTTTCGACCAAAACGATCAGCAAACCTTAAAAACAATCTTGATAGACCGTCAATTCGAAACATTTACCATCCATTGAGAAGACCGCCAATCATTCCACCAACAGCGAAAATACTAACCGAAATTGACCTAAACATGTTCATATTGAAGATTTTAGCTTGTAATTTACATACCAATAACGTTGTGCATCATCAACCGACAACGTTCGATTGTGCAAGTGAACATTCGATTCATTGTACCATGATTGGATCAACTAAAAGAACCTTAGTACTTCCTGTTCATCTGCTACGAAATACCCCGCTCGGATTGTTGACACAACCAATGTGGTAGCCGAATTGAAAAGACGATCCGATCGTTGAAGCAAAGACGGCGAACAAGAGAGCGGCGGTTAAACGACCCTGAAATACTTGGACTTGAAAAGCATCTGAAGTTGTTAACAATAAATGCAACTTTTGGAATACTAATGTTTCACTGTTCTTCAAAAAATAGGTTAGTTTTCGAACACTAGACGAAATTGACGTGATTAGAATACCGGAGGTTCTTTTCGTTGGCTTTGAATCAGCGGTGTTGTTTCGGCTGCTAGTTGGTTGTTTCGACTACGCGCCCGAGTTCTCTGACTGTTGGAGTTATCATCGGAGTTGCTTTGGTTCAACATGGTGGATAGGATCAAGGAGTAATTGAAACCCAAATGAATTAAAGTGATCTTTTGACTCAAAATAAAATGCCGTTCGTAGATCACCAAAAAGCAGCAGCGACCTATGGAACTACTCTCTACCTCTTGTTTATTCAACACGTGGTTTCGAGCAAAAGAACGGGCGGCTGTTTTTAATGGAAAAAAGGTGCGGAAGAGTTCCCAGAAATGACCCATGGAAGAAAAGAAATGTTATAAGCTTCATATTTAACAACAAACTGATTAGATATAATCAGTAAGTTTCTTCCCAATTCTCATTACCTGACCATCCAACTCCCATAAATGTTCTTGGCTCGGTCTTCCCATTTTTGAATACAGACCGTTTGATATGATGGTCGAAATGTTAATGTCCGGTGGTTTCGATTTTTGACCACACATTTTATTTTCCCAACCCGTGTGAATTGACGTGTTTTGAGATTAGCGACAATCCCGTATAAACAGCCGCTATTTCGTGATCAAAATACGGTGCAATTGGGTCAATGCGTTTCAAAATATACCTCCGGGTGAGTGCGATCAGTCGACGGATTCAGCGTCTCAGTCGCAACTTTCGGATCCAAGAGCGGTTTGTTGGGATCCGCGCCTTCGGAGACGAGAGTCACTGGAGTTTTATCCGAAGACGTCGTTACGGGTATTGGTTCGGTCATTTGGACAACTGAAAGTAAACGAAATTAGTAAATTAGCATCGAAATGACTATCGCGATCATAAAAATTTCACGTCAAAACGCGAAAGGTCGTCTCGGACCTTCTCATCGGCAAACAAACGCGACGAAAACATCGCCGCTCAACCCCAAAAGGTCAATCGAGTAGTGCGATTGAACAGCTCCACAGTCTTCCAAACAAACCCAACTTCGACGATCAATGCGCGGATGGGCGTATCAAATTCGAGCGATCCGACTGCTCGTCAAAAACTGCCACCCACTGCGGTGTTGAATGAGAGGTAAACATGAACTGCCGCCGTGGATAAATCTCAGGCAAATGCATGGAAAAGCGAGTGTTTGTAGAATTCTGACAAACAGCAGGATTTCGTTCGGAGGTTCTTCTCCACACTTCGGCATTTCGATCAATCAACCACGTCGTTCGAAAGCCAAAAAGCGGGAAGTGTGGCCGTTCAACGAACATTCGTTCCAAATGCTGAACGACCACTTCGATTGTCGTCTCCTTTCCGAACGAATGATCTCAATAAACGGTTGCGGTTGGAGAAAACGGAAATTGCAATTTCTGGTTAATGGAAATTCATTTGCTGCAGTTAAACACGAGAATTATCGTTAATTCTGCAAAACTCGTATGAAAATGATCGATGCAACAAATGCATTGACAGGATAATTGATTGGAAGCATGCTGATAAGTCACACATCTAAAACTTCCACCATCTCTGTTAAAAAGCCCATCGACTAAGAAGGTTGTTGTTCAAAGCACACCTCCGAACTCTGCAGTCGAAGATTCCGACTGAACAAAAATCGGCGAATGGACAACGAAATGATGGGCAGCAGTCGGAGCTGCTGCTGCTGCGCGTCTGTTCGCAGCTCAAACGAACGAAAATCGGACTGCCATCGTCTTCAGCAGTGACGAACAAATAAGTTGTTTTTGTTCGCAGAAATTTTTCCAGAAAATGTGCAAACAAAGAAAAGTAAACAAGGTCTAATAATCAAGATAAACACCGCTCGATTCATCTCCGTTCAATTGGCCATTGACGATGAAAAGGAAATGTTGCCGAGAAAGAAATTGCCATTCGACACAAACAAGCGAGTTGACGTTCGTTTTGCTCCGACATCCACGTGCGCTCCAATGGCCGCAGATTTCGTAAGATGGCCAACGGTCCGTGGGCTTCGACCAAAAAGCATTCAGTGAGCTCAGAATTTGGAAATTCGTGTCACCAGCACAGACGCAAATCAATTACCAAATCAAAGGGAATTTGCAGTTTGTCCCAAACTAATCGTCTTAATGGAAAGAACGCCAAATTCGAACGTTTATTTGTTGAGGAGCTCCATCGAAATGTTTGAAAAGGAAACTAATTGATAAGAAACTGATTAGTCGAAAGATTCCGTTGCAAATGAGTGGGGAAAAGTCTAACTAAAATAGTCCTTCATTAACTCAAGAAGACGTTCAAGGTCTACAAATCAACGAAATGGCAAACGAACAGTTTCCGGGACTTTGAGTCGACATAACCATCTGGTTTATTATTCAAAAAAGTCTTTTAACATCGGCCGTCAACTCGTTAAACTGTTGATTCACTTGTTTGTGGAAGTAGCCCAAAAATTTGAACAGTTGAGTTTATTCTCCAATACGTACACCAAAACAGTTTAAATCAGAAAGCGATCGAACAACCGTTGATGTACAATCGAATTACAGTTGCTGAAGAAACTCGGTAGAAAACGGAACCTTTTCACTGAGAAGAAACTCTAAACGTTGAATCCTATCATATACTTCCATTTGGCAGTTGGACACTCGTGGACTTGGTGGATCGAGTGCCCACCAGCGGCCTCGGCCTGCGCCGTCCTGGTCGCATCCTTACCAATAGATGCAGGAGCAACCCTGGTAGAAGCAACTGCTGCTTCCAACCTTGCAGCCGCATGCTGTTCAAAATAAATGCGTAATTGTATTCAAATTTATTGAATAAATAGATGTTGAACTGAAATATACGATCGACTTGTGAGGCTGGAACAGTGTAAGGGTACTTGAATACTTTAGAAAGCACTCACCAATCAATTCGAGAAGTTTAAGATAGTTGATGTTAGTAGTAATAAATCTTGATCACGTCGTTCAGCGTCGGTCATAAGAGGGGTTTCTTCTTCGCGTCGTTGGTCCTTGATCTGGATGAAGGCATGGCAAGCAATTGTTTGAAAAAGAATTCTCGCCGACGTGATTACCAATTGGATGAGAATAAAGTAGACGGCTGTATCGATTGTCGATTTTCCTGAAACATTACTTTAAATAACAAACTACCGAATTCTCTCTAATTGTGCGCCGCTTAAAAATAGACCACCACTGATGCACAATTAGAGAGAATTCGGCACGTCCCATGTAATGCCCGCGACACAACTTCGCTATAACAGGGAACAATGTTTATAGCATTTTTTGCTAGCTCTATTGAAAATGCTATAATTTTTGTTCCCTGCTTCATAAAAACAACTTCAATGGAATTCCAAAAGACTTACCTCCGATGTAGCCAATTTCTGGATAAATCCAATTGATCAAATCGACAAAATCCAACAGCTTATTCTCGTTTGAGAAGACCGATGCCAGGCCAACCAGGATGACCAAAATCAACTCCAATGCAATCAGGATTCCCTAAATACAATCATCCAAATTAGTATAAATACCCCCTCTGTTTGTGAAGAAACTTTGCGGGTATTTGTTCGCTTTCTTTCAAATTCGGTGTGCAGTTAGCTGGTGGTATAAGCAATCAATAAAGAAAAAACAAGCGTGTAAATCGGGCAAAAAATGGCAACTTTGTTCGAACTAAGATTTTCGACTTCCAAATTAATATAAATACTCGTGCTGTATCTTCGTTCTTTTTCAATGCCTCGTGGGAAAAGCCTTACAGTCGCCGAGAAGGCCCGAATTGATGCCTATCGTGAAGATGGCCATTCATACGCATGGATAGCAAAGAAGATTCGTCGATCAAAAAGTGGAGTTCAGATGTACATTTCAAAATTGAATGGTTACGGGCAACGAAAACGAATCGGTGCCTCAAAGAAGCTGACAACAAGAGAAGAAAAAATTCAACTTGGATGGTCCGATGGGTTCAATTCGTACTGGCACGATCTCAGAAAAGAGCCCTTAACATTCTCAAGACGCAACTTCGGCAGAGGATAAGTTATGCTAAGAAAAGTTTGTGTTTTCATTTATCCCGTTTTTTTCAGGCCTGGGCATCGTTTTGCGCTGACGAGAAAGTTGCCATTGCGTTCACTTCTTCAAGAATGAACAGCCGCGAATACATTGGCGTACTCAACGAGAATCTGTTACCGTTTTTCGCCGTCGGAGTCGTCGAAATTTCACTTTTCAACAGGACAACGCATCTTGTCATGCGAGCCGGGAAACGCGACAATCGCTTTCCAACCATGAAATCGACCTTTTGGAATGGCCGTCTTGTTCGCCAGACATAAATCCGATGGAGAATCTTTGGTCGCATTTGGTTCGTAGGATATACGCAAACAACCGTCAATTTCAATCAGTTGAAGACCTCAAGAAAGCAAATTTGTCGACATGGACCAAAACTTCTGAAGCAACTCTGCAGAATCTCGCCCGTTCGATGCCAAATCGCGTGTTCCAAGTAATCAACCGTGACGGTAATGTTACCGAATACTAAATGTATGTTCTCTACGCACTCATTCAATAAAATCTGCAATAGACTCAAGGGTATTTATACTAATTTGGAAGTCGAAAGTCTTTGATTAGCTGTAACTTCTTTTAAAGTTGTCCAAATCGTCTCAAATTTTTAGCAATCGCGTTGTAATTTCTAATAAGCATGCACACCAAATTTGAGAGAAAGCGAACAAATACCCGCAAAGTTTCTTCACAAACAGAGGGGGTATTTATACTAATTTGAATGAGTGTATGATTATTTCAGTATAAACGAAAAGTTTGCAGCAGTCCATTAACTTACATTGAGGATGATATACGCATAAACCGCGAGGACATTGCGCTTGAAAGCGACCAAAACAAGGAATATTGAGAAAAAAATGTTGAATTCCGGTAAAACATATGAGGAATAATCAGCTTTGCTGCAGATTAGCAACACGATATCCGAAATTCCAAAGGCAAGATTGAAGAGTGCGGCGCAAATTAAACCCGTCTGCAAGAATATTACTAAGTGTGATATCTAAATGAATATTACCTTAATGTTGGCCGACAAACAGGAAAAGCGATGCCACAATGATGGTGGTATGTCGTCGGTAGAACTCATCGTCTTTGTTCACTGTCCGCAGCTCACTAATCCGACGATCTAGAATAAACACAGAAAAATTAAAGCGCACAACTTCGCGAAAAGCTACGAACAATCATCAACAGCATAATGCCAAAAAGAACATTCTCGTTAGGAATGCGCACACAAACAAACTTATTGTCACAGCTTATACTTATTTACCTGAACATAAAACCACGTTTCGGACATCAAAATAACTTGTCGAATAATCAATGTTTCGGATCCAAGAGCGGTTTGTTGGGATCCGCGCCTTCGGAGACGAGAGTCACTGGAGTTTTATCCGAAGACGTCGTTACGGGTATTGGTTCGGTCATTTGGACAACTGAAAGTAAACGAAATTAGTAAATTAGCATCGAAATGACTATCGCGATCATAAAAATTTCACGTCAAAACGCGAAAGGTCGTCTCGGACCTTCTCATCGGCAAACAAACGCGACGAAAACATCGCCGCTCAACCCCAAAAGGTCAATCGAGTAGTGCGATTGAACAGCTCCACAGTCTTCCAAACAAACCCAACTTCGACGATCAATGCGCGGATGGGCGTATCAAATTCGAGCGATCCGACTGCTCGTCAAAAACTGCCACCCACTGCGGTGTTGAATGAGAGGTAAACATGAACTGCCGCCGTGGATAAATCTCAGGCAAATGCATGGAAAAGCGAGTGTTTGTAGAATTCTGACAAACAGCAGGATGCACTTTGTCCCAAACTAATCGTCTTAATGGAAAGAACGCCAAATTCGAACGTTTATTTGTTGAGGAGCTCCATCGAAATGTTTGAAAAGGAAACTAATTGATAAGAAACTGATTAGTCGAAAGATTCCGTTGCAAATGAGTGGGGAAAAGTCTAACTAAAATAGTCCTTCATTAACTCAAGAAGACGTTCAAGGTCTACAAATCAACGAAATGGCAAACGAACAGTTTCCGGGACTTTGAGTCGACATAACCATCTGGTTTATTATTCAAAAAAGTCTTTTAACATCGGCCGTCAACTCGTTAAACTGTTGATTCACTTGTTTGTGGAAGTAGCCCAAAAATTTGAACAGTTGAGTTTATTCTCCAATACGTACACCAAAACAGTTTAAATCAGAAAGCGATCGAACAACCGTTGATGTACAATCGAATTACAGTTGCTGAAGAAACTCGGTAGAAAACGGAACCTTTTCACTGAGAAGAAACTCTAAACGTTGAATCCTATCATATACTTCCATTTGACAATCTGACTTACGTTCCAATTCGTGAAGTACTTCAGATTCGTTGTTATCGTTTGTAGCTTTTTGTTTTGCTTGTTGTTTCAATTCGTTGTATCTTTTGAGTTCCATTTGATAGGCCTGAGTTGCCTTGGAGCGAATTTCACATGCCGAGTCGCGAGTTTGTCCACAAAATTTGGCGAAAAGACTGAACGTTTTGAGTGGTCACGAGCACAATGAAAATTTGTTACCTTGTACGATTCAACAGATCGGCTTTGATCTCCGTCGCTATAATTTGACATTGTGCCTGATGATCGGCCGCCAATTTGATGTTGGCAGCCTCGTGTTTTCGATAAAATCTGTCGATGCAGAGCTTCAGATAGTTTAGAAAAACGGATTGAGAACTCAGTTCGGATGCCAACACTGCGAATATTAGTGGGGTGTGTAATTTAATCGAAACTTACCGACTGTTTTTTCGGTCACTTGATTTCTGTCTGCTAACTCCAATAACCGACGTTTTGCACTCAACCGTTGAGAAAACTCGGTATGTTGAATGTTGAGTTGGCGTTTTTGATCGCGAGCCTCCATGATATTGATCTTTAGCTTCTTCACGTACTCGTCGTACTAAGACAAACTCTGAATGCCCCCATTAATAGTCGATTACCTCTGCGAATCCTGAGTTTCCACGCTCGACCGTGTTCTTCGGTTGGTTATTCATTTCCTTCTCGGCCAATTTCACTTTAATTGCATCGAATTGCTCGGTCAACGTCTAGAAAGTAGTGAAGAATCATAGGGAAAGGTGCTTACCGATTTTTGTTGTTGGATTTCAGTAATCTTTTGCTCAACACTCAGTAAGTGGCCTTCAAGTTCGGCGATTTTGTTGTTCAATTCCAAGCAGTTGGAATCCAATTCTTCAGCTTCCGAGTTCATGAGAATCTTATCGTTGTGCAAAGTTTTCTTAAGTTGATCGAAATTCAAAACTTAAATGAACGAACTCACCAAATCGGATTCTAGAGCAGCCTTCTTTTCCTGGAGCATCAGAATCTGCTGTTCGAATTGAGCGGCATCGTTTTCGGTTCCTGTAGCCGACAAGTTCAAAACACTGTTGTTCACTGTTTGGTCGACAGTTTTGTCCATCTAAAGTGATTCGTCATTTGAAGCTCACACTCCGGAAACAACCTCGATGAGATCTTCTTTTTCAACGCTCATCAACGCGTATTTGTCTTTGAGTGCATTCAGTTCGGCTTGCAATTTCTTTTGGTGATTTTTCTCGGCGGCTATCGAGTCCTCCAGTTCTTGAGATTCGACTTCTGCGGCTTCGTTGGACATCTTGTAGGCACGTTTTTGCTAAAGCAATTTAAGAATCAACGAAATCAAAACTCACTTCTTCGATAATGTAATACTCTTCGAAAAGCGCCTTCATAACCGACGAGATTGCAACTTCGGTGGTCGCCGATTCGTCGTTCATTGTGAATGTAAAGCAGCTGGAATTCAATGAAAAACGCGAGGATTCAATCCAACAGTTTAATTGCAACTGAAAGCTCAATGCAAACACGCGGAAATTTTGAACCGAATTTCACCGCTTTGCATCAACCACCAATTGACGGAAAATCAATAGCGCTGTAAACTCCCTCACTACATAGCCATCGGTACTATATGGCGATTGATGAGTAGCACAGTTAAGTTTGCCGCAGACATTCGAATTACCGCTTGAAATTTAAATTCTGTAAACTATCAGCCCAAAATAAATGAACATCTTGCGGAGTGTAAGACATCACATTGCAATGTTAATGAATCCTTTAGATGAACTCTAAAACATCTAAGAAAAGGTTTTGAATGTGCTTGTTCTTCTGTTTATTGTATTTTATCTGAGAACTCAGAATCACTTCTTACTTTTTTGTGAGCGGAAAAGTTGACCGCCGTAAAAACATGTCTCGTTGTTTATCGTCCACTTTTCGTCGTGAGTTTTATCGTTCTAACTTCTACTTTTACTCAGTGTCGTGCGAAAATGCGTGCACCAGTTGGGGCTCCAGCTACTGGTCTACTTCGACTTCAACAAAAATATCCGAACACCTTTGGTAGCTACAAATTCAAACGTCCACCGACCGGAACACTTGCCGTCTGGGGGTTTCTGGCTCTCACGTCGACTGCCGGCTTCTTCATGTTTGTCATGCCTCAATTCTACAAAGAATACTACCAGAAAAGTCAACAGGAAAAACGTGCGATCATCGGCGTGGACAAAGATACGTTGGCCGGTGGTCTTCGAGTTTGGAGCGATCCGTTCGGACGTGATGACAAAAAATAGGAATTTCATGTTTAAACGTGTTCTCGTGCTTTGTTTCTCTTTTGTGTTTGTACAATGAAAAAGGCAAATAAATATTTCAGATGTCCGATCCCTCACAAGAAACTGCACCGGCGAGCGATCACGAAACCCGGGAGTATAATCGTTTCGATTTGAGTGCAGTTAGCAATGAGGAGACAGTAAGTGTTGCTGTTATTCGCTCTAGTATGCGTTTGCTTCTAGGAACTGGATTTGACACAAACAATTTCGAATGAAATTCCGGAAATTTCTCGTTTCACTCAACTGAAGGTGATGATCACTTCCAGAGTTGAGTTGTAATTGCTAGTTTAGAGCTTAACACTGCGTACAAACCTCATCAAAGGCATCAACAATCGATTAGATCTTACGTCATTGACTGAACTCGATCTTTACGACAACCAAGTGAGTCGAATTTGTTTTGCGTTTAGACGGGAGTTTAGATCGGAAAGATAGAAAACTTGGAGCGGCTTGTCAATCTCGAGAACTTGGATCTATCATTCAATCGGATCGTAAAGATTGAGGGTCTTAATTCACTTACCAAACTACGCAAACTCTACTTTGTTCACAACAAAATTGAAAAGATCGAGGGTCTCGAGACGGTGAGTATAAAGCGAATGTCGGTATTTCAACTTCTGCTTTCAGCTCGTGAATCTCGAATACTTGGAACTGGGGGACAATCGTATCGCGAAAATTGAGAATCTCGACAACAACACACGAATTCAGAATCTCTTCCTCGGCGCCAATCGAATTCGACAGATCGAAAACTTGGGACATTTGCAAGAGCTCGTGGTTTTGAGTTTGCAAGCGAATGCGATCACTCAGATTCAAGTAACAAAAATTTCTCTTCAATATTCTTGAATGTGCCTTTTCAGGGTCTAGAGGCTCTTACCGGCTTGAAAGAATTGTACTTATCACAAAATGGAATCGAAGAAATTTCCAACTTGGATTCGAATGTTTCTCTTACCATGCTCGACTTGAATTCGAATCGTTTAACGAAAATCCAAAACATTGGTCACTTGGTGAATTTGAACGACTTTTGGGCGAGTCAAAACAAATTCGACAACTTCAATGAACTGAAGGCACTTGTCGAACTGCCTTCACTTACGAGTGTTTATTTGGACATGAATCCGTGGTCGCAACAAACCAACTATCGTTCAGTTATCACTCATACTCTGCCTCATCTCATCGAATTGGACGGTCGACCTTGTCGAGCTTTGGGAGTTCAAACCACTGAAGAGTGACCAACAATTTCCATATTTCTCAGAAGTTTAAACTGTAACATAAAATAAACCTTTAAATAGCTGACTAGTGAATTGAACATGAGAGTTGTTTAGCTCGTTTGCATCTATTTTTGGTTCTTAATTTATGCAATTCAATTGCTTTTTAGTTCAAACTTCTCTACCATCTTCTATTATCGAAATGTCCGTTTCGCAGGAGCAATTGGAGAATCTCGAAGTTTCTGAAACTGGCGAAGGTTATTACGCTGTCACTCCGCTTTCGACTTGTCCACATTTATCTCAAGTAACTCAAGTTTTTATTGAGTCATTATGTTGTTTAGGTTCAACCAAGTCCCGACGAAATTTCAGTGAATCAGCCGTGCAAGACGTGTGGTGTTGAGGGCGAAGTTTGGATTTGCTTGACTTGCTATGAAGTAAAAATACGATAAACAACGTCGAGTTTAAACGTACTTCTAGGTCAATTGTGGTCGTTTTGTTGGCGGTCATGCATTGGAACATGCAAGTACAACTAAACACGCAATGGCATTGAGTTTTTCTGATTTGTCGTCGTGGTGTTATGGTCAGTTGATTCTTTTAGGATAAGATTGAAACTTTTGTTTTAGAATGCAACGCGTACGTTCATAACGACGTTTTGGCTGCTGCTAAAAATGCTGCTTACAAGAACAAGTTTGGCGAAGGAAACTAAGTTGATAGTACGATAATCAACTTCTCCGCTATTAACATACGCATCGCTTTAAAGTTACCGGTATCGATAGATGATCTCGGTTTTGTGTGCAATTGTCTTGCATATCTTTAATCCAAATGCTGAGCTTTTGAATAAAGGTTTTGCTAACAGTTAAGCAGAAAAATTTATTGCTTTTTACCCGCAAACAAGAAAGACAAAACAAAAGGCAGTAACATGATGGTAAGCAGTGGTTGGCTGGCAGTTTGTCAAATTTAAATACAGAGCAACAAAATTACAATGAGGTATCTGAAGATGAAATTGCTAACAACACCCGTTTAGATGCAGACTAGAAAGAACAACGAAGGCCAACGGGATGAACCGGTACGTAAATTCAATGGCAGTAAAGTTAAGGACATTGTTTGAAGAAATTGGGCGGATTGATTTGAAACTTGAAAATGACTCCCTGATCAGCACCCAATTGAATTGTTCCACGAGCAATGTCGATTTTTTGTCTCAAGTAATAAGTTTGTTGCTTTGCAACGGCGCTGCTAATCGCAATGATTTCCGCTTCAAAGTCCACTGTTTTATCGTGCAATCCGCACTGTTTGTAAATGACGTTGTAGGGAGGAAGGTCGGTAAGCGAAATATCAACGGGTCTAAAGTTACCAGTAAGATTGTGTTCAGTGAGTTGACTTTACCTTGAGCCAAAATTGACAGCTAACACCAAGACTTCGCCGGTCGTTTTGTTTCCGTTTTGATTGAAACGACAAACTGTAAAACTGTTACGATGTGATTTGCTCAGATACGTCCGACCGTCTATCATCGTTTGTGGATACATTTGGCGAAGTTGAATAACTTTTTTTAATACTCGCAATTGACTTTTAGAATCGGCATATTGACTCTAGAAATAGACACCTATAGAATGCTGAAACAGTTAACGTACATCAAAATTCATTGCTTTCCAATCGGCTGGCAGTTTATTTGACCAACGCAAAAGATCACCGTTCGAAAAGCCGGCAGTTGGTTCTTCGTTCCACGGCATTGCAGTTCGTTGAGAAAACGTCTGTGAACACGTTTATTTATATTCCAATGTATTACATCTTACCGTGTCTTGTGCGTTTTGTATACCCAGTTCATCGCCATAGAATAGAATGGAAGTGCCGGGCAACATTAACTGAACCATCAGCAACAATTCGGCTTGAAGCCTCGAACGTGTTCGACTCGCAAGACGTTCGGTTTGTGAACTTCCGAATTGCCATAACGGCCAAACACCCTCGCTTTCCAAATGAAATTCAAGAATATCGCCAATCACTTCGTTTGCGCAATCACCGACACTGTCGGGATGTTTCTCACAGACTTTGTTTCCAACGGCAATTTGCAAAAGTTCACTGTTGAGTACTCCGTTTAGTTGTCCTTTCTCTGCCAACTTGACTTTGTCGTTCTCACCAATATTTGACATTGATGCAAAAAGGAAACTAAAAATTAAATAAAAGAAAAATTGCTCATAAACTCACATCTTTTTGTCGCGCAGTTCTTCTTTTTCGCTCATGTTCATGTGATAACCACAATGATCTTCAAGATCATGTAGTGCACCGATGATTCCGCGCCAGTTCTAAACCCAAATGTATGTTGGTTGTTGGATAGAAACTATTCCTACTGGATGTTTGCCATCGAGTGTACGCGATAGGTAGTCGGCATAGTGAATGTGAAATCCATCGATTCCCTGATCAATCCAAAACCCAAGAGCTTTTTTGATCGCTTTGCTGACGTTCACCGATGCAAAATTAAGTACCGGCAATTCGGGATGATCTTCTACATGATAGTAAACGTGATCAGTTCCGTTCAGCGCGGAGACAAACTCAGAAACAGGGATATTGCGTTTCCTAAAAGAGGCCATGAAAATGCTAACTGATAGTTGAACTAACCAGAAATAGAAAGATGCATAATCTGAATTTTCCTGTGATGATGCACGTGCAGATCGTTGAAACCATTTGTGTCCGACGGATGTTGCAGCAACCGGAAAATCAATGACAACCTTGAAACCGTAACTGTGAGCTCTGTCAATCAGCTCTCGTGCATCTTGAATGACACCATTACGTTGCTGAACCTCTTCAAAATCAATGACTGCCAATCCGTTGGCATCATCGGTATGCAGAAATGGTCGTGGATAAATGACATTTACTCCCAGTCGTTTCAACTGACTCAAACGTTCTCCGATTCCTGCGAAATCACCATGACCATCGGAATTCGAATCTCGAAATGACGGAGTCCATATCTAACATCAAAAATTACTGTTAATAAAATGATTTGAAAACTACTTCGTAAACAACAGAATTTGTCCACCAGCCACGTTCTAATCGAACGCATTTGGGAGAAAGAGCGAGAATGTAGATAATAACCGAGAGTAAGATCAAACACAGCAAAATAAAAAGTATAATCAAACAGCATCTAAAACAAACTGATCATTCAATTTTCCGATCACTTATTCATCGCTTACCTACATGCAGACCATAGACCGTCTTTTCGATAGCGATCGACTTGATCCTTATTCAATGCACCGTAGGTGGTTTTGCTTCTTCGATCGATTAATCTTTCTTCCGCCTCTTCAATCGGTCTACTGTCGCCATCAACCTAAAACACGGTAATCATGTTGTTATCAAATAGCGCTTACAATGTAGGCTTCGTATACTTCGCGTGTACTTCTCCCGCCATCTGTGTTCTGCACTGTAACTCGTCGAATTCTTCCACTTTCTATCGGCGTTGATGAAACAGCCGCAGTGGACGGAATATCGTTGGTAGCCGGTGGAATCGGTTGAACGACGAGTGGATTGCCTTGTACAGCGAGAATATACGAGTCGGTTTTGTAGCCCCGTTCTACGTGATAGGGATCATCATCACCGAAATCGGACATTCCCACCACCGGATGTCAATTGAAATTCGTTTTTTTCTTCTTTTCTCTTAGAAATGGACCTCTAAATGGTAAAACGCAATGAACTCATGAACGAGCATTTTAATTGCCCAGAGACAAAAGCCTAAGGACACACGATTCACGTGCAATGGAAAGCGACCTCACGCTGTGAAAATTTTTTATGTTCGTCAATGTGATGCCGAGGAACGCTCGAAAATAACGTTGTCAAGGCTAAAAATGGAAGAAAACGAGCGGGTAACAACATCGGCCGGTCGAGAGTACAAATTCGGGACAACACGGTCTAAAGACAAATGGCTCTCAGTCGAGCGAAGAGCCGGGATTTCAACGAGTGCGCGGGTAAAGTTGTACGATTTTAACGGACTGAGTAATAAATTAAAAAGGAAAATTGCCAAAGAAGATGCACCACGCAAATCCACACTTCGACATGTGTTTTAAAGTCGACTTTAGCTCCTCAGTGAGCTCGCGAACAATCTTTTCGTATGTTTCAAAATCCGCAAAAATTACTCACATTCACGACAGAAATTCTTTTCTTCGCCCATTGAACTCCACTATTTTGTCTGTGTTGACCTTTTGGAAATCGGTTCAAGAGTGTGAGTCAACGGCAAATTGAACTTCGAATTCAACTGCCGGCAAAACAGCGAAAAGTTTCTAATTAGACCGCATAAATCGAATCAAGGGCATGACTAGTGAATTAACGGCTTATGCTTCAAAGCTCAGAAGAGTTGTTACCAAAAACACGGGATTCGCTGCCCTCACGTGTCTTCTTCTTCTCTTGTGCAAACACCTGGAAACAATTCAAGAGGCGGAACTTGGACGCGCGCCAAAGAACCAAAATAAGTCGGGAGTGTATTTTGGTTCGAGGGATTTTTTTCGTTTTTCTCTCGTCGGCCAAATGGACGAGCAAACTCGATTTCGCAGAAGAACCCAAACGATTCAGCAAGTGCACGAATTCAACCGGAATTCCAATTCGAGAAATTGGAGCACAGAACGTTGTTTATACGAATTCTTAATCAAACCGATGAGGTCGCTTGTCGAAAACCTTTCGGTTCTTCAAACTTCCGCTCGTCCTTGAAAATGACCGCAAACAAACGCACCAATAGAAAACTAAAGAAACTCAAATCCTAACGAAAGGAACGTTGGCGGCTGTGAAACCGAAAATGACAATCAACACGATGCGGTTTATGTTACGAGTAAGAGGTCTTGACACTTTCCGGATCATGAGAGACGTGGAAGAGTTTCGGATACTTTTCGACCATTGATCCAAACAAACAAACGTTTTCCTTCGAACGGAATTTAATCACTCGCACAAGACATCGGTCGTCTGCCGTTCTATCACGTTCAGCAATCGCCGCTGCTCGTCTACTGAAGGCGATCTGTGTTGTCGAGGTGTTCGATCAAAATAGTTCGACAAAAACTGTCAATTGTGTAACATCGAAATGACGGTTCATCAAAGATTCTCGCAGACAACAGCGACGATAAAAACGTCTTCGGGTTAAACCTCTTAAATGAGCCCAACGGTCTTCATTGCAAATACAAATCGTGATGATGTGAAGAAAAGCAATAAAACGAGTGTTCGAATTGCAAAAGAAGAAATAGCAGCTCAAGCACAACAACCTCTCGAATTATTCGGATTCCCAGAACAAGAAAAAGAACCGCAAAACATCAAAATTGTTCGCAGTGATTGGTGACATAAGAATACGAGTTTGCGAACTTTTTGATTCGAATGATACGCCAAAGAATGTGAAAACGAGGGTGGAGCGGCTGTTTGCATGTTCATTTGGAGTTCTAAAGCCACTGGCGAAGTTTCTCATGCTCGTCATCAGCTCATCATCGGAACTAATGCGACAATCGGCAACTCTGAAAAACAAATGCGAAGGAAATGCCGATGAAGTGCATAACCTTTGTATACGCTGCCTCTTGACAGATCGAATTGACAAGCAACGGTAATTGAAGACAGAAGTTGAGGTCGACGATTATTAAGATTTGCGTTCGAGATAATCGACTGCAACCGGAAAACATTTATTGTTATGCAAATCTGGAAAAAATAACCAATTTGGCAAACAATCGCACATTTGAATTGGAAACGAAAGTGCGCGACTGTTCGGCTCGTGGATTTCCGGTTCTGCCGTCTGACCACACTGACCGGAGACTCATGAGAACGCGGTTCGGCACTCAAGGCCAATGGCAACATTTCCTATCGAACGGCACTCGAGCGTATCCAAATGGTAAGTTGTTGCAAGCGCTCTCGGTTGTTAGTGGTCGGTGAGGTTAATTGTCCATCAGCCGGCTGTTTGTTTATAAACAAAAACTGAAATCCATAAAAATGTAAAAAGAAGTAGAAGTTGAAGAGTTTGCTCATGGATTCGATTGCAAGAATATGGGGCTCGTCTACAAATTTTAATCTCAATAGCCCAATGGTTTATTGCATGGCGCAACGTTTAAGAGCAGCTGGTTGGACGCCAAAATTGCACATCTAAAGACCACCGAATTGAACTGCAATGTCCGTCCGGTTCTTGGCCTTGAACAAGAATAACCACAAGGAAAATGGCCAGAGGGTGCGAGTTTTTAATCGCCCGTTGTACAACTCCTCCCTTCGAGTACACTTGGTGCGTTTTGATCCGATCAGTCACTAACTGCGAATTGGGCTGTTGGCTGATTTCGAGCTCTTTGATCGTTTCGACAAATTTGAAGACCGTAATCCTGACGGAAGTTGCTTTCGATTAAATGAAAACAAATCGTTTTGCGACAAACACCGTAATCCGTACGATGGCCGCCTACAGGATTTATGATCCACACGATTAACACGACCGATTACACACAATCGATCCATTCCGCTAATCGTCATCTTTTGTTTTGGCGGACAGCCGCCGCCTTCGAATCCATCGGATTTTAATTGGAGAATCAGATAAAAACGTGCCGCACTAATCACTTAACTACCGTCCCAAACCATCGGAGATTAACGGAAATTAGCGGTTACTTCCAAAATGAAACATACCGTCAATTCGCGAGGTCATTTGAGCGTAAAAGCGACGAATCGTTTTTACGAATGAAACTTTTCACGTTTTTTCGTCGGTCACTTGCAAAGCCATTTGATAGGTGACATAACACGCGGAAATCGATCCGATGTTTACATGACAAAAACTGATCGCAAGTTAAAAGGCGTTGAAGTTCGATTGCAAAACGAAAACATCGGGATTTACGTCGACATCAATTTGCTAGACTCAAATACGAAAACGCGAAGATCTGAATGCAAACAAGTGGACCGACTGCGATAACAAACAAATTTCATTCAACGCGCGTCCGAGTTCTCAAATCAAACATTCAACCTTTCTCTCGACACTCATGGACTTTCCGGCCTCAACTTCCTCGTGACAGCAAACGAATGGATGACGATTGCAGATACCGAACGTGCAATTTCGCTCATCTGTGAAGTAAAACAGTCGAGTGAACATGCCGTGATTGACAATCAAAGTTTCCTGGGAAACATGAATCTTTTTATGAACAAAAAGCAAACAGCTGTCGAAAACGTTGAGCTCATTTTACTGCCATTTTACGATTTCCGTTAAGTAAATGGGCTCGACTTAGATACCCATTCGAGTTTCACGCGAACCCCGAGATCCGAGCTTTTGAAACAACAAGCGAACAAGCCGACAACGCACAATAACCATTGAAATTGCATTGAATACATACGATAATATTCAAATTTATTGCTGCAAACTTGTTTGAGAGTTTTGCTAAACTAAGACAAAAGTCTTTGCTCGATCTCAAGATGCACGTGACATCAGATGCTTACACGAAGAATGGCGATAAGTTTAATTGATTGAATATCAACAATAACAAACAAAAATACCTAATTGACAGAGAAACAACTGCAACTCACAATCAATTACCGACTCACTCACGCCGTACTGTGCATTGGAACATTCGAGGGCTCGTGGGTTTTTGTTTCGGTCGTTTTTGTTGCACTGGACCACGGCCAACTAAACCACGAACTTGATTCACCAGATGGTCCGCTGTCACGTTTATTTTCGTACGCTTTTTCGCGATAAACTCGTCGTTGATCTCGTTGGAGATCTTTGAAGAAACGTTTGGCGTAATTTTGTACTCTGTCGGGCTCTGAACGCGACAAGCGAACTGCTTTCTCCGCATATTTCAACGCTTCTTCGATTTGTCCAGAATGAAAAAGAGCTTCAGCATAGTTGCAATAGTAACCAACGATGAGCGGAGCACATTCGTTGTTGTGCAAAATACGTTCGATTCCAACTTCCAAGTATTTTCGTGCGATCTCAAACCGATTGCGCAGAATACAAGCAGCACCAAAGTTGTTCATTAGATTAATCGAGTGGAAATTCGACGGTCCGTATATGTGATACGAGAGCTAAAGGACGACTGCTAATGTACACCGAGATTTGAACGAACCTTGAGCACTTCATCCATATACTCAATGGCTTCTTTTTCTCGACTCTCATCATGATAGTTGATCTAGAGTTGAATTCACAATCAGCATTACGACGAAAAAGCGTACCAAGAAATGAGCAAATTGTTCCAAACACATACCAAACAGCGCCAACGGATCAGTGTATTTGGGACCAAAAAACTCGGCTTTGTTCGGTTCCTCCATGTGTGCTCCTTTTGCAATGTAATAGTTTTTCATGTGCTCTTCCATGACATTCATTTGCTTGCTTACACAATGTCGATATCCGATTTCGGCGTTTTGCAAATCTCCACGTCGTGCAAAAATGTCCGCTAATTTCAAACTGATTCCGATGAACTCCGGAGAATTGTCCTTTTTATGGTGCAGTTGAATCAATCTAAGATCATACGTACGAATGCATCTAAGGACTTACTTACCTGGAAATCACAAATCGAAATGTTTCTTCGGCTTTTTCGAAATCTTCAGCCAGATAGTGAGTTATGGCCACTTCGTAAATTACTCTCGTTATACTCATTTCTTCACCGAGTTTTTTCACCTCTTCCAACGCTTCGTGCAATACGTCTAATGCTTTATCGAATTGATTGTGTCGACGATACAACATCGCTTGTTTGATTTTGTCTTTGACTGGATCGTCGTCCAATTTCATTTCTTCCATCCCCAAGAAATCCTTCACAGTGGCAAGAACGGAGAGACCGAGAAGTGTTTTGGTGCCCGTCGTTGAACCTTGATTTCTATCTTCTTTCTCATTGTTGTTGCCGTTTCCCGATGATTCAGCGCCGAGATCTTTTGGTGCGAAGCTCACTCCGCACGAACATCCTTGAGTTGCTAAAGGATTGTTCGTTACTCGAAACGCAGACTTCATTAGATCTTCTGTGTAGTCGATAGTTGATCCCTTCACAAAATCCAACGAAATCTAAAACCGAAGATCATGTCATGAGAATTGAAGTTAACTAACCTCATCAACAACTACCGATGCCCCATCTTTCTCAACAATCACGTCGTCCGGTTGATTTTCGTTGTCCAATTTAAGCTTATACTCGAAACCCGCACATCCACCACCTTCCACTGTAATCCTTAACCGTTCACCTTCTTTTGCGATGTGCCTCAATCTTTCGACGGCACGATCACTAATGATCAGGGTTTGAGGATTGGAGTAAAATTGCTGTTTGTAGTCGCGCGTCCAGTTTTTCGTCCATTTGAAACGATAAACTCGCCGCAACATACTTAAACGTACAATTCAAAGACAACGAACAAAATTCTATCGATATTCAACTGCGCATCAAAACGCATAGCTCAAATAGAAAGCAAGTAAAAATCAATTTATTAAATGATGCAATGCATTAAGCAGAAATACAAATTGGCACGGTGATCTTAAAGCTTCTTGGCAGATTCATCGTCTATTTATTTAGCACCAAAAATGCGTTTAAAGCAAAAATGAAAAACTTGCGGGTGTTTGAGTGGCTATTGAGTTAATGATGACGACTAAATGACGGCGACTGTTGATGTGCTCGACGTGTTTGTTCGTCGTAGCGGCGTTCCATCTCATCCAACAGCTTCGGAGTATAACGAACCACCAATTTCACTGTTCCTTTAGCATTCTTTAGCAAACGAACCGCCGTTTCGTGACACTCTCGTTCAACATTGACACCGTTGACGGCAATCAACTGGTCACCACGTTTCAAACCGCCATGACGATCAGCCACTCCGCCGGGGATAATCCGAGAAACGTAAATTGGTGAGTTTTCTAAAAGAACGAATACCAAAATCATAAACTAGTTACTCACGTTCTTTACCGCCCATTACGTTGAAACCCAATCCTTGATCGTTCTTTGGCAATTCGATTACCCGTGGGTGTGCGTAGCCTTCAGCCGCTGCAAAAGCTGCAACAGTTCCCTTTGCAACGGCGCTTGCGATCACCTTCAACAAGAAAATTAATTGAGAGACAATGCTAAACAAACTTCTGGAGATGCATCGATGTCCGAAGTCGATTGATAGACATTTTCGTAAACTTCACGAACGGAATGAAAAAATTTCGACTGCAGAATCTGTTGAAGTACAAGCAATTTGGGGGACGTCAGCTCTCCGGTTTTGGTTAAGTGAGTAATCAACTCGTCAATTCGTTGGATATCTACGATATTTGAGTACAATGAAATGCTTCAATCGACATACCTCGTTGAATTCCAATCTCATCGTGTGCTTTCAACGGACGATTGTTCATCGAAACTGAAAATCTAATTCAGGAATAGTCTTTACAAGCTCTAGATACAATTGCGGTCAATAACCGCTTAAGCAAATGAATCAAAAGATCTAATTCGGTTTATTTTTCTTCAACCAATCGAAAACGTTGAGACATCGGAAGAGGAACGACATTGAAATGAAATTTGTAGAGATCCTCAGTTACTTTGTTTTCATATTCCTTTGCTACTCTCTCGTTCGTCATATCCAGATTGACTTTTTCGCGTGTGATCTTCACCGTTCCATCACAATCCGATTTGAGTAGATGCTGAGCTCGATCGAACTGATAGTAAACCTGAATTCAATTCTCAGCATAATCTGCGGGTAAAAAACTTACATTTGCTCCGGGATGGTAATTCAAACGTCGTTGAGCCACAAGCAAATCGTCTTTTCGCACGATATCTCCATCTTTTCGCCAAATACCCGCATAAGGCATATTGGACGGTGGTCGAAAAAGTCCACGAGATGAAATGACTTGAAGTTTATGCGCAATTAGACGATTTAACATCATTTTTCAACAAATTTAACAAACAGAAATTATAACGACTGCAGAAAGTGGTCTGCAACAAAAAGCTAAACAAAATCGCAGCAATTCGCTTCGAGAGTTTTTTTCGCATTGGCTAACTATATGGGAGGAGAAATGCTCATCTATGTTTTGTTCAAATGAACCATCAGTTTAGCATTCAACAGTTGACCATCTGGATCTCGTAAGTGTTCAGCAGAGGTTCGAAACGCGTCTTCCAGCACCGTGTTCGAAGTTGGCACCGCTAAAACGGTCCTTGCCAATTGAGCGGCCATTTGAAACCGAGGATCCACAACAGCGTTGATTGCTGGAATCGTTGTCTAAAGTCCAACAATTAACTATCAATAGAACTTATGGATCTTACTGATGAGTACGGTCCCTTTTCTGTTTGAGCTTGGAATTCAGAACAGACCATATCGGAGAAGGAACGAACTGAGGCCTTCGCATCGTTTGATGGAGCACCAAAACTGTCCAACATTGATAGTAACGGATCCGCTGGATTAGTTGCATCTTCAATGAGTGGTGTTACACCACCTTGATCTATTTTTAACTAAATTTCAAAAACAAGTTCAATTTCAATCAATCGAAAACTCACGTCGTCGGCTATCAACTCACAGGCACGTTCCGCGTCGTCTTGTTTCAAATGGTTCTTTGTTGCTGGGTCCAAAAAGGTTGAGATTATGAAAATTGGATCGTCCAAAATGTACGAAAATCGCGCATTCATTTCACTCTCAAATTCTTTGCACATCGAACAAATCTCCTCGTCCTCGCTTTTCATACCAGTTTTTAGTTTCGTGTTAATTGCACGTAGAATTCCGTATATCCATGATACTGTTATGGAGCCAGAAGTATCGAGAGTTCGAATCGAAGAACGAAAAACACTAATCACCTACAAAGCAAGCATTGGATTAATCCAAAAAACAAGCAAACCTCAAGATATTTGGTCAGTCGATCGTTTTCTGCACTACTCAAATGCTCCCAACCGTGATGGATTGCAATCTGAATGACAATGTCAACCTTTGAAACACTTGTGTAGTTATACCTGTCCCATGAGATTGTGATGTTGAACGTAAAACTCCAAAACACTAACCCAACTCGTCCATTTGTTCTTCACAAGACGAACGAACGGAGCTTGAATAGACGAAGTGAGAGAAGCCAACGATTGCGGTGAACTTTGAAACATTTCAAATAGTCCTAATAGACGTTTGTAAGTTGATGATTTGAGTAACGTTCGTTTGATAACTCGTACAAAAAGTGTTTTCAATTCGCATGCAACACAAAGTGGTTGAGCTTCGATGTCGTTCTTTTTTTCTTGGCATTCGTCCGGTTCCAATTTAACTTCTTTTAACGGCACAATGTTCTTATGCTGTGGTGTAATGTTGTGGTCGAGACTCAACTCCGGACGCGTACTTTCGTCGATTTCATCGACCTCATCACATTCTTCTGAATAAGATATTGCAAATGTCGTTTCTCGAATTGAACTGTACCTTCGACTGCAAGTGAACTTACAGCATCGGTTGTCTGACTATAGAAGACCCGGTACACATCTGTTTCGGTCAAATCGTATTGCTGAAGAATTGTTTTGTATATGCACTCGATTCCTGTGTCATCGTGTAATCTTCGCAGACCAAGAAAACGATTTTGTAAAGTGTTCTGTTTGATGAAATGAACATTTACGGAGATGTAAACCCAATTTCGAGGCACATAAGTCAAATGTCCGATTGTTGCTGATAACGAACTTTTGTAATCGACAATCTCATCGCCAATTTTTCTTTTAATATCCTCAGCATGATTCATCAGAAGTTCTTTAGCTTCTTTGACAGTCGTTGGAACATAGATTTTGGGATCCAAAATCCCGAGTAACGAAGTCATTTGCGGACTCATAGCCGTTTTTAACGGGATACAAGGCAATGAAAGCATTTTGACGAATGAGTTTTCAAACTGAATTTGTTTTGTTCTAAGAATAAGAATCGTGAATGTTTTCGGTTTGAAAACCCTACTTTTTTAGTTCAATGGCTTTGTTCGACGTTACGGATGTCAATCGACTTCTGTCGACTGTGGTGGAGGAGCCAACTTCCGAGTTCTCCGGACTGTTTGCGTGGTTGTCGATTAGACGACGAAACTCGGGACTCTGATTCATCAACTCTTGAACTCGCGGATGTTCGGAATGAAATCGACGGATGTGCCGAATAGCTACAGTTGTGGAAGGTGGTCTTTTGAAAGGAGTTGGAACCAAACAAAGTTGACAAAAGTAATGAGTATCTCCAAAATTGAAAAGCGTCCAAATCTCGGATCTTGCTCGTTTCTTTCTGGGTTCGCTTTTTGTTTCAAAATCTTCGTCCTAAACAGCAAAATAGTTGTTGATCAAAAGAGAAATCGAACTGACCGCCGGTTCCGGAGACGAATATCCGAACGATCCGTGTATTGCCAACATTTCGTTCAAACGTTCGGACGACGTCAGACGATTTCTGCGCCTTGTATTCATGGTACAGAAAATCGTTTTAGTCTGTCAATTCCCGTAAATGTCAATTTTGACGTCACATAAACTTTGAGTTACAAACAAGCACGCCGAGCTTATGGCACGCTGCGAAAAGAAACTGAACGAGAAAAAATGAGCACCGTCATGACTGAGAGGACGCTTTTGACTGACAGCGCCGCTGACCGCCAATGTCAACTTGTGCAGAGTGCGTACCAAGCGAGCGAAAAACAAGACGAAGGTTCAGCGAGCGTCGTCGTCCTTTTTCGTACATGAGATTCCTAATTTGAAGTGAAATTCGAACAAAATGTTTCCAGTGACTTGGATGCACAAATCCAACTTTGCGAAATAACCCAAAAGGACTTTAAGGCCGCTTTTCTTCACGACAAAATTGTTATGTTGAATAGTTTCTTGAGCCCCAATTGACAAAATCAAAATGACCGAACTCCCGATCAGTGTCATTTTGTTTCAGCGCTTTGCATCGGATTTACGTTTCTTCTCAGGCTGAAGCGACTTCACGAGATTAACCCGCATGTTGCTTTCCTTCCCTGTGTCGGCTTGGTGGTCTAATGGCATGATTCTCGCTTTGGGTGCGAGAGGCTCCGGGTTCGATTCCCGGCCGAGCCCAATAGTTTTTGTCAAAAGTTTGACGATCTTTGCTGTTCTGTATTCAGTCTATTTTGCCATATATAAACACAATTGATAAGCTGATCAAATTTTCTCGCCTACCATTGCATCTTCTAATAGCATCAAAATAAATTCCATCTGATCAATTAGTTCTTCTCGATGTTTGTGTTCACAGAAAGTCAATAGATTTTGCGAACTTTTATTGCAAAAAGAGCATTTAACGTGGACTTAAAAGAAGTGATCGAAAATATAAATTAACTCAAAAAATGCGTTTTAGCAAGAAATTTCGCGGTTGATGTCCGCCATAGTCGAAGCTTCGGGACTTTCTTTTCCACACACCGAGCAAATCGCGTGCATGGTGCCCGGTGGGAAGTCGCCGGTTGTGTAGTTGATGTGAGTGGCCAAAGTCAACGGAATTCGACCGACGTTTTTGATTGTACTGTAACAGTAAAGACGACGTAGGGTCAAATCTCTGAAAATATCCAAACGTTGTGTTTATAACCAATCACTTACTTCAGATCAATCATTCCATTTGGTGCAATGTACAGATGACCAAGATCACCGTCGCAAACACCGACAGCATAATTGAGAAACGGTTGTTTGTTGATGTGTTTCATTCGTTGTTGTGCACGGAACATGTCTTCCGGAGAGTAGTCGCAGGTTTCTGTTTCGGGCGCATTCAAGATAGTGAATCTCATGTGCATGTAACGCATTACGGCTGTCGGAACACGAAGCAAACTCATACTGTTGCAACGAATACAACGCGAATTCAAGTTCCCAACATCAATGATCAAACGTTCCAATTCTAGAAGTTGAATCAATTGAGCGTCCAACGTTGAACTCGAAGCAGCAATGTTGAGAACACGATCAGGAAATGGAAACTGCAAACAACATCTTCTATTATACTCATTTGTGAATAACTTACCTTGTTAACAGCTTTTCCGCAGCTTAAAATTCGCAACTCGGTGTCGTTAGTGCAGCGTTCAATAATGACTGATGGTTCATTGCCCGAAAATACGCTCATACCACAACGACGAAGAAGAGCTCCGAGTTGCGAGCACATCGAGTCGACAATGTAACGGCGAGTGTAAGATGGCACCGTTGGTGTCCCGCTTGCCTGTAGTTTATGGTTCATACTCTAGAACAGAATCGAGTTTAAGTCTACGTCAAAATCACGAACGTTAACAAGAGCTATAAGTTCGTCGTTGGAGAAATGTTGAACTTTTGTTTTCTTGCTTGGACGTTCCATATTTTGCACATCGACAAGAATATTATGATTTCCATCCGTTACATTTGTTTTAATTGGCCACGCCATGGTTTCGAATTTACTTTCGGCCATTTCTTTTCCAATCCTGTGAATATTAGTTTTCGAATCTTCACACTTCAACTTACAAATCTGACAACTTTTGATTGAGCTTTCGCTCCAACGTAACACAAAGAAATGAATCCATTGCTGCATATCTGATTTGTTTCTGACGAAGTGGACGGTAAGTCTAAACGAAACAATTGAGTTTAGTTTTCTACTTTCGAAATTGGCTTGTGAAATATTTCACTCGTGTTGACCGATGTAGGTCGTGTGTCATTACGAAAACAGAACTATAAATTACCCAAACAGAAGCCTGTTCCATTTTTGGTACTGTGAGATTAATCACTTTCGAGACGACTTCGGCCAAATTAAGAGCAGTAGGCAACTCGTCTGAAAACACATGTCAATTGGAATGGGACTTCTCGCGTACTATCGAACAGTCGCTCGTAGACATCAATCTTGTCCTGCATGATCTAAACTTAACAGTCATTCTTGTACGATCTTTGCGACTCACAGATTGCAACAAATTGCGCAAACAAATCATTTTACTCGTTTTGGGAAACTCGGTCTCCATCAAAAACGGAAAGTTGTGCAAGATGGCTTTCAAATCGCTGTCCAATGCAAACCCTAAATAAGACACAATAATTCCTTTCAAATTGCTATGATACCGTAGAATCGATTCTTGGGATTGAATAATCTCGAAAACAACTCCATCCATTGATCTTTTCCGAAATCATCCCGCATTGTAAAAGCAACAACATCAAAAAGCATAGTTTCCATTTTTGTTGAAATTTGCAGCAGACCCAAACTAAAAGTCATGATTTGATCAATATAATCATCAGTAACACTCACGTTCCAACTTCACCCGCATAAGATTGCTCCCATTCGGCGTCAATACCAAATTTCGTTTCAGCTTCCAAGAACGGATAGAAACGTGTGGCAAGCTCTTCGGGTTGATCAATCACGTAAGTGAGATGTTGGCCTTGAGAGAGTTTGCAGAGAACCATTCCACCCTTGTACCTATTATACTCGTCCATTAAGTTCATTTTCCTACAACAAGCAATTAGTATCGAACAAAAATAAGGATACTGAACTCTGCCTTCACACGTTCACTTATCTCACTCCATTGCTCTTCTGATAATTCTTGAAGATCACGAGGCCAATTTTCTTCTGGTGCTCTTTGGAATTTCGCAAAGTATTTGGCCAATTCAATATCTTTACGACAATAAAATCTTAAGACAGCGTGTTGCATCAGTGAATCGCTGCTCATCAAATGCAAAACTTTTTGTTCGAAAAACTGCTTTGCGTCTCCGCATGCAGAAATACTTTCCGTGTGAAGTTTGAGAAGAGTCTTCATTTTTCGTACAAAAATGGCGTTTGGAACTCTCGATTGATCAAGACCGCATTTCATTCGAAGCTTGTTGATGTACTTCAGAAGCTGATTGACGCAAACCTTATCAACCACTTCATGCGCCAAATGCATTTCCTTTAACGGTCCTGTTGGACGCTTCTTGTAGTAGCTTTTCATGTAGAGAGCACAAGTATCATCCAAATATTTGACCATTCGACTGATCGCTTCAATATTAGAATGAGTATCCATCAAATTGAAGATTGTGCCAACGTGCGCCTTCTCGTTATTACGAGAGTCGATGACCGCACGAGCAATGATCTGAAACCGAGAATAGGAAACGAAACAAAAAGCTTGCAAACCTTTTCGACGTTGCATTGACTGATGCAATTCGAATAGAAAGCCCATGGCAGAACGCGACCCAAATCGTTGTCTATTTGACTCTAAGAATCAATTTGTTTGATTATGGAAAGAGATCTCAGCTTACGTCCAAGAAAACAGAGAACTTTGCGGTGATGATCTCATTCTGGAACAAATGAGCGAACTTGTCGTACCAACGAGTAGCCAACGCCAACTTGAAAACGGCGTTCTACAATTCGACAGAGATCTTTCCAGTGTGTAACCGAACTTACCACACGACTTTCGGATTCGTACTCCAATTTCGACTGTGCTTTTTGGAGACGAGAGCTCTCCATGTCGTTGATGTAAGCCATGAATCGACGCAGAATCGTCAGTCTGCGGATGGTGGTGTCGGGCGCTTCGAGTTCTGTTGATTTTGTGCTTGTGCTGAGCAGTATGTCAATGAAAGTGGCATAAAGACGCTTGTTGTTGTCGCTTTGTTGGTACAATTGATCCAACTGTTTTTCGTATTTGCTCAGATTTTGGCCATTGACCAGTTCGATGGACTTGCCCGTTGAAAGTGTGGACGACGAAGTCGTCGCCATTTTTTGGCACCTTTCCATCGACGATCACCAACTAAAATACGTAAACGTCAAATACCAAAAACACACATCGATGGGAGAAGAAGAACGTTGAAGAATTTTAATTAATAAACGGCAGTCAAACAAGCAGTTTGTTGAGGTATTGACCACAGAAGTGCAACAAAACTGCGTTGCGTCCGCTCTCATTTTCACAAGCAAAAAGAATCGTGGTCGGACGTTAGCACTTTCTAACGGCAATAAACCCAATCAAAAACCTTAATACGGTTGTTAACATAAACACAAACATTGATCGTTAGTCTCTCGAAAGCGCTTATTTTTGGGGTATGCAAAATTTCTGTAAAATGCAAATTGCTCGGTATGTGGAAGGTTAATCAAATTCACTCACTTGTTCTGAACTATTTCTCGCTTCCATGTCACGATCAGATTCGATTCGAACTGCGCTTCTGAGTGATGAAATCCCGATCTGTCGTATTTGTATGGAAGAGACCGAACCACGCGAAATGGTTCGTCCGTGTCGTTGCAGCGGAACTCAACAATACATTCATCGTTCTTGTGCTGTGAAGTGGCTTCGTGCATCCAACAAGAAGGTTTGATTGTACCTTTTGATTTATAATTCTTTAGAAATGTGACCTTTGCCAAACATCGTATGTTGTTCTCGGTAGTAAACTGCGCTCGTGGAACCAATGGAGTTGGCCGAAACCATTAAGTGAGGAGTTCGAAGATCAAATTGATTTCACTTGTTGTTGGCTTTGGTTGATTTTCAATCTCCGCATTTTCTACGCTTTGTTGACGTACGAACAGCTATCGTGCTGTTAATCGATTTGCTTTCAGAATAGGATTCACGGAGATGCACTTCGAACTCTGTCGAACTTTCGCTTCTCATCGTATCGCGTATATCTGGTGGATGTCGTTGTTCTTCAATATGGTTTACTACTCCGTTCGCATTACTGAGCTCTACGACAAGTGGATCGACGATAACAGCGACTACGAATGGAAATTTCAATTTTCAGACCGCGAATCCAATCAACCAGATCATCAATAATTGACGAGATGGACGAATAAAATTTCAACTCTGAACAATCAATTTGTTAATTTAAGTCGTTTAGTAGCTTGTATTCTTGTGCTTACGACTAATTGTTGGTTGTGCAATACAATTACACGAGTTGTTTACGTCAAAAACTATTTGGGAACAGGACCGAGAACATTTTTGATTTAATTGGACACAAGTTTTGTTGTTAAACCTTAAGTTTAGATTGATAAACCGAACGTATAAGGTTTATGTAGGATGACGAATACGCAACAAGTGAATTAACACAAAAGTTGCATAATAACAGAGAGTAGTGAAAGGTAAAATAACTTGACAGAACTACAGTATCACAGTTAAAGATTCTAACTAGCCAAGGTTAAAACCCTCGTTGATGAGCTTCAGAACCTTGTAAGATCAGAAGCGCAAAGTTTAATGCCATCAGAATAGCAATAAAACTATAAGCACTTAGGCAATGAACTTACATCTTTATTAGATCAGAACACGAGAATAGGTAATTACTTCTTAGTGTTCTTATACGATCCATCAAGATTTGCATCTTCCCTGTACCTATAAGCCTATGAGCTGTTTTCTATGCCAAACGCTTTCAAATTCCCTGTTAGAATTAGTTCAGTTATTGCGATCACGTCATGCACGACAGTTCAATTCAGTTTACTAGAATCTTATTAGTGCACACGCTCAAAAATGTGATTACTCAAAAAAGTATCAAATTGTACTCTAAAAAGGGAAACTGAGTAGTCGACCAAAATTTGTCGTTCTTTTCTGTTATTCTGATTCTTGTAAAAAAGCTTCCGATGGCAATAATGAAAATCGTCTTTAAAGATCTTGTTTGAAAGTTCTTCAAATCCTTCGGCAACTTGTTTCCGATGATTGTAGACAGAGTTTAAGAAATTAATGTTTTCTGATGTTAAAGATCGTCACTTCCTATTTCCAGATAATGAGAAAACATAATTCTTTGAGTGTCGTCATATTGTATGTTGTTAATTGATTGCACCTGCCGTTTTTGCAGTTCATTCCTGGTGAAGTCGACAGTTTTTTTGCTTCTGTTACTCACATGTGTGAAATTAACACCATTAGACTTAACAGTGTTGTTTTGCGATTACGTGTTTTTTCGACGCAGTCAAATTTGTGTCCTATTGCAGAAAACAACAACATCTACTTTCCATGTCGTATTTCAATTCGAATTTAACGGCAGAAGAAAACGAAGTTGTCGCTCAAGTGTTGAAACTTCATCTCATATTCAATGCTTCTTACGTTTTCTTCATTGTTCCGTATTGGGTATTAATTTGTAGACGGGTAATAGAGATTTCGACTTGATTGCACTAATCGAATGTTTAGGGAATTCATCTGAATCTAAAAATACTTTTAATGCACTTACCGTTGATATATTGGATAAGTTCATTGGGTCAGTCATATCATTGCGTTCTGTTCTTCTACGATGCTCCGTTGGTCTCTTACACACACGTCTCAGTGTGGATATCTGATTCGGGTAACGTTTATCTAAATGGCCAAATTTGAATGTATTGTAGGAGCATTTGCCAGCATTTACAACATGAATGTTTTGGTACTTGAGCGATGTGTTGCCACTATTCGAGTAGCAGAATACGAAAAGATCGATTCGAAGATTCCAAGAACAGGAATTTTTCTTGTGATAATACAAGTATTTTCAAACTGAATATAAGTTTTCATATTGTGATTTTAGTGGTCAGTTGGTGTACTAACATTCTATCTGGTTCATGTTCCTGAACTTTATCATTTTATTGGGTTCGTAATTGGAGTTGTGAATACGATCCTTGTTGTATCTGCGCTGATTATGCTACCACGTGTTACAAAAGAGATTCACGACAATCTGAAGCCAACGTATAACAACAACAATACGGCTTCTGAAAGTTGGGATGTTACGTTAAGCGAACGCTATCAGTCTTCCGAAAATCTGAATATGACAACTGTGGTTAATATCATTCTGTTGGTCGAGTTGATTTTTACGTTGTTAGAAATGGCTTGTCATTACTTGGTTCGATGTCAAACATTTCTTTCGATATCGTGGATTATCTACCTGCACATCTTGTACTCGAGTATTGGAATTGAAGTTGTTTGAATTCATATTCTTTAATTATCGAGTATTTTTAGAGCATTATATTGATGGCGATCATACTTTTCTGCACTGCAACGCAAAGACGCAGAAGAAGTCGAAAAGCTGTGATCAGTTGCTACTCCCCAGAGGCAGTTAATCAGATTTACTTTCGAACTTATGAACGAGCTTGGAGAAAACAACCGTCAAAAGCATTCTAAACAAACTACTATTGTTGAATATTGTTAATAGAAGAAAAGCATACTTACGGGTAATAAGACAAATTTTGTTATTACGATAAAAATTCAAATGATTCGTACATCTGCTTCGACTATTTTAGTTGATTGTCCACTCGGTTTCTTCAGCGTTCTCGACTTGCAAAATCGTTTGTTGTTTCGATGCTTGCAAATTGATTTCGATCTGAAATTGCGAATGAAATGCATCACTAGTTATTTGCGCTTATCATTCAACATCTTTTCCTTTTTTTCTTTGCACAAGATGTTAAAGATTAATCATAACCAAATCAACTTATCGTAACTAAGCGGAGAAGTTATCTGCTGGTTCACAGAAAATGCGATACACGTTTAGGGATCTGTGGATAAACAAATCGTAGACATTCCGTTTGTAATGTCAAAAGCGAATAGAACAGATGAGATCTTGCAAACTGAGCACCGACAAGAAGAGACCCTGAGTGGTCTTGGCCAGTTTTGGCTGAATTATATATCAGTCTACGCGCAATTTTACACTGATTTTGAATATCATGCTCATTTTGCCCAATCGCACAAAAAAAAACACAAATTTTATCCGTCAAATCAGTGTTTAGCAATTTGACTGAATCTCAATTAGCTACGAAACAACGAGGCCTAGAACGTTTAAGCAAAAAGATTGTCATAACTTCGAAAGAAGTTAGCCACCTATCAACATGTAGGTGCTTTACATGCTGACAGAAGAAGGTTGAAGCACGTCGGTTTTATAGAAGACCTTAACAACGCGACCGACTTATTACTAACTCAAGACAACGACGAGAGCGCAAAGAACACATGATCTCTTGTCCCTTCTGTGACCTTTTTTGTTCTTCAAGAAACGGTCAGCCCGTTCTCTCATTTCCACTGATGGAATATGTTCTTGTCAAGGCTTTATTGCTTCCTTCAAAGTGATAACACAGTTCATTGGCAAAGTTCATTCATTTTTCGGATTTGAGCGATCGGTTTTTGTACGTTTTTGTTTCTTGGTTTTCTTCTTGTGTTTTTTCTCAGCAGGAGTACCAGCCTCTAAATGAAGAATTAAGTGTCGCAAGTCATTTGAGCGAACTTTTAAGCGTAGACGACTTCCCACTCTCTAGTTGTTTCTTTGATTCTTTCGGTTGAGATTTGTTCTTCTTGTGTTTTTTCTTTTCATTATTCAACCTAGTGCTTGTCGTCGCTTTAGGTTCAGTAGACCTAAAAGTTGTAAACTGAATCCTTGAGGCGACTTACTTTTTCTGCGAGACAACTGAACCTGTCGAGGTGGCTAATTTCGTTGCCGATTTAGTGCTTTTAACAGCAGGTGATTTTCCTTTTGTAAATTTGACTTGTTTTTTAACTTTTGCTGGAACATTGCTGGAAGTCGACTTCTTAGATTGACTTGTCTTCTTCTTTTCGACCGCTTTGCGAGACTTCAATCGGCTAGTGCTTGCCTTGACAGACTCACTCTTGACCTTCTTACTCGATTTCTGAGCAGCGGGTTTCGGTGATTTCGGAAACGTCGGCTTATTCTTTGACTTTTCAGACGGCAACTTCACTTTCGAACTTTTCGATGATTTGGACACTTTTGGTTTTGACTATAATAACAGGGATTAAGGTTCCAAATTACTAAAAACCTTTTGCTTTTTCTCACTGACTTTCTTCTCCGGAACTTCCTTTTTGGTAATTTTCTTGGCAGATGAACTCGCTGAGCTTCTTGTCTTGTCTGGCAAACGAATCATCTCGTTTTGATGTTTCGAAGATAGGGAGTTTGAAAAAACTTCTTGTTTTGTCTGAAAATTGTATTTAACGTGGTTATTATCTAAGTGATTACCGAACTCTCGGTTTCCTTTTTCGAAGTTGTTGTCGTCTTTGGTTGAACAACCCAAAAGACATAATCAGAGTGTTGTGATTCTACTTACTATTGGTTTTGGTTCGATCGTCTTAACATTGACTTTCTGCTCATTCAAACCTGGTTTTCGAACCTCAAGAGCTTGCGGGATGATTGTTGCAACTTTCACTTTCGATTTTGCTTCTTTGTTTAACGATGCCGGTGGTTGAACAATCGCCTCCTCTTTGTTACTTGGCTTAGATTTCTCAATGATATTTTTGTCGAGTTCTTTTACGACGGACGGTTTTATTTGGACGTTAATGCATTTGTTGCAAGTTTCAATCGGAACGCCAACGTTCATGCATTTACCACAAATCGGTTCATCCGACAACAAACTGCTTTTCTTCTTCTTCTCGTCAAAATTTGGCAACGACTTGGAGTCATGCGCCTAAAGCACAATAACTTCTTTACGAATTAAAACCCACAGCTCGTACCGGACTCGACGTGTACAACTGCTCTACTTTCTTGTTTGTTCTCAGCTTCGATTTGGTCACTTTCGGTATCTTTCGTATCAAGGATTCGACAGATGAGGAAGTGTCTTCGTAAAATCCGTCCGCTGAGATTGTCGATTGACGCTGAAACAGATCGAGGAATACGATCGTTGTGCCCATTGACTTACCAACTCCAAAAAATAGAACAAAACTGCTGCCGAAATAGATCCCAAAACTTCGTAAATCATTGCGTAACGTTGAAATCAAACCAACTTTCAGAAAGCACCACTACAGAAATGAGAAGAATTTGAAAGTTGAAATTAGATGCGTCGTAAAGTGAGCGTTCTTTCCGGTCATATTTCAACGGCAAGTTGTTCAGATGGTTTTGAACTTTTCATAACTTCGCCAAACCAATAATAAGTAACACTTTTAATTGCACTAAATGACTGAGGAGTAATTAAAGGAAAGAATAACACACTGATGTTACCGTTTAAATTGATATGCAATCACCACTCTCTTGTCTATGCGCTTAATCTGATGGCCATCCGATAAACAACAGAAGCACCGTTTGTCAAACAGCTGTTGATTGAAACTTTACATAAACTTCATAGTCGACATTCTGCTGCACTAATCATTTGGTCTTCAATTGGCTGTCAGACGCAGTCGCTAGTTCCTTCGTTTGTTTCAAAGTAAGTTTAAATTCATACGTTCAATGTTGGTCTTTTCAGTGTCTTACAACTACAAAGCCAAAGGTCTACGAATGGGTAAAGAAGCGAGTCGCGGTTTATCTTCCGAATCGACTATTTCGCCGGGTGGTGCAATAATCAATCGTCAGAAGCCGTTGATTTGTTGCATTCACGGAACTCAATGCAAAAAAGGAATTCGCGAAGCTCAAGTTCGTCGTCAAGATCAAGCAGCTACGGGAGTTTTGGGTTTGAAGTCGAAGGAGACATCAGCTCCAACGCCGAACAATTCGCTCAAGTTGCCGTCGGCTGCTTCGGAAGATGAAAACGGATACGCGAACTTGAATGCATCGGCACAGCTTCCGTTGATTCCTGTGCCTCACGACAACAGCTTTCTAGGCGCGAAACAATCTGATCGTCGTGGACCGGAGCGCAAATCGTTGGTCTTCGATGGGAAAAACCGCAATGGTGAGTTCAATATCGGACTTTTAGTTGACTGGGCGATTCTAGACAATCAATTTCCGGAGTTTAATCGTCGTCTTCTGTCAGTTCCAAGGGACAATATTTACGAAAACATTGAGGTTATGAACGGGTTAGTTCCTATCTCTCTGATGCTAACCATCGAGTTCAGAAACTTCCAAGCCGCTCAACCACCGAAGAAGTTTATTCGTGGAAAGGACTCCAAACGCGTCACTTCTGCTGCGTGTGGAAACAAATCGTTGGCTGATTTTTACATTGGAATTATGAAATCACGTGAAGCCGCTCGTCAATGCAACAAACCTACAAGTTTCCGTGTTTATCACAAAGTGCCATCGAAATTACGTTCAGTCGAAGATCTTAAGAGCGAGTTGACTCTCTACATCGTCTACTGCACCAGCGCTGGTAGTCATTTGTAAGCCATTTTAAGGCTTGTTTATGCTCCACAACCACTTGTTTAGGCACTTCCCGATTGCTCGAAAGTTGTGTAACGATCCGGCTTCTGGGTCACGATCGTTCAAGTACTACGTCAAATCTGCGAATCCGGAGATTCATTTCTTTGGCAGTTTGGATGCTTTGGTTCACTTCTACGCAATCTACGGAAATTTGCATCCAACTGCTGACGGAAACGTTCAAGCGGACTTATTTCCGTAATTGACAGGCCAAGAAATCCACTAGACTTCTATTGTTCGACATAGAGAGATCAAAATAAACAGACGATTTAAGTCAACCAAATGTGGCCATTAACGTATAAATTACAAGTTTATTTATCAGAACAAATTACAGACAACGAAGAAGTGAGATCACTTGTCCTTTGGCTTCATCTCGATCGGAACGTTTTGTTTCGGAGCTTCGATCTGTTCGACACGCGGAACCGAAACAACCAACTGACCGCGATCGTCCAATTCGCACTTGATTTTGCTCTGATCCAACTCCTTCGGCAAACGAATCATACGAGTGAAATGACGTTCCACACTCTCGCCGTCCTTCTTTTCCACGTGCTTTCCCTTCACGGTCAAACGATCGCCTTCGACATCCACACTCAACTCCTCGGGTTTGAATCCGGCAGTTTGACATTGAAGCGAGAGATCGCCCTTGTCGTTGTAACGAATATCGGCGGCCATTTCGTTGTCCATGGAACGGAGAGCAGAGTTCATGAGCGAGTCGACCTGTGCAACTCGTGGAATGGATTGTAGGAACGATAGTGTTGACGAGGGCGATAGACGTCCATTGGGTGAGCAAAGACAAATGGAAGCAATGACATTTTAGAGCACTAGAAGTACAGAAAGAATACTTGAATTCACTTTTCGGTTTGTTGTTCGCTTTCTCTTCGCTCTCTTCCTTTATACACGCCAGTTCGAGTGGTCGCGAAGAGGAGCGAAGAGCTGCGAACCGCCGAGAAAGTGGCTGAACTTTCGGGAAGCGACGAGCGAACGGCTGAAATTTCCCGCCGCTTCTCCGCCCTCATTCTTCGTGAGTATAAAAGGCGACTGAAACGAAATGGACAACAACGCTTATTCCTGTGGTAATTCTGAGCTCTAAAATGTCATTGATTCTTCTCGACTCTCTTTTGGACGATATGTGGCCGTCGATCCAACGAATGGAACGTTCGATGGGCACCACTGATGTGGACAAAAGCGGCGACTTTCGATACACCTGCAACTTCCAGGGCTTTCGACCGTCGGATATTTCCGTTCAACACAACGGCGATATGATTGTAATCGAAGCCGAACAGAAGCTCAACAGTCGTAACGAACACTACGCTCGTTCTCTGAAACGTTCAATCCAACTGCCCAAAGACGTGGATCGTGAATCTGTTCGCTGCGAATTGAACGAACGTGGAGAGATTGTGGTTTGTGCAAACAAGTTGGCGGCCGTGAACGAACCAAAGAAGTATTCCATTCCAATCACCTTCAAGAAGTCCGAAAACCAACAATGAGATCTCTTGTAGTAAATTTGTTCGTATTTATGTCTGAATAAAAAGGATTGTTTATTTCTTTTTTTGCTGGACTAATTGGAAGCGTATAGTATGTTCCATCAGAATCGTAGTAAACGATGGTCTCAGGCTCAGTGATAGTCAGAGGCTTTCGATTCGGTTCATCTTGGGTTTCGGTCACTTGGTATTCGGACTTCGTTTCGCCATCATCGGCCAAATTGACCATCGAGCGAACTGTGTTGCTGAAAGTCAATCAGTGAAGAAAGAAAGTTCGAAAGAACCTGAAGAGGATCTCGTGGTTGAAGAAAACCGAATCACGAGCCTTCATCACTTTCAAGTCGCCGTACGGGTTCAGTAGAAGCCCAAAAAAGCGGTTAGAAGTAGAAGACAAACTCACTTAGTTTTGGGCATTTCCGTCAGTTTGATGTTTCCCGCAGTGATCTCGACGATGATCGATGCGTTCATAGGCAACGAATCGTCGGTTATATCCTCTTCGTCCATCAGTGCTTGTTGTTCACCTTTATTCTTTTGCTGCCAAAACGGTCGTCCATCTGCGTTAAGAATCGATACTTTTTTTCGTGTTTTGAGTTCTCTTCGTAAGCGCTTTTCTGAAAGTTCAGTTCAGCCATCATCTATGTTGAGCAACTGACCTGCGTAGTATTCTCGTCAGCAGTTTTCGGTGATGCTTTCGAGTTCTTTGGTGATCCATCAGTCAATTTTCGGGCATGTGTTTTGAGTCGTGGAAACTGATCGTCTCCTTCCTTCAAATGAGCATTTCCCTCACTGGCTTGTTCGCGATTCTTGACGCGTTCCAACATCTTTTGCATTCCGCGTTCACGAAGCGGACGACTCATCACCACTCGCATTTTCGTGAACTTGTCTTTGCTTCGACGGCGAATTGTCTTGAAACTGCGCTTGATGGCTGAAAACAAAAAGAATCGACAGAATGTGGTTTCCCTACATTCAGTGACTGTTTCCTCTTCTGTTTCATCACTCGAACGACGACGACGACGTGAACGTGACTGACGATTTTGAGCGGTGGTCGCTTTCTAAAATACATCTGTGAAATGAATTTAGGAGCAGATACCTTTTGAATTGGAGCAGCAAATGAAGCGGTGGTTTCTTTTTGAGTCTTTTCGACACTACTGAAAGCACGAACACTGATTGACTGGGTCGATCAAAACTTACGTGCGTCGAATTGAGCGTTGAGTTTTCGATTGTTGTTCTTTGGAAGCTGTTGGTTTAATAGGTTTCTGTTGAGCTGTGGAGCGTTCTTTGGGCTTCTGGGGCACAGCACTGATGTCGCGTTCAGCGTTCCGACGTCGAATGGGTTTCTTTTGAAGAGTACGCGGTCGAACAGAATTCTGAATTGATGGTCAGAAGGTTTAGAAGAACTGAGAACAAACCTCGTTTTTAGTTTTCGGGTTGACTTTGCTTTCGACAGTCACATTCTGCTGAGCTTCGTTCATGTTGTTCTCAGCAGATAAGAGTTTTTGCACGTCGAGCTTTGAGATAGTTGATGAGACGTTTGAATTGATTTGGTCGTTCCGGAGTGTTGTTTTCGCGACTCATCGCCCTGCCCCCAATCGAAAGAATGAAGTCGCCGAAGAATGTGACTGATCAAAAGTTATTGTCATGCTCTGGGTTTCTGGTCATTCAAATTTTATTAGATGTCAGAAATAAACAAGGTAATGGCAAACTAATCAAAAGAATTATAACCAACTGCTCATGCAACGGAAATTTGCGCAATCGGCCAACTTGTCGATTGCGCCCGCAAAGTACAAAACAAAAATCATGACAATGTAGAAGAACAATCCGAACAAGACGTTCGTGAAGACGTCGTACTCTTCTGATGGCGCTGAAAGCAGAAGATGAACTAAACAAGCAAAGTGATTGAACTCACGGATTTTGCTTTTCGGCCATCGCTTCGCGCCCAGAAACCTCAATCCCTTCATCAACGCCCGATCTCCGGCCGTCGTTTGGTTTCTGCAGACTTTGATTTGGCCGCGTTTGAATTTGTTGAACCAAATGGTCGCCGATCGTTTGGACATCGATTGGGAACCAAGCCGGTGATGAACGTGATCGAGAGCTTCGTTCTCCGACTTTCCTTCTTGAAACTGTTCGAGCAACAGAACACGTGCGGAGATCTGCTCTTGGGTTGTCATTTGTCTAAAAGATAGTGAAGTCAAAGCATAAATTGAAAGATCGGAACACCAACAGAAAAAGAATTTCGAGTTGGTGTTTCCGGTCAATTGCTATTGATTTCCGACCATCGAACGAAGCGTCTGCAACAAAAATCAACCAATTTCTCAACTTTTTCGTTCTTTATTTCGGTCTTCTATTCAACTTCGTAATTCGGTAAGTGCTATCGACTGACCAGCAGTTTTGGATGTTACGCAATCAACGCCATCTTTGAGTGGCCATCTTGTCGTTTAAGTTTAAATCTATGTTTTCAGACAATGAAAATCAAAGATAAACTTTACGCTCGTGCAATATTACTGGAGCAGTTCAAGAATGGCGTGGAGGATTACAAGAAGGCGCTCAACGTCGTGTACTCGGAACTCGGTTCGAAGGTGATGGGCAGAGTCTCGGCTTCGTTGTGGTACAAACGTTTCAATCATGGCGACTTCTCAATGGGCGCTTCGAAGACAGTCGCTGGTCAAGTGTTGTTGAAGAATTCGAATATGCTCAGAACAATGCGTGCTCTCTACTGCAGTCTACGAACAGAAGAAGAACCTCGTCATTGCGAGACTTCTGGATCTAATGGACGGTTTCAGTTCCTGTCATATCAAGGAGTTCATTGGATTGTTGACACATTTCATGAACGACTGAAGTAGGTTGACGAGCTTCTCATCAGGACAGAACGAGCAATTTAGACAAATGAATTTTGATTGGTCCAAAATTCAAAACAACAGACGTGGACGATCTCTTGCGGCACAATGTTCGAGGATCTTGTCAATTTATTACGTCGATGAAACCACAGTTCTTATTTTGGTTAGCAACAACAAAGGACAAGCTCTTTTGCGTGGAACATTCGATCTTGTCAATTGCACAACAACAGTAACCGATTTCATGGTACTGCAAAATGGTTCAACTTATGAATTTGTCCCAACTTCTCAACAAATTGGATGCTTCCTAAGTCACTGGAGGAGCAACAACGCCACTTATTATACGATCAATTTTCGAAACGGCCTTCAGCTTGAACTTAAACTTCAAAACCTTGATTCTCTTAGCTTCTCAACTCAAAAGAATGGATTTCTCTTTGGGTTTTATCGCGACAATCATTCATGTGTCAAAGCAAACTCCCTTATTCAAGTTTCTTTGGATGATGGAGTGGTCACAAAACACGCGACCAAACCGTGCGCTGAACTTCCAACATTCTCGGTTTATGTTAGTTCACATACTCAAGTGTTAACATAAAATCAACTTTTAGAGTCGTGATTATGTTTGGATAGGCGATCTTCTTATCGTTGGAACGCGAAATTACGAATATTATTCATTTTTTGCATTCAATAAGAAGAGTTTGGAGTGGACCAACTTAGGAATCTGCATATACGGAAATGTCCACGGTTTAACAAGCGACAGAACCAACGTGCTCATTGTTCAAGCGACAAATAAAACTTGTCGTCATATGTTGGAGTACTACCGTTTTGCTATCAAGTAAGTACTCTTGTTCATTTGACTACCAATCGGATGCTCTAGTGATATTGATTCATTGTTCAATTTGACTTGGATGGCACTTCGACGACGCGCTCAAATTGACCCGGAGATTTATCGGCAAACGTTGGAATTGCTTCCGCCAAACTCGCCATTTCGATGTCCATGGCCACAAGACGAGTGAATGTTGGTACTTTAAACGATCTACTTTTCCATCGCAATCTTTCATTCTGTATTGTGTTCGTAACTCTTTAACAAATAAATCTACGAGACAAAAGAGTTCACTTTGTTCAACAACCATTACTTTTCATTCTATCATTCTAATTACCATTTCTACAGATTTTATTTTCACCTCCTCAAAATTCACAACATAGCAACAATCGAACTAAGGCTTTGGTGGCTCTTGATTGTTCATCATCGGTAAGTGAACATGAGCACTACGAGTTCCTTCACCGCCTGAAATACATTCATTATGGCGATCGGGTAAACCGAAACATACCGCTCGGCAAGAGATAAACCGAATTGGCAGCCGACTTCGATTCACTGGTCTTCGAACTTTCTGGCAGCTTTTCGATTGCCGTTTTCAAATCACTTGGCAACTCGTTCTTTGACGTTCGAGCATCCGACACAGCTGGCGACATTTCCTCGCCGGTTTGAACCTGAAAACCAAACTGATTTCTTATGACCATCAGCACTAACCGGCTTGAAAGGCGCCGAAACCTCATTCAACGCGTTGAGCTCTGGTTTATGTGGTTGTCCAACATCCAACAACGAAGATATCTTCTTGACTTTTTCAGGGCTGATCTCTTCAGCAGTGTTACAACCAGCATCCAATTCTACTCCTCGAGCGCGTTGAATCGGTGGTTGAACCTTGAGAACCTCTAGACTAGGTGCTGGAGTATTCGGAATCGTTGGTATTGGTCTAAAGGCCGATCATTAATGATCGTAAAACCAAACTTACTTGTAAACATCACGTGCATCATTGCGGACCCAACGATCCGACGGCTTTTCGTTGCTCGACTTTCCACTGCGTTGCTTTGATTTCTTGGCACTCGATTTCGACGACTTCGATTTGGTTGAAGTAGCCGAATGACGACGAGATTTGCGTGGCTTGCGACTTGATTTCTTGTTGCTCTTGCGGCGACCTTTCTTAGTCAACGGATCAACTACGACAGACTCCAAGTGCGACTAAAAGTACGTGCATCACAGAGCTATTTCATTTTCTTTACCTTAACATCCTCGCTGTTCTTCTTCGCGTGCACAGACGTCGAGTAGACAACCAAACCACATTCAATGACTGTGTAGATCACGATTAAACAACCCAAAACGATCATAATGACCAACAGAGCCGTGATACGATCGCTAATGTTGTCAAGAAGCGCTTGTTCGGTCATGATTTCAAGCAACAAAAAATCGGATCGACCTTTCAACTTCGGACGATCCGATTCGACTGTTTTTGGCAGTTGAAAGCGACCATATGCAAAATATATTCATTCAAATCGAAAGAGTTCTTGAATGTTTATTTGCCATCATAACAAATAAATAAATTTGAGATATTGGTGGGATGTGAAGTTATTTTGATTCGACAAATTGAACATTTGCATCCCGAAGCCATGGGGCAATTTTTCCTTCGTTGTGTGCGCGTTCGATGTCATCTCCACCACCAATGAACTTATTTTGAATAAAAACTCGGGGTACTGATCGGCCACCGGTTTCGCGTTGTAAAGCGTCTTGAATAAGGTCTCCATGTTCATGTTCATCTAGCTCGATAACCGTGTAGAAAGATGGTTGAATGGAGTACTGGTAGATCAGAAACTTTTTTGCTTTTCTAAAAACCACTTTGGATTCTGTTTTACGAGGAATTTCATACCGCGAATACGGACACCAACTTTTGCTGAAAATGACCACCGGCTTTGCGGCAACTTGTTCCCGAACGAACTTCAGTGCATCAAAACGTTCCACAGCCTGAGGTTCGCTGGAATCCATTTTGTCGAGACCCAACTTGTGTTCCTTTCGTTGTTGAGCTTTTTGCCGTTCTAACTCCCGTTCCTTTTCTGCTTGTTTCGAATATTCTTCTTGTTGCTTTGCACGTGCTTGTTCCATTCGCTCGCGGTGTTGTTGATGTTTGTCTTCATCTGAAGTCGATTTGGAATTGTGTTTGAAGGCTTCAACTCACCGTATTTCTTTTGTTTCATTAGTTCGCGATTCGCAACGATATCTTGGACCTTATCGTACAGAAACTTTTGATAAATAACAACACCACATGCGCCAGCAATCAAACAATACCAACCATACTTTTCAATGAAACTGCTAACTAAAATCAAGCTCACAGTAACTAGATTAATGCGCTAACTCACCAGAATCAAACATTCTGAGCTGTACAAGACTAAACAACGAACTCAATAGATAGCTTTGAGCTTATAAGATAACAAAATGGTAAGAAACCAAGAGGTTTTAAGACAACAAAAAATCTTAATCTGTTTATTAATCGACTAAATAATCAACGGTTTCTTTCTGCTCGACTTCTTCTTAGTGCTTCAAGAGTTCGTTTCTGAAAGTTTATTCTTGAAAACAAATAAAAGTTTTTGTTTACCGATGCTTTTCGTTTATGTTGTTCGCATTCTTCCAAATCGACTTCTAACCCAACGTTTTCGGCCATCAATCGAGTCAAATCAACAGGCAAACCGTAAGTATCGTGTAACCGCCATGCAACTTCACTCGGAAATTTCGTTTCATCAGATTTCAAACATTTCAACGCCTCTTGAAAACGAATTCGTCCACGATTTATGGTTTTTAGAAATAGAGCTTCTTCGTCGTTGATAATTTGAATCACAGTCTCTGGATCGCGATTTAACTCCGGAAAAGCATCACTCTAAACAACAAGAATAAGAAGATTGATTGTGAGCTCACCAAAGTATCGATAACTGTCGGCACTAAAGAAGACAGAAATCCTGCTTTTGCGTTCAGTTTTTCTGATGAATATTGGACAGCACGCCGAAGAATTCGACGAATGACGTACCCACGGTCTGTCGATCCGGGTCGTCCGCCGTCACTCAAAGAAATAGTTAGCGTACGAACGTGGTCGGCGATCAGTCGATAGGCCATGTCAATGCCATCCGTATCATCAGATCCAACCTTTCCCGTATATTCACGAACTCCACTACCCATTTGAATTGCACGAAAAATTGGTTGGAAAATGTCCGTATCGTAATTGGAAGTTTTTCCCTGAATGACCGCAACTAATCGCTCAAGACCCAATCCGCAGTCGATGTGTTTTTGCGGCAGAAATTCCAATCTCCCGTTTTTTTCGCTAAAATGAACATTCAATTGCAAACAAACGTGGGAATTACCGATTAAATTCGATGAAAACCAAATTCCAAATTTCGACCACCATCGGATCATCAGCGTTCACCAAACTCGAGGCATCGCGTCCACCAATTCGATCGTAATGAATCTCCGAACACGGTCCACAGGGTCCAACTTCTCCCATTTCCCAGAAGTTGTCTTTCATTCCAAAGGGCAAAATACGACTTTCCGGCACGCTGAAACCTGACCATAAAAACTGAATGTAAACAACAACAAACCCAATGTCCAGCCAAATTTGTTTGCTATCTAAATCGGGCCCTAATCCAGCGTCTTTATTTCCGCCGAAATAAGTGATGTACAAATGTTCGGATGGAATCTTGTACTTCTCTATCAGCAACTCCCAGGCCCAATTGCAAATTTCTTTCTGAAACGAAAATTAGAATTGACTTTCATATCGTCGATTACCTTGAAATAATCTCCGAACGACCAATTTCCCAGCATCTCGAAGAACGTGTGATGATAGACATCTTTTCCAACTTCCTCAAGATCATTGTGCTTCCCACCGGCTCGAATACACTTCTGCGTATTCACGACTCGTTTCAGTTTGCCCAAATCGCTCGATGGGTCGACGATGCCTTGAAAAATGGGTTTGAACTAAATGGAAGTAAATAACACATAAAACAAAACGACCACCTGATTCATCCCAGCATTTGTGAACAAAATCAGATCGTCATCGGACGGAATAACACTCGAAGATGGATAGTAAACATGATCGTGTTTTTTCTTGAAATACTCAATGAAAGTTTTTCGTACATCAGCTGCAGAAGTGATACTTGGCTTGGATTGTGGAACATAACAACTTGAATGTCGGCAATGTAATCGTTGATTGTTTTTGAGTACCAAGAAAAAAGAATACAATCGAAGAGACTGGGATCTCATGATTGAACCTCGAAATGTGGTCATATTCTGATTGGAAATGAAGAGAAATTGAAAAACGGTTCTCGATTATCCGAACACAAAGCTGATGGTTGATAAAAGAATGTTTAGAGTTTAATAACAAGGTATTTTGTACAATTACCACAACTCTGGTAAACGAAAAGTGAAAAGTCGCTTTTTCAGAATGTAAACGATCACTCCAAAATACAATAATAGTGCAAGCGCAAGAAGAATTTTGTCGGTTGTCTCTCGTCTTCCATACTTTGTGATCAGTTTTCCACCACTTCGAATCGTGGCACCAATTGCTTCCATGTGTGTACCCGTGTCTCGTAGCGTTCCGGACGAAGAAGTGAGAATCAAATTTGCATGATCAGAGATTTGGACTTGTTCGCTCATTCGTACGACAAGTGATCCCAATTTCTTCGTGTTTTCTTGAGCTTGATTATGCTCTTGTCGATGTTTCCGTTGATGGTTCAGTTGCAGCGGTCGCACACCACCGAGTAGTGTTCTTCGTTTCTTGGCATCCTCTTCATTTCGAGCAATTGCTGCACTCTCCGCGTTGTTTAAAGCTCGTTTTCGCATCTTTATGTCATCTAAAAATAAAACACAATTTAACACTTGATTCAAAAACTTACAACCGGTTTATAATTGCAACTTGGAAAGACTTTTTTTGAGTTTGTTGTAGTTAATCTGACAATTCCAACTAATAGAAAAGTAGACTCGTCACTTACAAACACAATGGAACTCATGACCAACTGCCGCTTCATGTTCAATTGAATTCAATTGCTGGGTTTTTTGGTATCGATCAAAAATGGCGACATTGGACGAAAAATATTTGGACGGACCGAATGTCGGATATTGTAGCGACTCGGACGAGGAACCAACCCAACCACAGTCAACGGAAGTTAACAATGAACAACAAGCACCTCGAAGCTCACGTTTCTCAGCACCTCAAACTGGAGCGAAAGGCGTACTTGCCGAATATCGACAGCAACAGATCGTAGCTAAGTTGGCAGCCAAAGAAGCCGAACGAAAAGTTTGTTTAGTTTGTTTTGATCTTCATTGTGAATTTAGTTGGTTAGAGAAGCAGAACGATTTGTCTTGTCGACTTCTCAGCCCGAAGAGCAGAAATCCGAAGAGGATGATGAAGAAGACGAGTTGGAAGCCATTCGACGACGTCGTTTGGAACAAATGCAAAATCGAAATTCGGCCAAAATCACGGAAATCGAAGACAAAGGAGAGTTTTTGAATTTGATTGAAAACACCAAAAATGGCAAACGGGTTCTGTTTCACATCTATCGAAACGACTTGGAAGCAACGGAAACATTGAACGAAGCCCTCCTAGATATAGCCGCCAATTCAATCAACTGCGGGTTCTACAAAGTTCAGCCGAAGGTTCTCGACATGAGTAGTCGCTTTGTAAGTGTATCCATTCGTCCATTTTAATCTTGTTTCCAGAACAAAACGGCATTGCCGACCATTCAAATTTACGAGAACGAAGAATTGATCGGCAATTTCGTGCGCATCACCGACACTCTTGGCGAAGACTTCGATTCTCGTGATCTACGGCGTTTTTTTGCTGAGTAAGTTTCGGGCTTTTGCGAACATAACTATTGACTTCAGAAACGATATCACCTTTGAGTCGCGGTGATAAGTTGTTTTTGGACTGTTTTACTCAAGATCTCAGTTTTCTATATCGACTGTGTTTAAATTGTGTTTTCGAAAATAAAACTGCTTTTAACGTCTGTACCAAATGATTTGAAGTTAATCAGCGAGAAGATAAAACAGCACTTCAATTCAAAGCTCAGTTGTTGTGTTTGAGTTATTTTTCAATGAATTTGTCAATGATACGAAACCAAATTGAATGCCAAAACAGTTCCCGGAGTTGTGCTCAAAGTCCTAACGTTCAGCTGACCAAACATCCTCCACTGTGACCACTATTACGCGCTTCACCGCTTCCATTGGGGGGATGTAAAATTTGTTCGAAATTCCACCGTCGCCAAATGACCTTCGTGGCCTTTTTGCCCGTCAGCTCACTTCCGCGATTTTCTTTTGTCTAAACAAGTAGAAGGGCCAAAAGCAGGCGCCTTAAAAACTTGTGGTCACCAGCAGTTGAGCTGCGCAAATTCTGCCGTCAGCTTCTGATTTGTTTGGTCACTTCGAAGGACATCGTGGCTTTTTGGCAAATTGCGCATTTGACGTTTTTTGGATTTGAATGAATTTCCGAGTCATTAGCGACGTGTAATTACGATAATGGACAGCAGTCGGTCTTCACATTCCAACGGTCATTGTGCTTATTCAAGGAGTGACCAACGACTACTCGGCTAGCGTTTTTGTTTGTTTTGGATTACGTAAAACTGTAACCCACATGTGCCGTTCGAAACTGCGGGGGTTCGTAGGTAAGTTAATCTTTCGAACTTGCGAAAATACGACGTTTTGGTGTTGTGGGGCTTGGAAATCAGATCTGCGGATTAATTCATTTGGCGTGCTCCGTATTTAAATGCAAAACAAGTGCTTAGCACGCGCGACAGATCGATGACACGATCAACAAGAAAACAGATGACCTCCGAACTTTACAGCTGATCGGGACTTTCAGTTGTTGAACAGAAAAAACGTTAATCTTGTTTGCTTTCTCATCAATTGAACTCTCAAACCAGTGATCTATTGCCTATTGATGTGTAAGACAATGGTTGTCATCTGAGAACTTTGGTTTGTTTTGAGAAGTTTTTTAATCGTTGCAGGACGATTAAACGGAACTATGAGTTTGCCTGTGAAAGTTCCTGTTTTCGTTAGTTGGCGTGTTCATTTGTGCATTTTTGTCCGTTTTCATAGCCAAAGGCTACCAATTCGTACGGAATTCTAAATGAGGATGTTGCGCTTGTTCTTTCATTTTGTTTGCAAGTTGAAGTGATATTTGTGTAGAAATAATGAGGTTATTCAACGAAAACTGTGCAGTTAATACGAACGGCAATGGGCTTCTTTTTTAATGTTTCCGTCCCACGGCTTCTCCGTAATTGCTACTTTCAAAGCTCTGAATTTCACGAGCACCTGCAAGAGCGGATCAGCCAAATTGGTTCGTTCAAAAGGTTACCCGTGATTATCCACTTTCGAAGAATGACTGTATCCAATAGAACGTTTAGCGTTTTGTTTACAACCTCATCGAACATTTCAAAGAATCCATTTAGCGTTTTTTGTTTTCTCGATATGCTTTTTGGTTTATGGACACTCTAGAACACAAGTTTTTGAGAGCTGCCGTTAATCCTTGTGCTTGACGGTTATGAGCGACGATCGCGCAATTTGCATGCCATGAATTGCATTTTAAGTGGTAAACACGGACATCACGCAATTCGTTGCTTCAGAAATAGACGTGAACTTCGAGCAAATAAAAGAGTGCGCAGTTCGATTCGTTTACTTGAACTCAATTTAATTGGACGTTACGCAGTTCGGTTAATTGGAAGTTCAACGAGCGATTGGCCATTGGATGAGTTGCGACAATTAGACCGCAATGTTTCGCGCCTTTTCTTTGTATTGTGCTGAAGATCGAAAAAACGCCGACCAAGTTAGTACTTGACATCTACAAGATCGCCGAGAGTACTTCGTTAAGAACATACGTCGGAAATCGCGTTCGGTTTCCGTCCACTTCGGCCAACCGAAAGGTCTCCTTCGTTTTTGGCCATTCATTTCCGCGCGGCTTTAATGGCAGTGGATTAACACTGTGGCTTCAATTCGAAGTGTTTGCACGACCAAGTGGCAACTCAAAAATCGTGGAACTTCTACAAATCAAAAGACAATCTCGTAGTCCATATGCTTTCCTGAAACCCATTATTTCTATAAGAATAAGTTAATAAGAGTGTTTCGATTCCTCAATAGCCAATACAATGTCGAGGCAATTGTTAAGTCTGTAATTTGATATTCGACTCGCAATCGCTTTACGCACTTTAATTGTTTCACACGTAAAACTCTTTTTGTTTGCACGAATCTGTTTCATATTCAAATTACATTCTTTGTGAGTAGTCGTTTGTTCTGACGAATTCCAGGGAACTGTCATCTAAACAATAAGCTCATTGTATAATGACCAGTGAATTAAACAGAAAGTTTATCGTAAGCAACAGATGAAAGTAATAAGCTTAGGAATGCTTTTGAGGAATTACTTTCAAAGTTTGCTTTTCGTCTTTAATTGGATTCTCTCGACCTCGCCATCATGTCTGCTTTTTCTCTTAACAAATCCAATTTTCCTTGTCGATACTTTTGACTTGCAAAAAATGGCTCGCGCGTCTTCTGCAAACATCCGCTCCTGTAAAATGACGCACAATCCCGACTCGTTGGTCCACTTTTTAATCGACGTGGCAAATTATTTACAATACAGTCATTAGCGTGCAGAATTAATCAAAATGCCATGAGACCTGATGTTTACGATTCTTCTTGATGATAAGTGCAGTGATTGTAATCACGTGTTGATTTACGACTTTTGACGTTCAATTAGCGTTCCAACTAATCATCTGAAGTTTTACGCTTAATATAGGGTTCCCTGCGGGTATATGCCATCAATCGAGCAACGTGTGATCGATTTTTGCTTGTAAATCACTACGAATGTCTTGTTGAGATCAGAAGGACGCCTGGTCCCTAATTACACGCAATCGAATTGGATTAACGACGCAGTTTGTACTTGTGATTTGGGTGATCGTGGAGAGCGCGCAAGAAACGACGACCACCGGTTTGTCTCATCCACTCGTTTGCTTTTAATTCAAACGGTTGACACGAAGTTTGAAGAGACGCAATTCAATGGAACTTGAGGTATCGATTTCACGTTCTTCTTTTTCTCACTGATTTTAAATCCGATTGCCTTCTGCTTGTTGAGCCAACGAAACAAGACGGGTGTCAATTTCATCGTAAATTCAATTGAAATTCTTGACCACATGTTACGATGATCGTGAAATCTCAATGCGCGTTTAATTTACGGTACTTTAATCTCTCACATGCTTTCGTCAGGTTCTCGTTACAAGCAATCTGTAGCTCGCAATCTAAATGGGAATCTCCATTGTTTTGCCCTCCATAATAAACCGGATGTGCGGATTTGAACGTTCGAATTAGCTCAATAGAACGCTTAAGTCGAGTCGTTGGCTGTCACTGTTGAAATTTCTGCTCATTTCGTTTTATGTTTTTGTCGAATGACCAGACGGACGCGTGTTTCTCATTTGAGGTCGTTTGAATAATTTCTAATGGATCCCAAAAACTTATGGTCCTCGTTTGTTCAAGTGGTCATCTTTTGAGCATTCAGACGAGTTGAATGAAGTGGACGAGCTTGTTAGAAATTCAAAACAAAATTCCAAATGCGCGTCGCACTGTTAGGTTTTGTGTTGGGGCATCCGTGGCGAAGAATCGACGATGAAGAGACTCGTGCTCCAGGTGTGTGTCCAAATTGACGAATGTTGCCAAGTGCATTCGCGCATGTCCAACGAAATGGATGAGTTGCGCAGTTTTGGTTTGCCTTTTGCATTATTTAGCCGTTGACTTCCTTGTCGATTATCATAATAGACGGTCGAGTCAACGATTTGCTACCAACATGCTCGTTATATGCGATTGCAAATGCTTTCTGTTATTGGAAACACTTAGTTATCGTTTTGCAGTTTTATTTTCATTGCTCTTTCGTATTCGTACGTACGTTTAACCGATTTTTCGACTGTTGAGTTTGCGTACCATCAGTTTATACATTAATTTTAAGTGTTGTAGTCATAGAGATGGAACAAACTGGTGAAATGAAGTGCACATCGGCAATTTTTAAATCGACACATCTCTTTGTGTCCGTTGCTTGTTCAAATGAAAGGCTGTAATTTCAATAGATAAAGGTCGTTTACAAATTGGGGGCCTTTGGCTGACAAAAACAGTCGATTGAAATCGTATTTGGCGAGCTCATGAGTTACGTTTATTTGCCCGCGAACATCTCAAATGTCAGTCGAATTCACTTGACCATTTGCGCGCATTAATTTGTAGTTTTCTTCGGGTTACACAATCGATCCTTTCGGCAATAGCCACTCTTGAGCTCATGAGAAATTCGGGAATCTGGCCGCGTTCGGTCTCATCGCGATTTGGCCAATTTGCCCTCGAGGTCAATGAACGAAGACGATTCGAGGCAGAGAATGGAAACATTGAACAAAAGACCAAAGGTTGTCCTTATTCATTGACATTTTTCGGTCAATTTGCTTTGAGAACCATGGAGAATTGGCACATCCGCGTGCCATCAATCAACCCGGTAAGCTATTGACTCAATAGAAGGGCGGGATTAACTTCGATGAAGCGTTTTTGATTCGATTTCGTGTGTCCAACCGCATGTTGCCCGTTGGTATTTCGGGGTTAATGTGCGCTGATGGTAAGCACCCATTTTTTTCAACTAAACGAAAGCCTCCGTTTTACTAAATTTGCATGTCCATGGGAATACGCATCCAAACGTTTTTGTTCCACTTCCCAGCTCTTAATTTAAAGTTTGGTGATTAACGGACGGTTTCTGTTTTCTACTGTTACTAAGCCTTCTCCACGTCCGTACTGTACATTTCAAATCGTCCGAGTAATTACCGAAGATCACGTCCCTCAAAGAAGATACCGCTCAATCCGCTCAAGCGAACGAACCGACGAAAATTGCGGAGCGATGTCTTCGGCAATTTGGATCGTGTGTTTGAAATCAAAAAAAACTGCGCTGCTGAATGACCGGAAAGCAAAAAGATTGAAAGTCAAATTAGTTGGCCACCTGCTTTCTCGATTTCAGTCGTTGAAGGTCGTTGATGCTGCGAATTCAACGTTCACAGAAACTGCAGTTTTTGTGTCCGTAGACTCGCGAGCAGTTTTCTAGCAACCGTTTCATTAAACGTATTGTTTTTGTGCGCGTGAATCTTGCGCATTTTAACCGGTCGGTATTCGTGGAATCAGCCCCAAATTACCTCTGTCGCACTTTCTAATTAGCATTCAGAATCGTCGGCATTCTGATCGCGCGACCGGCCGTTGTCCTCGTCCGAATTCGTTTACCGTTTCGCTCTCATTCAAAATTAATTGCTTTTCTTTTGCTTCTGACCGCAACATCCCGCTGCTTCTTCACATTTGGCCGCACATGTTCAATACATTCATTAAATTGGCCAAAATTTAAAAAATCTGGACATTACATCTGGACGCTCATAAGTTCCGACTTGCATCTTCGTTTGCATGAACTTCACTTTTTGATCTTCAGGAGCTATCGAGTTGTCGTATCCGATCTCTTATTAATCCTTTCACTTGTTGTTTCCTTTTACAGGCGTTCGAAACTCGCACACCAATTGTAAAGATGCCGATAGGTTTGTTGTATGCCGCGGACGGTAAAGCGAACATACGTGCAGTTTCTTTATGACTCCTCTGTACTTGCATTTTAACTCTGACGACAATGTTGAAATTCCGTTAAACCGACTATCCACTTTGGGTCAAAAATCGAGTTCGTTTGTTGTCTTTGAGCTACGAGATCATCCAACAAAAAAGCGGACTGGTCGACAGTCAAACGACGCGAAAGTTGGCGCAATTGAAAACGATATCCGAGTTAATGCGTGAGTTCTCTCTGTCGTTGTTTTACCGATTTTCGCTTCGCCGTTGACTGTCAAAGCGGGATTTAAAGGACGAGCAACGGCACTGTTTTATCGCGCACTCAATCATGAGTTCAACAGAATTGGAAACACAGGAGCGAGCCGATTTGAAGTGTCATTTTGAATCGAATCAAAAGCTCGTCGATCTGTAAACCGTCGATTAAAATAGAAATTAGCAGTTTGTGAATTTTGAGGTCGTAAGTTGCGGTCCAGTGAATAGCGGGGCGAGAGCCCAGGACTTCTAAACGAACGATTATCGGTATCGTATTTGGTGAAATCGGCGGTTTTGCGAGAATGATTTCTCAAGTGTTAGATTTGGCTTTTCCCGCTGTCCTCAAGAACAATTCACATCGTGATGATTTGCATTTCATTTGTTTTTACGCGCCATTTTATGGCCGTGCATCTTGGCCTTGTTTTCTGTGTCCTTGGTTCTCACTGTTCGGCGATTTGGACGAGTGGTCAGTCAAATCGGATCAGTGCGCGACAAATCAGTTTGATCTCGTCCTCTCAAGTTTCGGCATTTTCCTCAAAGCAAGAAGACCGTCTGCCGCCATCGGCCGTTTGATCGATTGAGCCGTTTGTTGTCCCGATTTGCGCGATACAATCGTCAGTGATGCTAAAGCAGGATTTACAGCTATTATCTCGTGTTTCAGTGCTCTCCAACTCGTTCAACTGGTTGTAACTTCGCTACTCTTTCGAATATGGCTTTTACATTTCACTTAACTTTCCAATCGCGTTTCATTCAAAATCTACGACTTCTTATTTGCGTCTCTAACCGCCTTCTCGAATCCAAGTTGATTTCACCGTAGTCGCGTATTGTTCGTTTAGAACTCGGCGGTTTTGTTTGATGGGATTAGCCGGTATTTTCACCTGCTTAACCGCCAAAAGGTCATTCGGGATTCGAAAGCGCTTCGTTTTGTTGTTGCGTAAGAAGTTACGGAGGCCGTTGACGAGTGGATCACGTCGTTTGCACATCACTGGAAATACGATGAGATTTGTCGCGCTAATTTGTCTTACATACGATGCCGTCGTGTTTTTTTAGTGTCGAGAGTTTTGATCTGTCGGTTTGTTTACGAGTAGTGGGTCATCCGTTTTTATGTTTGGAGCGAGAGACTTGTAAAATCGGACAGACTTTTGGATCGTTTGCTGCCATTTGTATGTTTGATCGGGATCCCCGATTCTGATCGTTTTGACGTCAAATCAAAAGTTGATGTTCGTTTTCTGTGCACCTGCCTTTCTGTTTGATTGTTTGTTTGTGTTGGCGTTTGCTTACCGCGAATTTCGAACGGCGATTCCATGCGTTTGATGGCCGAAATTGTCAAACGGTTAACATCCGCTTCAACCAATTTGACTCTTTCGCTTGACCATTCGTTTTTGCAAACCGATCGAGCCAATTTTCCGCCTACCGGAAGCGGTTTCCTTCTCACCAATCAGTTGAACTGGAAAATTTGCAGCTCGAAGCCGAAACTCCACAACAACAGGAAGCAGTTGCAAACTGCTCGTGGCCGTCCATCTACGTAACTACTCGCGATTTGCGCATTCGGTCGAATCGGACGTCCATTTACGTTTTTGTTTTTAAGTAGCCGAAGAGCTAAAAAGCAAAAGTGACCATCGTTACTACCTTGTTGTCTTCGAACTGGTGGATTGAATCGTCTTTCATCGACTTCTAACACAACGGAAATCGAGGACCGCCAATTTGCCGTTGGAGCGTGCAAATTTTTACGTCCGCCCGCGGCGTAAAACAACAACTCCCGTCAAAAACCTCAGCCGTAAAACAAAAGTATTGACCACACACATCTTCTGCTCGTGCGGTAAACTCCCGCCTTCGACTGCGTAATTTGTTGCGTTTGTCCTTCGCCTTTTTCGATTTAACTCAGCATGAAACCTCCAGAATCCAAATCGATGGGTTGGAGGCGAATCAGTTCGCCCGTGAATATCCTGCGAATGTTGACCGTTGCGCTTCTTCTTCTCGGACGACTTCACGCCTTCAAGCAGCAGGAAAATGCAAACGGTAAGCTCTTAAACGAATGTAATTACAATGGGTATGTTTCAGAGATCTACGAAATCAGAATCTACGAGAATGCACCACCTGGAACAAAAGCAACACTCAATGAAGCCTTCGATCGGGTGTTACGTGAACTTAAAAACTGTTTTGCTCAACTCGATAGCGAAGTTCATTGGAGTATGTGAATACAAAGATTATCGTTTATTCCTATTGTTTTTAGTTGAATTCGATTCACCACTTTTGGTTTTTCTGACAACAGAAGAAGTTCCCAGTTCAGCAGCATCCATGCAATACGCAACTTTACATTTAATGTGCGCGTCAAATATGGTTAGTTTAACCTTCTGTTTATGCCTATTGAATTTTGTCAGATGCGCTCAATAACCTTTTCGTTACACGTAACACGTCGAAATCGACATCCACCACGATTCTCCGAAGATCATTACAAATTCTATGCGCCCGTAACGCTGGGACATGGATTAGAAGTTGGCGCTGTAAAGGTGCTCGATAGTAGGTATTCGATTACAAAATTTGAGCATTGTGTTCACTTCAGGCGATCCAATTATTTACAATTCACAGTTTCAATTGAACCTTGTTCCATTTACCACTGGTTCAACTACTCACTCACATTGGGCGATATTCAAGAATGGATCGTTGAACGTTCGCAATTCAATGACTGATCTTCCGCTCTACAAACCGGTAGACTTTAAAGTTGTCGCTTATGATTTCGGCTCACCGCAACTATTCTCCATCGCAAAGATCAGTGTAATTCCCGTTTCTGTTTCTCGTAAGTCACTTAGTTTTTTGCATTAATTTATACGCGTTTAGCACCAAAGAACTTGAGAGTTAACGTCGCAAACGAAGATTATCAGATCTTCGAATGGGATACTCCATCTTATGGTGTTCCTGAGAAGATTCGAGTGGAAATTGCACGTAACGGTGAGATTCTGCATATGCTCGAAGTCGATGGAGAAGAGACCGTTGCGATGAGTAAAACCAAATTTCAATCCGGACCCGATTACAGCGTACGTGCCATCGCAATCGATTTGGAAGGTTCAACACCGTCGGAAAGCAATCAGTTTGTTTTGCTAAACAACGGTTGGTTTGTAATGAAGTTAAAGGTCTAATGTCATTTAAGATTTGACTTGTCGTGGTCGATGTGCTGACGGTGGAAAGCCGATGTGTTATTTCGGTCGAACGCACAAATTGGAACAATACCGAGATGTCAACGGACTTCATTGTCTTTGCTTTGAGGGCTTTAGCGGCGCACAATGCGACAGTGTGGAACGTTGCGATGGTGAAAGATCTGTGGAAATCTACGGCGCAGTCAATTGGCAACCAACTTATGTAAACCAATCGGGTACGGTACCATGTCCGTACAATGCTGATAATGCAAAACTTGAACGACGTTGTATTTGGGATCGAGAAGGACGAGTAGCAAAATGGGAAGACGTTTCAACAAATGATGTCTGCAAAAAACAGGTAGATAGACTTGATTTGCCAATTCATTTAAAATTTAGAGTGCTATTCTTGTTCATTTGGGCGTGTTAGCCAACTACGTACAACGACCGGATACAACGGCGTCGGGATTTGCCGCCGTTCAACGTTTCCTGAGTTCAATTCTCAAATTTCCGTCTTTTGATTTGAATATTACAACCGTCCAGTTCGACGAGAAAATCGCCGAACACACGGCTCAAGTATTGGACGTAATGTTAAGTCGTGATCTTCGAAGTTTGCCTGGAAATGTAACTCATTCGCGACAACAACTCGTCAGTTTTGTTAGCGAATTTGTTCATCGCCTTCCAACTCCTTACACATTGGAAAGTGTTAGCGGCGGCCTTCAAATGCGCAGCCAACAATGGGTAAGTAAAACAAAAGGAATTGATCGTTTATGGAATCTAGGTATCGGGAGCCGATTCTTTTCCAACACCAATGAGTAATCGGTGTTATGTTCATTTGCCCAAAGCAGTACGTACAGCAATTGTGAATTTTGTGTGCGTTAAAAACAACACCATCTATGACGTACCCGAAGCGACTACAACAACTGATGTTCCAGCATTATTGATTGAATCTCAGGATTCAAATGATCCGTTGATTCTACCGTCTGGAACTCGCGCACTCATTGCACTTCGACCACCAAATACTCACGGCTATTACGGACGTCCATTGAACTACACTTGTGCTTTCTACGATCACAAGGAAAACGGTTGGTCGGTTGCTGGAATCACGGTTTTGTCGCGGAATTTCGAAAACGGAATGATTCTTTGCGAAACAACACACTTGTCGTTATTTACATTGCTGCCTGTAAGATAGACATCAACAACAGTCGTATTTCTGCTTTTTAGGAACATCTTTTTGAAGCGAATTCTGATCTTACAGTCATGCTCGTCAATCTGCTTCCAATCATCTCGTCATTTTTGATTTTCATCGTCAGTCTGTTTCTTTTATTCGTTGTGCTATTTCAAAGGTAAGTTCACCACTACTTTCATCGATTAACAATAATGTTCAGAAAAATAGATCCCGCATTGCCACTTTTTCTTCTGTCAATTGCAGCAGTTCATGGAGCTCATTTGTTTATTTTGACGTTGCCAAATTTCTTTTCTATTCGTCATCTGGATCCTTATCTTTATCTTATGCTCCAGTACTCACTTCTAGCTTCGGCTGCACTGATGGGTTTGCTAAACTCGTCACTCTACTCACGTGTTGTCGAATTGGAATTGGATTACCGCGAGAGCAGTCATATTTGTACCCGATTGATTCTCGTAATCTTTTTTGCAATTTGTAAGAAAAATCGTTTAACATTGTCAACTACATTCTATTTCAGTGATTCCCGGCGCTTCGTGTTTCTTCACGTGGTTCTACAACGGTCAGATTTTCAGTGGAATCGTCGGAAAAGCACCACAATTGATGCCCATCAATTTGACCTTCATATTCTGCTTCCTCTTGCCGTTTGTTTTGTATTTGGGAATCGCGCTCGGATACGGTGGCTACGCTTTACATTACGGTCGCAAATTGATGCGACGAGCACGTTTGGGAGAAATCAAAAACGGACTACTCAGCGATTTGAATCAATCGAGCGGTTCATCGATTTTCCTACTTTTTGCTTATTATGGTGAATCTTTTCTATTTTTTGAACGTAGTGGCTTTTTCAAGTGAGTATCTCAATATGAATGACATAATAATAAAGCAAATTTAGGAATTTGTCTTTTGCTGCACTACAACTGTTGACAACGCTGCTACTGTTCGTTTATGTCGGATATCTTTGTCGCGTTCATACCCGCTTTCGTCACGTCGCTACGGCACTTTCTCAATCGAACAATAACGACGAAGTTGCAAGTGCAGCAACGTCATCGACTGGCGTGGCCTATCGAAATATTTCTGCACATTCGCATGATCAGCTAGGTAAAGACGATCGACTGATTGATCATCATGTTGGAGAACAAAATGGCGTAGGGTCGGGAAGTGATGAATCGGCCTCGTCTGTACCTTCTTCTCCGGACAATACACTCGTTTATTCATCTCAACGTACACCGATCCATGGAATTGTTACCGAGCTGGGACCTGCTGGTTATAGAACTTCGGCTGTGATGCGTCAAGAGTTGGGACGTTATCAGAAAGGACGGCAGGGAGTTAGTTTTGAACCCAATATTGCTGGAAGTCGAGAGCCAAGCTTTATTGATGAACCTTCGTCGTCAACGAAACGTGGCGGACAACCGTTGGTGAGCATTGTCTAACTCAACAACTTCACTCAATTCAACCTCCGGTGCTTAACTTAAATCGCCTCAATTTTGCTTTCTTCTTATTTCTGCCGCTCCAAACTGCCATATCTAGTCAATTGTACTCTAAATAAACATTTTAATTATAATTCCGAGCAAAACACGTATCAATTTGAACATAAAAAAGTTGAACTTTTGGCGTGTTATAAAGCTAAGCTTATGACAAGAACTACAAAGTTTGAAACCAAGAAAAAAAATGGCTTGCAAAGTGTTACTTTCAAATTCGTTGCCTAGAAAAGTAATGATGTTTTGTTTTGTAGACGAATACAATAGTTATCGATGGCTTCTAAATACATCAAATGAATGATTTAAACAGATCGCATAGGAATAAGGACTTGAATGTAACAAAGAAAACACGCTTGTCAAAAGTAACTTGGTCGTAATACAAGGCTTAGAGGTTGTAAGATGTAGGTAACCTCTTGTATTCATTATTACCGTAGTTCGGTATAGAAACTAGTCTGTTGTTTTGGAATAATTCATGCAAAGAAAGATCTGGATGAAAGTTTGTGCATAAAAATTATTGATTCAGAAATGATTGTTACTCGAATTTTGTTTGAACTCCGCAGTTAGCGTGTCTTCAAGGCAAGCAAGTGGTTGGTACTCTTTCTGCTCTTAAAACGAAATCGGAATGGTCGATAAACATCTGGCTGAAGAACAATACTACCACGGGAAGTCGATTCGAATTGGACAATCTGATCCATGAGCTGATTTTCAGGTCTTTTGCCACGCGAAGACATCAAAGCGATGCTTCGCCAAAACGGCGAGTTTCTCGTGCGAACCACCGAACCGATCGCTGGTCAGCCACGAGCTTACGTTCTGTCGGTCATGGTGTACCCGGAAAAAGAGGATCTAGGCGTGAGTTTAAAACACCACAGAAGGTTGAAGATCGACGTCATTTTTAGATCAAGCACTTTGTGATTCAACGTACTGCCCAAGGAAAGTTTATGATTGAGCGCTACGCGTTCGACACTATCCCCGAGATGATCGCGCACCACATGGGCAAACGTGAATCAATCAGCAAAACGGCCGAGGTTCTTTTACGCATTCCGGTACTCCGCAAATCCTGGGAGCTACAGCACGAAAATGTTGAAGCCACAAAGAAGTTGGGAGAAGGAGCTTTCGGAGAAGTGCACAAAGGCAAATTGCGACTCGCAAACGGAACGAAAGTCGACGTGGCCATTAAAATGGCAAAATTGGAGGTCTTGACCAAAGACCAGATCAAGGAAATCATGCGTGAGGTTGATTACTGAGTACTGAAACCCGATGCTACTGATCGTTTTCAGGCTCGTCTTATGCGCAACTTCGACCATCCGAACGTCGTTAAATTTTACGGTGTTGGAGCGGGACAAGAGCCGTTGCTGCTGGTCATGGAGTTGGTCGATGGTGGCGCGTTGGATACGTACTTGCAAAAGGAAGAACAATCACCTCAAAAGAAAGTTGAAATGTGCATCGGTGCCGCGTGGGGTTTGGAGTACTTGCACATGAAAAATTGTTTGCACCGCGATATTGCTGCTCGCAATTGCTTGGTGAGTTCAAGTGAAAGGAATGAAAATCGTGTTTTCAGTACGGCGACAAAGTCAAGATCAGTGACTTTGGATTGACTCGCGAAGGTACGAGCTATCAAATGGATCCTCGTCGTCGTGTTCCAATTCGTTGGTAAATGAAGAAATACAACAGCAACAAATCATCTTTCAGGCTTGCTCCGGAGACGTTGCGAACGGCGATCTACACGCAGAAAACGGACGTCTTCAGTTATGGCATTTTGTAAGTTCAGTCGAAATTATTGAACTTTGTTAATATTTCAGATGTTGGGAGATATTCGCAAACGGTGTTGAACCCTACGTTGGAATGACCGTCGCTGAAGTCGTTGTCAAGGTAAGAGATCATCAGTTCCAAATTTGGGGTTTCCTTTCAGGTCAAGGAAGGATATCGTCTGTCATTCGGCGATGGAACTCCGGTCGACATCGCGGTTATGGCGCACACTAAATGTTGGAACGACAACCCGAACGATCGCTGGTCGATGGCGGACATCACGCAGAATTTGGAGCGTTTGACTGGACTTCCACGTCCACAAGCTGGTCAACAGCAAGTTTCTTCTCAACCAACTCCAATGATGCCTCAAGCTCCAGCTGTCATGTCCAGTCCAGTTCACGTTCCTATTTCAATGTCGTCAACCAACACAAATCGTTCGAAGAAGAAAAAAGACAAGCCGCGCTCGAAGAAAACTGCCCAAAATTAATTTGCCACTGATACACTGTCTCTTTGCTTTTGCAAATAAAAATCAAATGTGTGTCTATTGAACGCAAAAGTTGCCATCAAGAGAAGCATCACATGTTCACGATGAATTTTTTATAACAGTCAAGAAGAATCAGCAAATGTACAGACACGACGAACGAAATGTTAATTCCATTCCTAGAATTTGCATATTCGCAGAGCAAATCACAGTCAAACACATTTCCGTCATTTGTGTGTTTCTGTTCTGTGAGTCCTGGTGTTTTCTGTTCTTGATCCGCTGCAATGAGTTCGTACTTCTCGACCACTCCATCGTACTTCTACACTCATCACGTTGTCAGCTCGCCAGTTATGACCGCCGAAGAGAAGTCGTCGGTCGAGTTGCCGGTTGAGCCGGTAGTTGTCGTAAGTTTTGCTTCTGTTCCTGTTATAATTGTGTGTTTCAGGAGCCCTCGAAACTCGTGCAAGTTGTTGAGCCAAAACAGTTGGTCCAGAAAGCGGTCGTTCCGAAACAATCCGTAAGCTTGTAACTGCAGTCTTCTGATCATTGCGATTTTAGAACACTTGGGCTGATTCGTTCTATGCGACTGCCGATTTTGCAACTTCCACTGCTCGTCCGTTGGGTTTCGAAGGCGATAGACCAATTGCTCCGGCCATCGACATTCAAAAGATGCGCGATGAGATGATCGAAAAGGCGAATCGTGCACGAGCCCAATACGACGAGATCATGGCAAATTTGAAGGAATTGGAAATGAAGATAAATGGAAAGCAAAAGACTGTTCATTTCGAGGAGAAGCTTGAAGATGAAAAGTCAGAAGTCGAAGAGAAGCTGAGCGTTCAACCAGTCGTCAATCAAGCGGTAAGTTTGAGTGTGGAGTCTAAACTTCAGTTTGTAGGCGAGTGTGTACTTCGGTCTGCCCAACGACTGTGTCCACTTCTACAACCGTCAACCGGAGTATCATCACGCTCCTCAGGCGACCAAGAACTGTGATTATCCTCTGAATCCAATGCCTAATTGTTGCTTTAGACGATTTTGTCGAAGCAAAGATCTGTGAATCGACTGTAACTGCTACCGATTTCGAGGATCAAGAAGCTCCGCCGAACACTCCGATCTGCTACGATTCGTCGACTTCGGTTTATCACTTCGACTCGTTGCGTGACCAATACAACGCTTACGAGAATGTTCAATTCTAAGCTTATTGTTGTTGTTGTTGTGTTTTGTGAATATAACTTAAGTTACTTGGAACGTGTTTTAGAAGCAACTATAAAAGTAGCTGTCATTTGAACTGATTGACTGAATAGTGATAACTGCAGTTGACGAGCCTTAAATTTACATAATCTGACGTGAACTTCAAAGAGCAAAAGAAATTCATTGGTTGCTGGTCTCGTCAAAATCCGGTCGGTTTGATTCTGTTCGCTGGAAATGTGGGAATACGTTGCGCTTACTTTGCTTCTTATCTTCGTTGCCTACGAAGTCGACAAATCGGTACCTACAAATCACCAGCGAAACAACTGATCGGTTTCAGCGCAAAGCCCGTGGTGAATCGGGAATACCGCTTTTGGGTTACATCTTTGACTCCGTTAGTTTCAACGTTCGTGAAGAGATCGATGGCGAGGATTTGAGCAAAAGTTCGGACAAAAAGAAGAGCAAGAAACATAAACGCCACAGTCGCAGGAATAGAAGCAGCAGCAATAGGGTAAGTTCTCGAAGTTGTCTGTCAACGTGATTTTAGAAGAAACATCATCATCACCGCAAAAGTAAAGCGAATAAAAGCGAAGATGGTGAAATGATTGCGGCTAGTTCAGCGGCCTTGGACTCGAAAAATTAAATCCAATATTTCGATAGAAACAAATAAAATCAAGATGTGATGTATACTGCCAAATTGTGCTTTTTTATGCGATCTTGACTCACTTCTCTTTAATTGATCAACTAGATGGTTTCAAAGAGTTTATCTCTGTGAATCAAGTGGATGAAAGAAAATTAGTGGAATTGATGACCAGTAGAAACCTCGAGATGGTTGAACGACACGCAAAAGATAAAGTAATTTTTGCCGGTGGTTCGACATCGTGACTTCGTCATCGGGTTGTTCCTGAAAACACTTAAAAGTTCCAAGCATTGAGTTTCATAACTAACGTAAACGTTCATTTCGAGTCCTTCAATCGGGGTTTGCATCGACAACGCAACGATTATCTGACTTTAATATTCAAGTGTAGTCGACTTTTGGCTCAATTCCGAACTCTTTCAAAAAATAGGCAATTTGGCTTATGAAACCGACTCATCATGCTCTGTAATTCAAATAGACCGGTGTGCAATGAAAATGGATGTCCATAGCTCGTGTATTGCTCTTGAAGTTTGTCAGTCAATATGAATGCCACTATTTTTGTTGCAAACCAGTAGCAGTGATGCTCGAATTGCCAATGCCTTCATAACATTTACAGTGAGCGTGCAGTTCTGTCCGATTGTTGATTTTAGTTTTGCTCTTTCAAACTCCAACGTGCCATTCAATCGAACCCACTTTGCAGCTAATGATGAAGCAGCTTTCACCATAATACCTGGTTCGTTTCCGAAGAAGTAGACGATCGTGGTGGTGTTCAAACAGTTGTGCATGAAACAGTGCGCTCATTGATCAGCGTCATAAATGGAAGCCAATTAAACACATTTGTATTCAAAAATGTCTAGAACAGATCGTGAATTTCAAGATTGCAATTTAGAACAATTAAAACATCGAAGACGTCAAGAAGCAAATTCGATAGCAGAAGCAAACTGGTTGACATAAACAACTAGAAAAGCTTTCTTTTTTTCGTTATTGTGGTAAATTTTGTAATACCGAATATAAGTTATTTCGGCCAGTTTAATCTATAAATTGTTAGCTTTGCTTTCACACAATGGCTTTTGTGTAGATGTAGACTACCAATGTTATTTTTTGGGTAATCGAGTTTGTGACCAATCTCGAAAGCAAAGAATGCTGTCGAAGCACAAAGTACGTGGGATAGGCAGAGAAGCATCGATCTTTAAAGTCAAAAGCGTCCTTTGGCTTGCAGTAATCCAGGCGGACAAACAGCGGATTGGGTGTCGCCTAACCACCCGTTTGTCCACTCGACACAACCAAAAGTGGTGTTTTTGGGTTCGATCACTTGGTCAACGACAGTCGATCCGCGAAGTTGTTGAGTTTTATTTTATCCGTTTATTCCTTTAATTTGCAACTGAATTTGCGAACCAAGACAATAAATGAGTGTCTATTTGGGGGGTTTCGCTTTCCATCGATTTGTTCCATGTTTTTTGAAGTCGTTTTCGTATCGTCTTGCCATAGGTCCAAGCGCCAAGTCGTTTTGGTGCGGGAATCCATTGAGCAATCGGAGATCCCATCGGTCTTCATTTTGTCGATTCATCATCTTTTCCGTATCTCCACTTTCGTCTTCTAGTGGCGATCACAACATCATTAAATGGTTGGTGCCGGATTCATTCTCGTGACTTGTGATCGACCGATTTTTGGCCAGTGAACTTAATGTTGAGTATTTTTCGTTCAATTTTTTTTGCATCTTCTGAGTTATAAAACAGAGACGGAAGGACGACCATATTAAAGTATCTTCGTTTGTGTTTCGTTGGCACTTGTCGGTTGTTCAGGAACTCGCGGTTTCTGGCAGTTTGGTGCCATTTTGGGCCAAGGGCTTCTTCCACTTCTCTTCTCCATCGGTAGGGTGGTCGTCCGAGAGGTCGTTTCAGGTTGTAAGGCCACGAGAACGTCGTTCTTGTGGTCCACCTGTTGTCCTGCCGTCTTGCTATGTGTCCGGCCCATCGGAGCTTTCGTTGGCGAGCGTCTTGGGCGGCGTCTCTGAACTTGATCTTGTTTCTGTTGATGCGAAGCCCGACCTTTTCGCTTGCGTCGTTCAGTTGCTGTAGCATGGAAGCGGCTTCTTCGGCGGTGTTCGCGAAGATGATGATGTCGTCGGCAAATCGTAAGTGACTCAGGCGTTCTCCATCGATGATGATGCGGTTATCCTCCCAGTCAAGTGTCCTGAAGACGTCTTCCAGAGCGACGGTGAAGAGCTTCGGCGATATGGTGTCATCTTGACGTACTCCTCGACCGACTGGGACGTTGATGGGATTGTAGAACAGTTCGATAGTGGTGCTGCAGCCGGTGTTGATGTTGTGGAGCGTCCGTGCGTACTTGCTGTCCACTCCTTGGTTGATCAGCGCGTTGGTGACTGCGTCAATCTCGATGAAGTCGAAGGCCTTCTCGTAACCGACGAAGACCATGCATACGGACATCTTGAACTCGCGAGCGCGCTTCAACACTTGGTTGACGGCTTGGAGATGGTCGGTTGTGGAGTAGCCTCTCCTGAAGCCCGCTTGCTCCCTCGGCTGTTGCTCGTCTAGTTGCTTGGTGATCCTGTTGAGAATTACCTTGGTGAAGACTTTGTAGAGAATGGGCGTGAGGGCAATTGGGCGGTAATTCTTCAGGTCTTCGCGGTCCCCTTTCTTAGGGATGATGACGGTTCTCGACGTTTTCCATCCGGTGGGGACGTCTTCCTCGCGCAAGCATTGGTCGAAAACTGCCGCTATCGTCTTGAAGAGCTCGTAGGTTCCCGCTTTCGGGATTTCGTTAGTGATTCCATTGGGTCCCGGCGCTTTGTCGTTTTTGGATCTTCGGATTGCCGCCTCGACTTCGGACGGTAGAATCGGAGGGACTTCCATTGGCGGCCTATGATCTCGTATCAGCGGCACCTGTCGCTTTGGGGCGAACAAGGTGCTGTAGAATTTAAGACATCGGTTCTCCATGTCAATCCTCTTTATTAGTCGTTCTCCGCCCTCGTCCTTGAGTGCCCTCATGGTCGCCGTCTGTTGCTGAAGCTGCCTCTTGCACTTCTTCAAACTGCGCCTCTTCTCCGCGGCGTCCAGGAGTCGCCTCATTCGGAACGCTTGGTGATCTTGCCATCTGCAATGTAATGATAAAAAGCAATAGGGAAAGACTGTCGCGTTGCCTAACTCTCCGTTGTGTGTTGAATGGTGCCGATGAGTTACCAATCATCACTGAGGAAGTTCCAATTGCGTACAGATGTTGAATCATACAAATTGTTAGTCCATCAACTCCGAATTGCTCCAGCGCTGTCCAAATTACCGTGTGACTGATCGTGTCAAAGGCTTTTGTTGAGTTGATATCTCATCATTTTCTGTTAACTTCTTTGCGTTCAGTTCGTGTTCGAATCCTGTGAATAAGTATTAACTATTATAGATTTTTCCCAACAATGGCAGCATATGGTGGTTTGACCGAAAACAGCACCTTCTCGCGATCAGAACGTAGTTTGGTTAGCGCACTTGATAGCATGGGAGCCGCTTATATGTGCAACACTCATGGCACTGAAGATCGTTTTGTTATCGTCTTTGAATCCGACAGGCGAATAAACTGGATTGTCGACACCTTCAATGACACCAAAAAGTATTTGAGATTCTAATCTTTTGATCATTTGATTTTTAGAGAAATCCACGTTGATTTTTCTGCCATCGGAGAACAAAACAAGCCGGATGGTTGCGGATTAGAAACACTGTACTTCATTGACAGTTCAACAGTCTGCGGAATCGTGTTCACCGGCACATATAGCCGAAGATATTGGTTCAACGGCAAATTCGACATGGATTTTGTTTTGCGCATCAACACCATCAATTATTTGGGAGAACTTCACTTCACTCTCAACACTCGCGCACAACCAACGACTTTAAACGCCCATTCGATCCACCATTTGTACTCCCACACCGTCGATTTGGCTAATGGGAACCTTTCCGAATTGAAGGTTACCAACATGCCCTACGATCTTTGGTCGCCCACAGTTCGCGATGGTAAATTATTTGGTTTTCCAGTTGATGAAAAAACCATCGTCAACACAAAAACGTTGTACGAAATTTCCTTGATTGACGCATCGAAAACTGAGCACGAAGTCAAGGAGGAGATCAATGTAGAAATCAGAAATAGTTTGGTAATTTTCGCATCTGTTACTTAGTTATACTCTGTTTTACAGGTTCCTTCTTTGTGGACTAATACCAAACTTCTGACGAGGATCTTTGATCGAAACACCTATGTTTCGACTGTTGTGAAGTTCGACATTTCACAGATGAAATGGGAGAAGACAACGATTGAGGTGGAAGGCCGAATAGAATCAATGACCTTAAACGATGGTTTGCTCATCGTCTACGCGTTCAATTGGAAGAACGAATTGGAGCCATTTGGATATGATGCTAGGGAAATGGAATTTCGCCAAGTTATCTACCGTTTCCAATATGAGTAAGTTGATGAGAAGCTTCGAATATCAAGGTGTTGTTTTAGGGCCGTAGATTCGTTGGCCAATATGATGTGGTTATCAATGCAACGTCATTCGGTCCAGAATCCGAATTTTCATGAGGGCTTCCTATCCCAAGTCCCGAAGAACTACCGACTTCGACCATTGTGGGACAGCAGGAAGAATGACTAATCTTGTCCGCTCGTTAATCCGAAATAGCCGTTTTCTTGAAAAATGTTTTACCGAAAGTCACAAATATTGTAATCAATTGTTTTAACAGTAAAACTTTCATCTTTTTTTATTAAGATTAATGTCAGAATGTTTTGTTCTTTGTAGTATTTTGTCTTCAGATACAAAGCTTGTTGTTTCTTATGTGTTTCTTCAATAAAGTAATCCAGAAATTCCTTCAAGAGTGAACTGTCGAAATAACAGTAGTTTTGTTTTACGGAAGCTCATTTCCCATGCACTTTCATTTTTTGCAATCGTTGTTTCTACGATTGCCAACAACATCTCAATCCAAGCCGATGCGAATAATTCGGTTCGTTTGGGTTCAAATTGTTACAAATAACTGTCTGTTTCATATTAAAAAAGAATGAATCACAGGTGCTATTAAACAGTCAACCAACTCAACTTTTGAATTCATTCGTTACTCCACTACAATTCTGAAGAAATAACCGATTCGTTTTCAATGGAAATCTAGCTTATTGGTAAAACAAGTACAAGTTCGAATACGCGAAATACAATAATTGGGAAATGACTGATAAAAGAGGGTCCAACTGTTGACTAGTCCCCAATCAGCAATCGGACCTTCGTTTTTAGTCCAACTGCTGACTCGTCGTGAAAGTCAACAATCGGACTAAAGTCTGTATGTAGCGGGTACAATAATGAAATGGACGAAAACAGATTCATCCGATCAAAGGGTAGTCTCAACAGATCGCAGTGTAAAGACTGCTCTGCTGCTTACAACCCCTTGACCAGTAGTCAAGTCGTATTCAAGCGATCTTGCACCCCGACATTACACCACACAAAGTCGTATGGAATCGACAACCAAGCGGTAGTTAAACCACGAGGCAAGGTCAACTATGGGGTTTGAGCTACGCCGCACGCGAGTGCAACGCATAAGAGTACCGCCCGACACCGGGGCACGAGAGTATTGTCAACCTGACTAGACGGGCTTCCAACTTAGAGGCATTCAGTTGTAATCCCCCAGATGGTAGCGTCGCACCAGCGTCCGATCGGACGAGCGCATAAACCAATTGTCTGAACCTGCTGTTCCTCTCGTACTAAGCAGGATTACTATTGCAACAACGAATTCGACAGTAGGATAAAACTAACCTGTCTCACGACGGTCTAAACCCAGCTCACGTTCCCTATTAGTGGGTGAACAATCCAACGCTTTGCGCATTCTGCTACGCAATGATAGGAAGAGCCGACATCGAAGGATCAAAAAGCAACGTCGCTATGGACGCTTGGCTGCCACAAGCCAGTTATCCCTGTGGTAACTTTTCTGACACCTCTTGCTGTAAACTTTACAAATCAAAAGGATCGATAGGCCACGCTTTCGCGGTCTGTATTCGTACTGGAAATCAAGATCAAGTAAGCTTTTGTCCTTTTACTCTACGTAAGGTTTCCGTCCTTACTGAGCTTACCTTAGGACACCTACGTTACTGTTTGACTGGGGCGGTACATCTATCAAACTCCCCGCCTGACACTGTCTTCGGCGCGGGTCGTCCGTTCGCACGAACTTAACACCAAACACAAGCACACCGCGAAGGCGTGCGTTTCCCGTCTAACCGAATAAGTAAGGAAACGATGAAAGTAGTGGTATTTCATTGGCGTGCCGAAACACTCCCACTTATGCTACACCATGCATGATTCTTCACAAAGTCAGACTAGAGTCAAGCTCAACAGGGTCTTCTTTCCCCGCTGTCTTTGCCAAGCCCGTTCCCTTGGCTGTGGTTTCGCTAGATAGTAGTTAGGGACAGTGGGAATCTCGTTAATCCATTCGTGCGCGTCACGTAGGGTGGTAGGGGCGTCACCGCCCCCGCCCACAAGGGCTTTCTGCTGCAATCTGGTCTTACACCACTACCAGCTTTACGCAGAAACAAGTTGCCACAATTAGCATCTTGCCAAGCTTAGCTTGGGCCACGCGGTCTATGTATGCAAGCATACGACCACGAACCCCGACCCCGCAATGGTATAGGATAGCGCTCTTCACGCGGTCTTCGGATCACTATAGACCTCCTACACCGGGACGTGAACGAGTGCCGTGGCCGACTCATGCCAACGACACTAAAATTGCCTATGAAGCAGGGTGGTTCCATACTCCAGTCTCGGGCAAGTAAAGAAAACCGGTCTACCGAGGGATTACCGATTGTTAATGAACGCAATTTATCAGGTTACACGATTCCCAAATGAGCCGACAGGATTCTGTGCGTACCGAGGACCGCAGCCCGTTGCATCCGTTCAGTCAGTTCCGCCAAGACCGATCTGGGGATAGGCAATTGCGCTAGATATCCGAGGAATCCAACACTCACCTCCCCCATACAGCCTACCACCAGCGGGACGACACGTGCCGTATGGCCCGGGTTTGTGCTCTCCCAGTCGGTCAGAAGGTTGTCGCCAGCTGGCAGCACTCCTTCCGTCTCGTCCGGGAGCCCCGAGTTAACGGCATACTTTTCGTACTTGCGGCGCTCCAATCTTCCAATGCCCTGGCGTGATAGAGCCCACGTAATTCCGATTTCCACAAACCAAGCCTCCTTCCGGGTCTTATCCCACAGAAAGATATCTGGTCGGTTGTGTCGATGCGACCTTGTAGTCGTAATAATATAGTCCCAATATAACATGGAACCATCCGAGCGTTCTTGGGTCGGCGGAATACCCTCCCGGAAGTGGCGGGTTGGAAACCCATTCCACTTCGAGAGCTCGTAAAGAACCGCACGAGCCACGCTATTATGTCTTTGCACCATCTGCGTTGTACGCCACGCGGGACATACCGCTACGATGTGTGCGACAGATTCCATCCGTTGTTCCGGTGTCGTGGATACGCTAAAGCACCGACGCCTGCACCATTGGGCCGCGTCGATTCGGCGTTTCTCTCCCGGAAGCGAACGTACAGTTAAACCAACGCCGTCTTGAGCAGCGATGATGTTTCTTGCGGCTTCCTTGGAAATGGCACCGTTTCTCAACCAGAGGAAGGAATTGGTCCAATCAATGTCCGGAGTCGCATTCATTTTCTGCTTTCCCAGAGTCTCGCCCCATTCGGCTAAACTCCTTTCCACACGTGATTTTTCAATCACCCGCACGATTGCTCGCGCGGCCAGAGTCGGGTTCGTATGCACACTACCGCCGACTTCTACACTTTTCGTTTGCTTCGCGAATGCATGCACGCGTTCCTCGAAGTAACGGGCCTCTACAGGATACGAGTCGGCCACTCTGTTGTAGTCCCGAAGGATCGTACGAGTGCGGCCCTCAATCAACCGGAAGCGCTCAAGTGTGTAATGTAAATCTCCCCGAAGGTTGAGATATGCGTAAGTGTAGACTATGGCATCTTCCAGCACCGCTACACATGATTTCAGACCTAGCCCTCCGGAACCCACCGGCGCATACAGTCTCGCAACAGGACTGGGGAAAAAGCGTACTTTACCCTGCCATAAGCTCTTGCGAATCTTTAGGTCGAGGCGTTCCGCTTGTGCGAGCACGGAGCTGCAACTCCCTCCTGAGGCTAATTCGTTCATATAAATGAAACGTAGCTTCGCCATCACTGTTGTATTAATAGCCGTTATGGTTTGACGAAAGGTCAACGGGAGTGACAGAATGGTATCCAATTTACCCTTAATGTCTTCCTTGGCTCTTTCCCACAATGCGGCTGTTCGTGTGGTCGAGCTTTGCTCGATCCCCAAATACTTATACCGGCCATCTTCCTCCATCACGGGAATGGCATCAGGCACCTGAACTGAAGAGCTGACCTCACCTTCCAAGATGTGGAGCTGCGCGCATTTCTGCTTATTCAGTTTTAAACCGATCGCTTGGGCCTCTCTTTCAAGGCACGACAGCATTCGGTGTAAAGAAGCCGGATCTGGGGCGTACAACTTAATGTCGTCCATATACGCCAACAGTTTTGTTGACTCTTTGATCCAACGGCATCCGACACTCTGTTTCTTGAGTATGTCGATCAGGGGCGTGGTAGCCAAGCAGAACAACAACGGCGACAGGATGTCACCTTGTAGTATGCCGTTCCGCACATCGAGCCACCTGCTCCGTAAAATTCTTCCATTCTTCGCTCGAGTCTCAAACCGCACCGACCAGTGCTTCATAAGACGAGCGATGGCCATTCTCACGGGTTCCGGGACCCCGAATGCCCGTAAGAGCCAACGAATAAAAACGTGTGACACCGAATCGAAAGCTTTCGAAAAGTCAATCCACGCCACCGAGAGGTTACGCTTGTTGACTACGGCATCGGTGCAAATGCTAGTGTCAATCAGATGTGCTTGCGTACAGCCCCAAAGGCCTTTCTGCATAGCCAACTGTTCGATTGGCAGGGCATCTCGTAACCACTTTGTTATCCAGTTGGTGAGTAACCCTGTTGCCAACTTGTAGCATGTATTTAGGCAACAAATCGTTCTGAAGTCGCCGGGCGCTTTCGTTTTGCCGCCTTTATGCAGTAAAATAGCTCTACCTCGAGGGAACCACGAGGGAACCTCGCACCGCATGATCATACTTCTGTAGACCCACTGGAACAATCGTAGATTGCCAGCCTTTAACCTGGCCCACCAGAAGCCATGAATTTGATCGGGACCAGGAGCTTTCCATGGCTTGGCCTTTCGGCACACTGCCTCCCATGCATCCCATTCAACCGATTCATTCCGTACTTGCATTTCGCGTTCCGGGATACTTTGGGACCATTGGCTTAAAGCTTCGGAATTGGCAAATGTGCCAGTCTTCCCAATGATTCCTTTCCAATAATCAAACACCTTGTCCACAGGAGCCTCTGATAGTACCGAAGTACGAAGGGCTGCGGACAGAGGCTTCCGCCTCGTTTTTCGGCGTTCTGCGTCTTCTTTGTCCTGTCGCAATCGTTTTTGTACAATCGCTAGACGCAATGTTAAATGGTGTCTCAAGGCCGTAAGCGTAGCTTTCGTCCGACACTGATGCGGATACGCCGCCTTCAGAGATGTCAACCGTCGCCGTTCTTGTGCAGTCGGGGTTCGGGCCATTCTTCTTCTAGCAATTTCCACATCCACCCACGCTATGTGAGTCATTAAAGTCTTTCGTCTGTCCTCTGCCTCATTCCGTTTGGTACACGCTTTCTCGGTCTGGCCTTTAACCGACAGGGAGGTAAAGTGGCCGATCGTGGCAGCGATTGAGTAGACTAAGGCATCAAGATCGAAAATGAATTTCCTACCGGGCATTGTGGTTGGAAGACGTTGCTGAATATACGCGTCGCCCCACAAAATCATTTCCGGTGGAATGGCTTTCAGCTTCCGCAAGGGTTGCCGTTCGCTGGTACGGTGCGTGCGCGAGACACGCTCAGACAGGTACTTCTCAAAGTCTTGCCGGCGTACGTCGATGCGTTTCCCGGTTCCATCTGTACCGTAAAGTGTAACCGAACTGGGCAGTGCCGGTCCGATAATAGCCGCCGTGGTTTCTATTGTTTCCCTCGTGTCCATCTGCTCTGGTTGCTCCGCGACCACGGTTGGCGCCCTTTGAGCTGGACTTTCTTCGACTTCCTCCCGCTCATGCACGGCTGGAGTCGTCGGTTGAAACGGCTTATAATAACGCCTGTGGAGAACGGCAAAACGTTCTTTCAGCGCTGATTGGGTTCTTTGTCTTCGGTCGGGTCTCTCCATGCCCGGAGTCTGACCCGTCCACAACCCAAAAATAGTAGCCCAGTCTATCTCCTCGGCTGTGTTAGCCTGAACTGACCGAACCAATAACGCGTCGTCTTTAACAGTCCAATAGCTCGAGTGCTTTGGATCAGCGACTTCGCGTGTAGTAAGACCTTCCCATCCGGGTATCGGTTCTATAACTTCGGCTGCCTCTACAGGCGCCCTCTGGCGGATTCGAGAGACTCGCATTTTCAAGGTTGACCGGGACTGCAAGGTACTCGGCTCGCCTCGCGTTCGCTTTGCTCTCAATTCATCTTCCACCAAATCCCATGCGGTTTGCTGTCGTGAGTTAAGTTTGCTATTACATAACTCTAGCAGTGCCGCGTCATCAATTTCAGTCAGTGACTGCGATACATGCACGTTCGCTGTCACATCCTTCTGTTGGCGTTTGAGTAGACCATATCGCCGCTTGAGTGTGTCCGTAGTGCGCTCGACCGAGCTAACACTCCCATCACTTCTCAGGGCATTCCAGGCACTAAGTACTTGGTTGTTGTTAGCAGCCCACCGAACCATTCCACCTTTTGTGAAACGTGCGCAGGTTACTAGCAACATTTGGTCATCAGCCTCCGTCCATGTGGAGCGGCTCCCGAGGGCCATGCTTCCGGATGTTGGCGTAAAGCCATTCGTACTGCCCGTAGGGTTCCGATCGGCTGTTTGCAGACTTTCGTCCACTTGATTTTGTGGGGGCAGCAAGCCACCGTCCACGTTACAATCCGGCTGAGTATTAACGGTCGATGCCGTGGTTCCACTCGCACCAGAAGGTCCAGGTTCACCTATCTCTTCAAGGCCTAACGTTTGACCTCGGAGTTCAAGTGCAGAATTGATACCGGAGATAGGTGCGGCCGAAGCCACCGGGTCGGTACCAATTGATCCACTCTCACCCCCAATGTTGTTGTTTTTAATAGTTCAGGTTTTAGGCCCCCACACTAGCGGGTTATCAGCCCACTAGCTCGGCACAAAGTTGGATGTGATAAGCTCACATACCTTGAAGCTTCAAGTAGCCCTGCGGAGCCCCGGCTGCCATAGAGGGGAAATCCTTCCCATTTGACACCTTACGCAACATTTCTGTTGGTGGACTCAACTGCTGGGATTACCATGCAGGAGATGTCTCGCGATCGCAAGTTTTATCCTACAACCAGTCTCGGGGTTTTGCTTTGATGGGCTGCCCTTTCGACTATTTCACGTAGTCCCGACACCTATCCCAAGGGTATGGCGTTAAATCGGTGGACTATAGAAAGACCGGGGCGAATTTCGTCAGAAACTCAAGCCCTCTTCAGCCAGCCACGTCTCCAGAGACCTCTGGTCAACACAGCCCGGCGAGGCCATAGATACAATTTTTGAAACGCCTTTTATGCAAAGAAAATCCAAACCGCCGTAGCGATTCAGTATTCACTCCACACAAAGCGGAAGGCTATCACTAACACATCTAAGTATTCCTATCTTTCAAGGCCGGTTAAGATGCGTATACGGCAGAGAACAAGCAAGATCTACGATCCAATCTCTCAGGACACTCGAGATCTTGCAGCCCAGAGTAGACCAAACACATCCGCAACCTTTTCAGATTTTAGAGCATGCTCAATCCCCTCTGTCGCAGCTTTCGACTCTTTTCCCGGGACCCCGGGGTGAAGTGTCGTGCTAATCCTCCGCATGGGCCAGATACTCTTGCACTATCTCAGTCTTGCGTGCCGCTAGAACACAAGGGTCTGAGACAGTATCTGTGCTAGCTCGTCGTCTCCAGATGTCCGCGCGCCTAGCGACAACACGCGTCCACCCTTCAACAAGTTACTAGCATTAAGCCGTACACCCCGACACCTCACACATGCACGTGCTTGACATCAGAATGCATCGAAGTTCCACTCGTCCACTCAGAGAGTCTTTGGCCAGAGCAGAAAATCCCTAGTCGACTGACAGTCTTAGGGAAAGCACCTCACGGTGCCCATGTCAGTTCGCATTTCTACATACCGACAACATCTATAGAGCGAGAGCACACAGCCTAAGCTTTTGTGTAGAAACCACTTCGCTTTGTCGGCTACAGGGGATCCGCCGATCTCTGTGCCGAGTAGTACCGATCTTGTCCTCCTTTCGGAGCAACCGTCCCGGCACCACATCAAAAAACAATGGTTCCCCCCAGCTTAACCCAAACTTTCAGAGCATTCGCATGAGGTTTCCCATCGTTAAGAGGCTACGACCACCTCACGGCGATCGACCTGTTTTACCAGGTTAACTTCGGTCCACAGACAAGGGGCACGGCATTACACCACGCAAGATCACACTGTCCGTGTCTGAGCAACCGTTAAGGTCGCTTCCTAAGAGGCTAAGACCACCTCACGGCGATCGACCTGTTTTACCAGGTTAACTTCGGTCAACGGACAAGGGGCACGGCATTACACCACGCAGGATCACACTGTCCGTGTCTGAGCAACCGTTAAGGTCGCTTCCTAAGAGGCTAGTTGCCACCCCATGGTGACTGACCCTGTTTCAGGGCATTTACTGGCCACAAACGAGAGTTTACACATGCAAATACACTCCGTTCGTGAGCCAGTCTTCGTCGACGGGTTTCAGTCGTCGCCGGTTTCATGCGATTCCCTCGTTGTCCCTTTCGAGACACCAAACTCCAGCATATCCCTGATAAGCTCACCGATACTTGTGCTGGTATGGTCCAGCCGGCTTCGCTCTCTCCTTGTACACTCAGGTTTTCACCCGAGACCATAACAGTACAAGGAGGTTTGTCGGTTCTTAGCCGGCAGCAGAACATTATCCACTACCGTTTCCACTGCTAACCACGAGGAGGTGACCGATATCTAGCAGTCTCGTGCGCGTCACCGCGCTGGGGGCTGAGCGAAACTAGTCACTCACTTTCTTTAATCTGCTTCTCTACACTTAGGGGCGCTACTCCTTAAGTGTCAACTCCACAGACTTGGCATCTGAGGCGATGCTCGTGTTTTTACCCCTGTGCCTTTTCCGGGTTGAACCCGGTGCACCCTGATCACAACCATCTATTTCTTGGAGTTCAGCTTATTCTTATGTACCGACTACAGAATTCTTCAACCTTTCAGAGCGAGGTGCGCCTTGATAAGACGATGTGTGCCTTCGACCGCTGATCGTTGCAATCTCTCAAGCACTCGGCGACCCGACGCTCTCGGAATTCCCGCATCCTCCAAGTCTCCTAAGATTCTTGGCAATACTTCCCCACACCCCCCTATAATGATGGGCACAACCTTCACGCCGGCTGGAAAGTCAGGTTTACACCCTTCTCCCAACGCAGCCATCAAGTTGAGTTCGTTATGTGGATAGGGGAGTGCTTCGGGGTCATCCTTAAGCATCGAATTCACCGCATACTTTTGAAACTTCAATTCCGTGGCTTCCCGCAAGCAGGTAAACCATGGTACGCTAACTTCGATTACGGTTATGCACCCTTTTCGCTTATCGTACACTACAAAGTCTGGCCGATTGTGCAGCAACTTGTACCGTGTTGTTATCGGATGATCGTATAGAATGCGGACGCTCTTGTCTTCGGTCTCCACTACGCTATCGATTCGTTGGGTGTAGTGCACCAACGGCAAGCCATGGATTCTACACAGCTCCCAGTACAACGATCTGCAAACAGCGTTGTGACGGCTGATTACTACATTGCACCGGAACTTCTCGCAACCTGAGACCACATGCGGGACCGTCTCCACGGACTTTCCACAATGTCTGCATAGCTTCGACCTCGAGAGCGGATCAACAGCCCTAGTCCAAAGGCACTGTTCTTGAGCTGCGATCACATTCCTGTACACGACCTTCGACACTTGTCCTTTACAAGACCAGAGGAAACTGAGTTCTTGGTCAATCTCTTCACGGCAAGCTACTACACCCCCTCGTGTTAAACTCCGCCATCCGCTAAGCATATCCTCACGATAAACCTTATGCAAAGCTTTCTTAATCGCACGTGCGGCCTGAGTTGGGTGCGTGTACTCTGAACCGTCTACAACCACAACTCCGTCCTTCTCTGCTACTCGGTTGGTACAACTAAAGCGCCGAAGCACTACATCCATGTCTGCGTCAATGGTTCGTTTAGTTCGTTTCGCGAGCCGTTTGAATAGCGAGGATGCTAGTTTGAGATCGGGCCGGCACTTCACATAGCACCACCCGTAAGTGATACTATTGTAAAGCGCGAACTCTGCGGACTTTAGGCCTAAGCCACCATCCGCAGCTTCCAGATACATACGGTCCTTGGATGCCGCCTTGTATCTCGCCTTACTCTCAACCAGCCTCCGACGAATGAACTTATCGAACTCTTCAGCCTTTACGACAAGTGACTGGAACTTCCCCGTACCACATATAACGTTCATAAACATAAACGACGCAATAGGCATCACTGCCGTGTTGATATCGCTTACGGTCTGTCTGATCGAGCGATCGGCATCCAGCAAGACGTTCAACCGATCACTCATATGGCACTTGATACGCTCCCAAGCATCACTCTCGCTCACATGAATGCTTTGTTCAATTCCCAGATACTTGTAAACGCTACCCGCCGCTAATGGCCTGATACCGAGACAAGCTTCGTCCGTTCTTTGGCGCTCATTCGAAGCGATCGCGCATTTTTTCGGGTTCAACGCAAGTCCGATGTCAGATGCAATTTCTCGCACCTTAGTCAGCATTTGGTTTACTGCCTTGGTCGATCGAGCGTACAACTTGAGATCATCCATGTAAAATAAGTGGTTCAACCGAAGCTGCTCCCCTGTGTTACTACCATGGGATGTCTCTACCAGCGGAAATTCACTGTTCAAAACGTGCGAAATAGGGGCTACTGTCTCTTTCCAGACAAAATAGCAGCGGCGAAAGGGTATCGCCCTGCAGCACCCCATTCTGCACCTTCATCCTCTTACTTTGGTATGTTGTGTTGCCTTCACGAACCTCGTACCGGACTACCCACTTACTCATCAAAACCTTTAGCAAACGAGCAGTTTCTGGGGCCAATCCAACCATTCGCAACAGAGAACGGATATAACTGTGCGGGACGGAATCAAACGCCTTCGCGAAGTCAACCCAAGCAACTGCAATCTTGCTCTTTGCGGACCCTGACTTTGCAGCCAATTGGGCGTCCTTTATCAGACATCGGTCGAGGACTTGTGCATGCACGCACCCCCATAGACCTTTCCGCATTGCAAGCTGCTCTTTGGGCAAGATGTTCAGATCGGTAAGCTGTGCAGTGAGTTGATGTGCAATGTGACCCGTAACAAACTTGTACGACGAATTCAGGCAGGCGATCGGCCGGTAATTACCGGGATCAGAAGGGTCGCCTCCTTTCGAAAGCAACACCACTCTACCCTCAGTGAACCAACCGGGTATCCTAAGACGTCGTTGCTTCAGCTCGACAAACCAATCAAACAACCCTCTGCTAGCCGCGCCAACACGTTTCCATAAGACGTTCGGGATACCGTCAGGCCCGGTCGCCTTGTACGGACTCGCTTTGGCCATCACTTTCTTCCAGACAGCATACTGTGCTCCCAAGTCGCTAGTAGACACTTGTACCGACGGTACAAAGGATTGCTCCCATGAAGCCAGTGACGTACTCCATGTGAAGAGTTTCTTTTCACCGACAATCGGCTTCCAGAAAGCGCGAACTCGCTCGCAAGTCTGTGCGCCGTCATTCACCGACTCTTTGCCCTCTGAATTGGTTTTGATAGCAGTCAAGAGGGATCGAACCGATCGCCGACGGAGCATGCCTCTCGCTTCGGAGTCACGCCGTAACTTTACTCTTTCTATTAGCAACTTGAGTTGGCATTTCAACTGCTCCAGACGCTCCCGAAGGGCGCTGGTTTTCCGAATGTGGTAACGTCGGCGGATTTCCGCAAAATTCTTCCGTTGCCTGACAGTGGGTGGGCGCTGCGCCTTTTCGGCGTTGCAGTTCAGCAGTGAGGTATCCAATATATTTGCGTAGGTTCACCTCTTCCGCCTTCCGATCTCGATACCAGTCATGTCGCGCTTGCCTGGTTGGCTCAAACTTTCGCTTGAACCCTTCAGCAATCACATGACCGATAGCGTACAGGAGACAGTTGAGTCGCAGTAGATAACCTCGGTGGTGTGGTCTCAGCTTTAAGTACCGCATCACCATTCTGCTTGCCCACTCCCACGTTTCTTCTTCCACCGAAGGTGGGATTCTTAATGGCCGTCGGCTAGCAGGTGGGCTGTTCAATGCCCGTTCAAAAGCCTTAACAAACGCCTCTTCACGTTCGTCTCTGATCGCCCCGCCTATTTTGTGTCATCACAGGACCATAAGACCCGTTGGGGCTGGTGCCTTCTGACAAGCGAACATTTTTTTCGTCGTATTGGCCACTTTGCGTACCAGCTACGAAGCCTGTCATCCCGTTGGGGGGGCGGCCTCTACCTGTTGCTGCACGTCTTCGCTTACCGGGTCCATCGGAGCTACAACGCCTACAAACCCGCGGGGGTTGGCGTTTACACACTCCTCCGGACGCCCGGTTTCATTCGCTAGGGTTGAGGTTTCAACCATATCCAACACCTCTTCAATCTCTCCGTCAAGCAGGCCGTCAGGTAAGATTTCGAAAGAGCTGTTCAACTCCTGCGGTTCGGACACACGTCGGTTCAATGTGTTTTCAGGTAGTATTTCTACTTCCCCGATGTCCGCTGCCACAGTGCTCGCTTCTACTCTCAGACCGTCGTTCGGCAGTTCCATAATCGGTAGAAGTTCAGCCATCCGGGTTTGGTCGGGGTCTGGAAGGTTTTGACTTTTGACAGTCGCAAACCGAAGGCTGATCGCCTTCGCAGTTCTTGCTCCGATCCCGTAGTATTCAGTGACGCGTTTCCACACGTCATAGAAATCATTCCAAGTACCCTTACTGACATGAACATCGTAAATCGAACGAACATCCCAGAGGAGTCGTTCTTCCGCCTTACTCCAAAGTCTAGATGATGTGATCGCATTCCGAACCCCTGAAGGGCCGGTACCAGCCGGCTCCCCACTCGATGGCAATGCACTGCCTGCGTGAGCGGGATTCTCGCGGCGTCCATGCACGGACGGACCGCACCGGCGTCTATCACCACCCTCAAACGACCTTAAATTTATAGGCTTCATGAGTCGTGTGCGCAGACAGCAGACGGGTGGAGGGCGTCAAACACGCCGCTTGAGGTTCCAGTCCGCCGCAAGTCATACGCTTTATTCACCCCATGCCAGGCAACACGGTCCTGGCCACAGTTGGAAGAGTGAGGCGCTCTGTGTAAACCAACCGCTCCCGAAGGAGAACCTGAACTTAGCTCAACCCGGTAAACGGATCTAACCAGCGAGCACCACGTGGAGGTGTCAGGGTGGGATCGGTAAGAGAAGGGGTCTCTAATTCATCCAGTTAAGGACTAACCTTACCCACTTGCCCGCCACTCGTGCGCGTCACTAATTAGATGACGAGGCATTTGGCTACCTTAAGAGAGTCATAGTTACTCCCGCCGTTTACCCGCGCTTAATCAAATTTCCTTAATATAACATTCAGAGCACTGGGCAGAAATCAGAGACGGTCAACGTCTTTCGAAGACCATCCGTCTCCTCTGTTTTAATTAGACAGTCGGATTCCCCGAGTCCGTACCAGTTCTAGATACGCTCGTTAAGCGTCTACCGCAACTCGCCGACAACCGCGAAGCCGTCGGGAGCGAAGCCGAAGCCTTCCACCGTCGGACCACGCCACTAGCCCACGCGGTCTTGCGACCACGCAGTCACGGACGCATTCCAACGGCCTCACGCAACGACCCGATAGACCCGAGCTCTAGAGCCAATTCTTTTCCCAAAGTTACGAATCTAATTTGCCGACTTCCCTTATCTACATTATTCTATCAACTAGAGGCTGTTCACCTTGGAGACCTGCTGCGGATATTGGTACGAACGAGCGAGAAATTCATCGAGCCTCCCCTGCCTTTTCACGGACCACATGAAGCACTCGGAATGGCGCCGTAACCGCGCCACTCTACAACCCCAACAACCATATCTCCGGATGAACCGATTCCATGGTCACGCGAGTTTAAACCAGAAAAGAGATCTCTGGTCCGGGCCTCATGCAGCGTCGACAGGTTCGTTTGCGTTGCCGCGCTCGTCGCCGCCGAAGCGACGACATCTCCTCGTCTCGATGCGGGAATATTAACCCGCTTCCCTTTCGGCACACGCGACGCAATCCACAAGTGGAAGTTGAACGTCGCCACTTCAAAACCAGCCTTAGCCTGTGCCTTAGGATCGATTAACCCACGTACAATCACTGTGCACGCGGAACCCTTCTCCACTTCAGTCTTCAAGGATCTCACTTGAATATTTGCTACTACAACCAAGATCTGCACTCGTGACGGCTCCAGTCGAGCTCACGCTCCGCACCTTCGACGCCATCACGACAACCTTCCTACTCGTTGAGAGATTGGGCACCATCTCAAACAACGGCCGAGTATAGGTCCTCCGCTCCAGCGCCATCCATTTTCAGGGCTAGTTGCTTCGGCAGGTGGGTTGTTACACATTCCTTAGCGGTTTCCGACTTCCATGGCCACCGTCCTGCTGTCTATAGCAACCAACACCTTTTATGGGGTCTAATGAGCGGAGAGTCTGGCACCTTAACTCGGCGTTTGGTTAATCCCACATCGCCAGTTCTGCTTACCAAAAATGGCCCACTTGGAGCACATGCAATCAAAGTCGCGTGTTCAAATCGAGAAACACCGACATCATAACCATTTAGAGTATGAGAATAGTTTGAGAATAATACATCCCAATGACTCTAATCGTTCGCTTTACCGAGTATATCTGCTTCGATTGTGCACCAGCTATCCTGAGGGAAACTTCGGAAGGAACCAGCTACTAGATGGTTCGATTAGTCTTGCGCCCCTATACCCAAATCAGACGATCGATTTGCACGTCAGAACCGCTTCGGACTTCCACCAGAGTTTCCTCTGGCTTCATCCTGTTCGGGCATAGTTCACCATCTTTCGGGTCTCAAAGCGTACGCTCAACCTCCGCAACAGAACAAGTCCTAGTCACGGGGCGATGTTGCGCGCCGGACGTCGAAACGCCCAACGCTCACATCGTCGACATCCAATGTCTCACTTTCATTACGCCTTTGAGTTTCGCAGCTCAATGACTCGCGTACACCTTAAACTCCTTGGTCCGTGTTTCAAGACGGGTCGAATGGGTGACCGACTATACACCGAGTCGAGTGCCGGGGCAACGAACGCCGATCGTAGGCCGCGGAAACGGAAGACACATGTGCCATCCGCAACCACAACTCACAACCGACGCCCATCGCGAATTCACCCGCACTCCACAACATCGAGCCAACATCACCTGCTATCCGAACGCACAGGATTCTCGAGTCCGAAAACCCGAGTCCTCTATACGCCCTTCCGGCAGCGACATCGACCCACTCGGCGCACTCCGCACGCAAATGCATCCAACGAACACAAACAACAACACTCCTAGACAACCTTGCGGAATGTCGTCGAAGCGATTGCAGTGTCGCGGGATTGAATACGCACAAGATACGTCAGCTCCATTCGCTTCCATTATATCGGTTTCACGTTCTCTTGCACTCTCTTTTCAAAGTGCTTTTTCAACTTTCCCTCACGGTACTTGTTTGCTATCGGTCTCGTGGTCGTATTTAGCCTTAGGTGAAGTTTACCACCCGCTTTGGGCTGCGTTTCCAAACAACCCGACTCCCAGAGAAACGAATTCGTCGACGCCGTTCGGCCGTACTGGTGTGAAACCATCTGTGCAGCCGCTTTCCAGCGAAACTTGGACCAAACACACGCCGACGATGCTCGCTCTCCAAACGCTACACCGACACTCGTCCGTCAGAACGAGCGTCTTAAGCGCTGGGCTAGTCCCTTTTCACTCGCAGTTACTGGGGGAATCCTTGTTAGTTTCTTTTCCTCTGCTTACTGATATGCTTAAGTTCAGCAGGTGGTCATACGCAACTCAGGTGGATTTCAACCAATCAAATGGTCAGTGTCATCAATCGCACTGCCGACATCCGAACAACAACTCGCAAAGACCTTCTCAATAACAGCCAAGCATCTCAATTGTGGAATCAAGTCACTCAAAGCCGTACAGATCAAAAGCCAATCGAATCATGTTCCTTGCACATGGACATCGTTCGAACAGTACTAACAACGTAATCACAGGCATACTCCGAAGAATACGCCACCAAAGCGAACACGTCAACTGCATTCCGTGGGGAAGAGTCGACGATTCGATGGCGAAAACCATTACACAATGCATTTGGCTTCCCTTTCCATGAAAACACCCTGAGCTGCGTATGTCGAAGGGCAGAACCCGACGACGCAATATGCAATCGAAAACAAGGCACTCGTAATATCTGTAATTCGTGCTTATTAACGCAATTCACTGCGTTCTTCATCGACCCACGAGCCAAGTGATTCACCGACATAACTTGCTCGATTAGTTGGCATTGAATGAATTGAAAATGGGTTGTTGGTTCTGGGTGCCCGACCGGGTCATCAACTCTAACACCGCCGAAGCGGTGTCTACTATTGGACATCGTCGCAGCCACGGACGTGGAACACAACTGCTCAATCCAACATAGAGGCCCAGAGAAGCCGTTTGTGAAAACTGAAATCTCATTGAAGAGACCAGCGATCGGGAAATACCGAGTGCTTCACGACGACCGTCGAATATCCGCACCACGGCACTCCGAACTCGATTGTTTGCTTCGATACCTGATCTTGCAGCAGGTTCACCTACTGCAACCTTGTTACGACTTTTCCCCGGTTCAAGCCGTTGCGATTAAGCCACTTTCCAGCAAACGACATGCCGAAACATGAGCGAACGCCGGTCCGTGGATTTCTCGAAACAACTCAGTCCCGGGGAGCGACGGGCGGTGTGTACAAAGGGCAGGGACGTAATCAATGCGAGTTGATGACTCGCATTTACTTGGAATTCCTCGTTCATGAGTGAAAATTTCAACACTCAATTCCAGCCATAATAATATCTCAACTGTTTGCCATCTCCTCTCGGAGTAGGACAATCACGCTGATACCACCATTGTAGCACGCGTGCGGCCCCGAACATCTAAGGGCATCACAGACCTGTTATTGCGCCATTTCTTGAGGCTAAGAACCACGAATCCCGCTAAGAAATGATCGTCGACAAACGAATCAATCGACGCACTAGTTAGCAGTCGGCGTCTCGCTCGTTATCGCAATAAAGCAGACACTTCGTTAGCACGAACTAAGAACGGCCATGCACCACCATCCACCGAATCATGAAAGAGCTATCGGTCTGTCAATCCTCACGATGTGCTGGCCGGGTGAGGTTTCCCGTGTTGAGTCAAATTAAGCCGCAAGCTCCACTCCTGGTGGTGCCCTTCCGTCAATTCCTTTAAGTTTCAGCTTTGCAACCATACTTCCCCCGGAACCGAAAGACTTTCGTTTCCGGAAACCCGCTCGCTTATGAACTCGAATCCACAAGCGAATTGGTAGTTTGGCATCATTTACGGTCAGAACTAGGGCGGTATCTAATCGCCTTCGAACCTCTGACTTTCGTTCTTGATTAATGAAAACACTCTTGGCAAATGCCTTCGCTTTAGTGCGTCTCGCTACGGTCCTCGAATTTCACCTCTCGCGCAGCGATACGAATGCCCCCGGCTGTTCCTGTTAACCATTGTTTCAGCCGACAAAACCAACAAAACTCGGCCGCAACCTTGTTCCATTATTCCATGCACCGGTATTCAGTCGTAAGACCCGCCTTGAGCACTTAAGCCGTTCAAAGTAATCCTGCGCATCACCGACCCGAAGGCCCGAAAACGCGCAAAATACCGCCCCACGAGTGACGCCCGTTAAGACGCACCCCGAACGGTTCAACAATCCAACTATGAACTTTTTAACCGCAACAATAATTCTATGTATTACGAGAGCTGGAATTACCGCGGCTGCTGGCACCAGACTTGCCCTCTCGTAGATACTCGTTAAATTGTCTACATTGTACCCATTCCAATGTCCGACCTCAGAGAGAACGGACTCGTTATTTCTCGTCACTACCTCATCGTATTGATATTGGGTAAATTTTCGCGCCTGCTGCTATCCTTAGACATATTCGCCGTTTTTAAGGCGGATTCTCCGGAGTCAAACCCTGATTCTCCGTTACCCGTTAGAACCATGGCAGTCCAATACACTGCCAACCAGTTGATAGGGCAGATACTCGAATGAAACTTCGCCGACACAAGATCGTGCGATACGCAGTATTATCCAGAGTTAGCAAAAGGACTAACGAATAGTTTTGCTCCAATAATAGCACTGCAACCCGAAGGCCGCAGCTGTTCGCATGTATTGGCTCCAGAATTACCGCAGTTATCCATTTAAGTCATAGAACAAGTAGATTATATCTGTTGTAATGAGCCGTTCGCAGTTTCGCTTTATAACGCTCTACTTACACATGCATGGCTAAATCTTTGAAAGAAACACATCAGTTCAGCCAGGATCAACCAGATTAGTGGGTTTCGCCATTCGAAAATGTGCTCACTCACCGCGACTCCTCGAATGCACTCGATTCGTCGCCTCTGCTCACCGGGAGTTCGAATTGCTCGGCTCCCCACAACCAACACCATCGCACTGCAAGATCCCTGGTCGTTCGCACGACACTCGTCTCACTGCTTTCTCGAAACCGAGCACCCACCGCCAAGCGGGCGCTCGTTCGTCTTTTCACTCACAACCGCCGTGAATTCGAATAAAACCATCTTTCGATCGTGGAGCGCACCAGTCGACAGCGCCGAAGAGCTCTGGACACTCGAAAGCATCGCTCTTCGACCGACTGCCAACCCGCACGCAGCATTCAACGGGACCTCTCAGCAAACGCCGATTCTTCCCTTCCCCTACGAAATTGGAAAGATCTTCTCGCTCGTCAAATAACCGAACAGCGTGCGCCTTTTTTCCGCCCGCCCGCGGAGCGTTCAAATTTGAATGCGTTTTGGATCGATGGCTTCCGATTCTCGTCCACTTTGTAATTCAGATTGTTCCCCATCAAAAGACCTTCAAAATGAACCCTCACTCGACTATAAAAAACCAAAATTAACATCTCACCCCGCGTTTCAACTTTAAAGCGCTTCCTTCATTTCGTGCATTTCATTTTGACTCTTCGTGACCACGAGACTTCTTGCTGCCTAAATTTTGTTCATTTTGATAGTCTTTTTTGTGCAGTTTACTCACCAAACTTGAATCACTTTCAACGTCCGCTCATTTCAAACTGAAAGACGACATTCAAACTCACACTCCAATTTCAATGTCCAATTCCAGTCTGCAACTTCATTCCCAATTTCTAAACGACCTTTTAGTCAATCAACACCCGTGATTCAGTCGACTGATTGAAAACTCTCATTCTTTATTCGCGCCACCGCTCACTCACTCGCTTCTCCAATCGAGTCTTTTTTCTCTCCCGCAAGCGAGTGTCCTTCATTCGCAGAAACGAGTGCTGACTCGATTCCCGCAAAACGATTCCCTTTTCGACACTTGTTTCTGGGAGCGCAGTCTTCAACTTCTTTGGTGAGAACATCGATCGAACGGCACCGTAAAGTGACTTGAAAAAACACAGAAGCAGTCCGATCGCAAAAACAACTACCACTCGCAACCTTTGAACAAATCGAAATGAGA